>OX403626.1:10093124-10502965 GCA_948107755.1 Campoletis raptor
AAAAATTCTCTTGGATCGTAGTATTTGCGTAGATGTTGGTTGAAGTTCTTCAAAATTTCATCGTCGTCATTCTCCGGAACGTATTTTCTTCAAATATTTTCTTTTTTATAATTCGGAGATTCATTAACATTATTGAGATTTATTGTAATTACGAAATATCGGAACGTAAGCTGAGACGTTTCCTTGCTTGACAGCTCGTTGCATTGTACGATTATTTTTGTTATCATTGTTTGTCCACCAAATATTTTTTTTGCATACCACAAATAAAAGACCTTATTTCACAAGATTAATTGTTCTCGTGAAATTTTACTCACCACTTTGTAAGTCGATGAGTGTAGCAAGTATGCTGCAACAAATTAATCGATTTTCTTGAGAGGATCGTTCTCGTTGTGTGCAGCAGCCAATGAAAAAATAAAAAATAAGAATTACCTGCAAAAGAGAGCACGTGAATGGAACACACTATTTATCTCTCGTTCACTCTTTTTTTTTTTTTTTTTTTATCTCTTTCGTCGCATAAAATTCCAATCCCAGTCTGAATAAAAGAGGATTGAGCTGGCACGAGGCAAAGACGAGTCCTTATAAAGGACCAGCGTCCTTAACCCGCTTCGGAAGTGCCTTAACGACGACTTCGACATCGTACATAAACTTTACTTACACCATACAAGTATTTTTTTTTTATATACATAGATATATATGTATTCACGTACGCATATATGTATAAAAAATATAAAAAAATAAACAAAGTGTGATAACACGTAACCATACGCACTGAAAGTAAATATATAACGTTCGTACCCCCTTAATACGAGAACGAGGATTATACCCATATATGGAGAAACCCTCGTATACATCATTCCGTAATCTGTTGACGATTGCGACAAAAAATAACACGAAAAATTCCATTAAAACGAAAGTCCAAATTTCTTGCTCCTGGATTACTTCGATGTCATTCTTTTTTGGTATTCCTACATTCTTTTCCCTTTTTCACATAACTAGTCACAAGACTTTTTCCGTCGAAGTTGGTTCAGTATATTTTTCAGTATTTTTTAAACATTTTTTTTTAAATTTTAGTGACATCGAAAACTCTGTCTACGTCTCTTCTTGATTTGCTTCAGTTGCACACCTTGTTATTTAATTGTCACTTGCCGCATTGACTTCGTAATGTCGCGTTCACAATACCAGATTACAATCGCACTGTCACACAAGTATTATTGATCGTATTGCTCGTACGATCTATATCTATATTTGTTTTTTTTTTCTATGTACGTAATCTCAATTGATCGGCTAACCATTTATAGCTCGATCGGAACAGCTTATCTCTCGCTTCCTTCCCACCCTGTCTCATCGATTCTCACGAACTCTATATACTACTCTCTGTACACCCCGATCGTATCGGATTCTTGACGATGAAAACATCGTCATCCTTAACCGGACACCCTCAAGAGAGAGAAAGACTGTCACAGATTATTGTCCTTTACCAATACCATTATTCAATAACTCCAATTACTTTTATCGGATCTCAAAACTGTATCATCCATTTCTACGAAGCTGTTATATCGGATTTAGTTTTATGCATTTTTACTAATCAATTATTTCATTAATTTCATTTACAATTTTATTGTTTTGTTCGAGGAAATAACATTTTGACAGCATTAAGTCAAAATGAGTTTAAGAAATGAAGATTTCTTATCAGAGATCGGAGGCAAGCTTGAAATCACTGCAAGAAATGTCAAAGCGCTTAATTTATGGCCAGATATTAAAACTGTCTTGTCAACAATTTCCGAAGCTGCTGTATCGGATTTGCTTTTATAGATTTTGATAATTTGCTAATTATTTCATAGATTTGCCTCAATTAACATAATTCTACATTTATTTTCCCTTCAATTTTATTGTTTTCGTTGAGGAAATAAAATTTTGACGTCATTGAGTCAAAATGTATTAAAAAAATGAAGATTTTTAATTAGAGATCTAACGTGAGCTTGAAATGACTGCAAGAAATGGAAAAACGATAAGTTCATGACGAGACAGCGCAGAAAAATCTCGAATTCCCTTGCTGCGTCTGTGTTATTGAATGGTAATTCAAAAATAAAAATAAAGAAACAAGGAGTAACATCCGTTAAAATGTTTCTCTCATTTCCAGTCCGACAAATGAGCAACGGACGAAAAGTACGTACACATTATAGATATATATACGTAAGCTAGGTAGGAATGCCGATTTGGGTTCGACGACACGGAGAAGTTTTGGGGAGACCGGTTCTCGGAGACCTTCGGACACAGTCGTAGCCAATTTACAAAAAAAAATCGAGCAAAACATGACGGTCTTTACGAACCGCAGCCACGGTCTCGAAAAACTTTAGGGAACCTTACCGTTCCTTCGTTCTGTACCTCGAAACAACTTTTCGTTTCTTGGGCCTTGAAACATTTGCCAAATTAGAGTTGTAGCCCAGTTCATTAAGAGCAACTCAAAGTGTTATTATTGAACGATTTAAATCGATAGAAACTTCATTTTCTAATTACTTTTCTCCATCACATGCCAAATGATAATTTACGTTTACAATCGAGTCTTTTTTTCGTTATTTTTCATGTTATATTTAGTTGAGATTTTCTTCATTTTCGCACATTGCTTGTGTCAAATATGAGTCACGAGTTTACGGACGAAATAACTGTTGCGTCAATTAAACGGTCAATGGTATTCCCAAGAGGGAAAAAGTGAGTGTCTCTTTTTCTTAAGAGGAGGGAGAAAGAAAGGAGAGTATATATTCGTACCTGTGAATGACGAATAAACGTGGAACGTCTCACCTGGGGGAAAGCTAGGTGATGTAGTAGCCCACGATGAATCACGATTGTAGGAAGCTACGAGCAAAAGAGCGCGGAAGCGCGTCGATCGCACGACACACACACACATTGGTATCCATGGATGTTGTGTATATGCTTAAATCTTCTTTGTAACGACCTCACGCCGCGGGTAATATAAAACTGCGAGAAGAGTCATCCGGGATTCTCTTTTTTTTTAGTTCATACACATATACCGAGAAATTCCAACGGTTTTTCATACATGATTTATCAAAAAGAAATTCGATATCTCACACTTAACCTACGCTATAAGAACAATAATTCTTTTAGTTTATTTTCCTGCTGCAAACATTTATTCAACTTACTTCGAAACTGAAGAATTCATGTTGGCAAACAAATTCAATAAACATGGAATTGTCTCAGTAGAATAAGCGATCTAGAAAAATAATTCATACTTGTTGTCGTAAAATTCTTCATTGTATAAACAAGTTTACTCTGAAATTTAATGAATGTTCGTTATTAGTTTGTCAAACAAATAATTGGAGTAAAGAATTTATTGTTTTTCTTCGTCAACAGAATGATTGTTATCCTTTCATTATTTGATGGTTATGTAAACATTGCATAGAGACTGTGGAATGCTCACAAATCAATCTTCCTCTCACTCGAGGGCGAGACCTCTCTAATTAAACGAACGAGGGAGAAAGCGAGCATAAATCCATTTACGGATATTGAACAGCGCCAGCGTGTTTTTTTCTTCTTGAAAAAAAAAATGTAAGAAAAAATAAACGGAATTTTGCGTAATGTAGAGTTTACGAAATTCGTTGAATTTTTTACTTTTTTTTTGTTCGTTTTACAAAATACACTTATGTTTATCGCGAGTAGTTGTATCGACGAATGCACTTTATTCTCTTGCCTTTCGTAACGACAACACATAAAGTTGAGAGCAACTGTCGTTACTTTTAAGAGATGACCGGTCGATTTCGTCTGCGACGAGCGAGTGAAAACTTGCGAGTTTCCCCCCTTCTCGTATAAAAAAAAAAGAAAAAGAAAAAACTATATATTCGTGTGTTGTAGCACAAGACAGCCCAACTTTTATTCTCCCTTTATCCGCTTTTATTATCTTCCCCGACGAGACACACGTTACGTCGACTCCTCTCTTTGTAGTCTCCTTCTATCGCTGTGACGATACGAAGGACAAACATTTCAAAGAAAGAAAAAATGAGCTGACGCTGTGATTTTTTTGTCAATTTATGCTCGAAACATTTTCTAACGACATTTTGTTTCAGTCGTACTTAAAAGTCAACAAAAGCCCTGGTACCATTTTTTCTACATTTAAAATATTTCGTCGAAGACAAGTTCAATTTTTCAAGTCCGAAAAAATTGATTCTATTTTATCGAATAAAAATTTCTCGATCCATACTTTTCGAAATTTAAGTTATGCTCACGAAACTATTGATTGAGATCGTAATATTTATGTAGCCGATGATGAACCTCGAATTCTAGCGAAATTCACAGACGAGAAACAAATTCCTTGTTTGTTTCGTTCTCGGTTGTCTAGGCTCGAAGGAGCGTCTTTGACACACCCAAATACTCACTGTTTTCACGTCTCCTGTATGTTTTCTACCTGCGCTCAAACTTTGGTCACTTCATTCATACCTTGAATTCAAATGAGAATCATGGTTTTCGTTGGTGAACCTTCACTACAAAACTCCAACCAATTTACTCTCGATCCCTCCGCGTCTTTTTTCCCTTCAAGGTGAACTCACTCCTTCGCAACATACATCGTACACTCCAATATGTATGCAGATTCGTGTCCGCATATTGCTAGAAGCAACATAAATAAAAATATATAGACAGAAACTTTAGAAAAAAAAAACACCAAATCGATTGAATCGCTCTAAGAGTTTTGCATTTTTGCAATATTTTAGAGTGAATATTTTTTGCTTTAAATTCACTAAACACCATTAGGATGAATAATGCAAAGAAAGTTTGTAGTGGAAAAATAAATATATATCAATATTTTATTGATTTTATTTTACAATTAAAAGAAAAAAACTCAATTTAATATTTATAATAAGACAATTTTGCATGAAATCAATTTAAAATTTTTTGTGTTCGAACTACTCGGGCCTCTCCCCTTTCTCATTCTCCACCTATGGAACGTTCTTATATATACGCACACGCATGTTGGCGCACATTCGTGACGTCATCGAGTTCTGACATTCCACTAAAGACGACGAGTAGAAGTTGGCAATGGATTCGCGTACTCACTTGGTCGTTGCACGTCTCTGAATTATGCGACCATAAAATTCTGCGAATGCCTATCTCCGTGGACGACGAGGTTCACTCGTGTCACAACGGTGACTGGCCCGGAACTCGATCTTCTCTCATTGTTGCTAATAACGAGAGGGAGAGTTGCGAACTCTAAAGATGCAATGCATTCACAATATATATGTCTGTGTACATGTGTGGGCAGTCAATCGTATTTACTCATAAATATACATATGTACATTTTTATTAAATGCATTATTCAGCACTTTTCTTCCATGTAATTGCAGCTTCAAGGACTATATGAAAAATGGTTCAATCGCAAAAATTTTCTTAAACCCTATCAGCGAATGTTGTTCACTTTTATTTTTATTTTTCATTATTTTAAGCACAACTTTATTAAGAAATAAATAAATAGAAAATTACATGCGTTATTCAATGAGATTCAAAGACATTTGATGATCGAAAATAATCAATTCTGCAATATTTAAATTACCATCACGTTCAACTAAGTATTAATTAACTTTCTCAGTAATCCTGTTAATTGCGAGTTTCATAAATATTAGAAGCAAATATACACACGATATCTTTGTTGACATAATGTTGACGATTTCAAATAACATGAGATATAGATACATAAAATTAATAACGACTGATTAATGAGCAAAATCATTTTTTTTTTACCTTCCTCCACACTTCTCGCGAATCTAATATCACAGTCGACTTCTACTTTAGGTTCGATGCAAATTGAGTTGCTCAACGACAAGGAAATGAGCATGGAGTATTTACCAATGTATTTCACAGCCTCCAATATCACTTAATAATATTTTTGCTCCATTATCACCCCGTTATCTAATTACGATTTTTTTTTCTAAACACATCAATTTAATTGGATAATATTAAAGTTTTCATTTTTTACGTTTTCAGACTTACTCGGGTCTTTTTTGCGTCGTTGTAAATCCTTACAAAAGACTGCCGATATACACAGAAAAAATCATGGAAAGGTATAAGGGCATCAAGAGGCACGAAGTTCCACCTCATGTATTTGCCATTACCGACACCGCATATCGCTCTATGCTTCAAGGTAATAAATATCAATTATAAAAACTTTTTTCCCTCAGTCGAAAAAAAATACATTTATTAAAAGATAAAAAAATAATACTTTGATTTTTTCCTTCCCAATAAATTTATCGCTAAAAAATCGTCAAGATAAAACATATTCGAGGTTTACTTGCGCGCCATTTTTTCGAGTCAGCAAATCTTTTTGTTAAATCAACGGCTACTGTAATTCTGCTGAAATTCCATCGCTGCGATCGCATCAAAAAATTTCGTAATATACCACATTGTGCTCCGTTTAATAAAAAAAATATATAATTCTCTCTCAATTCTGTTGAATTTCGTAATTATATTTGCTCAAAACAGAGTTTACTGTCATTTTTAAATAC
Organism: Campoletis raptor; assembly: GCA_948107755.1. Classification (NCBI taxonomy): domain Eukaryota; kingdom Metazoa; phylum Arthropoda; class Insecta; order Hymenoptera; family Ichneumonidae; genus Campoletis; species Campoletis raptor. The sequence goes on from OX403626.1 coordinate 10,099,631, forward strand.
TAAAAATGTATTATTTTCTCGATTGACAAAGAACATTTCGAATGTAGTTTGTTGTCGTACTAAATTTTTGTTGAATTTTGAGGAAGCAAAGATTTTCTAACGATTTGTGTATGCTTAGAAATTTGTAGCACGCGAGAAAATTAGACGAGAAATATATATCGTGATATAACTCAATGACGTATGGTGATTCTTTTAGAGCCTGGTGGGTGGCACGTATCTTTTGTACGAGTAACAAATCATCTGTGTACGAATGTGGGCACGTTCCATTTTTTTTCACAGTCGCGTTGATCATATAATGAGATTGAAAAAAAAATTCAATAATAGAAGTTGAAAGGAAAAAATAAATCAAACCGAGATAAATTTTAACTTGAAAATATTTAATTGTAATTTTTTTGTATCAAGAATCAAATTTGTTTATGGCATGGAAGATTGTGTAGTTGCAATTGTAACGAAATCATTTTTTTTTATGTTTGAACCAAAAATGATGTTATTTGTTGATTTCAATTAGGGTTCTTTTGTTTATTGTTCGTATGAATAACTGCAATTTAATAATGACGAAATTAAATAAATTTCAGATCGCGAGGATCAGTCGATTCTTTGTACCGGAGAGTCTGGCGCCGGTAAAACTGAAAATACGAAGAAAGTCATACAGTATTTGGCCTACGTGGCAGCGTCGAAGCCAAAATCAAACGCTGTGAGTTGATTGTTTTCAATTATTTTTTTATGTCTTTAAATTAAACACTTGCAATGATCGTCAACGATTTAAAAGAATTGAGACTGAAGGAGTTGGATATTGCACGACTCGACGTGAAAAATGTCATGATCAGCGGATCTCATTAACGGCGAACAGCTGACGCGTTGAATTACCAGAGCCTCAGGGAGCGCGCAATTTGAGAACGTGTTTTAATAACTATACACTCATTTTATTCCCCCGTACACGTATCGTTTATTCTGTTAACGAGGCCACGAACGTTTTGCGAAATATTTCAAATCCTTTTTCTTTCTCTTTCATTAGTCATACGATTTCGGTGATTTTTTTCGTCGGAAATAAAAGCCACATCCGTTCAACCATACAATCGGAAATTCGTTAACCGCAATCTCCAGCTATTATAATTTCAATGTTTCACACTCCAAAATTTGATGTTTTCAGTATTTTTTAATTATATAGATTGCTCAATATTTTTTTCACGACTTTCCTAACCTTTTTCAAGAATCAATCAACTAAATTAGTCCAAAAAGATAATTCAACACAATACGTGTAAAAAATGACGAAATAAAGAAAATGATTTTCATCTTATTCTATGGAAACAAATTTTAATATCACAATATTTATTCTGTGGTATCGAAGAAATCAGATTCTTAAAATAATCGAGACCAGAAAGATCGATAAAGATTTTCAGCTAATGGGTTTAATGTATTTCTAAATATTGAATTTGTTATTAATAAATTAGGAAATTTGAAGTTATATTTTAATACGTTGAATAATTTTTCTGTATATATTATATTACGGAACGTTTGAAATTTCTACATACATGGTACTGCATTGAATTGAGACCCAATGTCTGTATTTACACTGTTAGCTTGTATTAGTTCTCCTTAGTTCGTGAGATTACGAAATAAAGTGGCTTCGTCCGGAGACGCGTGGACGAGAAGGGCCTTATTCGGATGAGCCTCGTGAGTAAGACGTTCACATCTCGTCGTATTTGAACGATGGAGTGAGTCAAACGCCAAAAAAAGCTCTGTACTTCTTTGGGAGGTTGCTATTTTTTTTTTCTTTTCAAGATAAACGCTCCCTCGCTCGCGTATCTGTGCCGCACCATTAAATCAATTATCTTGGCATAGTCGCGAAATGTTCGAAGCCTTCTTTTTTCTCTTCTACAATAGAGACGATGACAATGACTCGTAGAAATGGACTTTGCCGAGTGCGATAAGAATTTTCTTTTTATTATTGTTGAACGTGATCCGTTCCTTCGACGATTTATCCAGCAAGAATTCAATATTTATATGCATCAGGCTCGTTATATATTTCGAGTTGAAAAATTAGTCATTTTATCATCTCATTTTTCACTTTTTTTTTATTTATTTGAAATTTCATAAACTTACGATGAAAATTCATTTTTTTCGGTGCTGATTATCAACGGACACCATCCAGACTCCAAGTCCAGCCTTAATAATTGTAAGTTCGATGAATCTCTTCGAAGAGCTTTGGCATCTTCGTGGATCGTTTTATTTTATTTTTTTTTATTGGTTTTTTTATGTTTATTCGATAAACTCCATTTTGCATGGTGCTCAAGGAATGAATCAATGTCTTTTTTGTTTCAATTTTAATACGAGACATTTACGTCACTCCAATTACGTAAAGGAAAATTGATTGTGTTGTTCCATTCTGAAGTAATAATTCCAATAATTCATCCGATAATTTGTGTCCATCGGTTGCGTGAAATGGCTCGTATATGTTGATGCTTACACTAACCGAATAATGCAAATATTCACTAACATATGTTAATGTGTTTTTCCTCTGCTTGCCGATCCAGGGATCTGGAAACACTTCGGAAAAATTTGCGGTAATGACCGAAATAATATTTATGTGCGTGAATGGATTTAAAAAATGGTGGTGCGAGTTGCATTTCAATTAATTACGTCATGGATGCTTTGGAAGAGTTATTTTTGGATCGTTGGAAAATTCAGTCCTTTCAATTACGTTACGAATGATGAAAGAAATGTTTTCGCATAAAATGTTTCAATTTGTCGTTCAAACAAAATGACATTTGATAATTTATTGATTCAGTTATTGATGAATTGAAATATGTCCATTTGTAATTATTAATTAATATTAACGTTGAAATTAATTATTATTTGTTTATCGTTTTCTCACAGGGCGAACTCGAGCAACAACTTTTGCAGGCAAATCCCATACTCGAGGCGTTTGGTAACGCGAAAACAGTGAAGAACGACAATTCATCCCGTTTCGTAAGTCAATTAATTGTCTTTATCATGATCACGAAACGCTATGGAAAGTTCATTTCAATAAATATTGTTATTTTTTCTTTCGAATACAGGGAAAATTTATCAGAATCAATTTCGATGCTTCGGGCTACATCGCAGGTGCGAATATCGAAACGTATCTTCTTGAAAAATCAAGAGCCATTCGTCAGGCTAAGGATGAGAGAACTTTCCACATATTTTACCAATTGTTGGCTGGAGCATCACCGGAACAAAAGAGTAATTTTTTTCTCAAAGGCCCTTTAAAACAAAAAGAATATCTTCCTATACGAAAAACTGAAAAATTGCGATGCAACAAAATGTTATATTTGGATCTAATGTTTATTCACTTTTTCAGAGGAATTTATTCTCGAAGATCCGAAAAATTATCCATTCTTATCGAACGGAGCGTTGCCAGTGCCAGGAGTGGATGATAGCGCGGAATTTGCATCGACCGTTAAATCGATGAACATAATGGGAATGACGAACGAAGATTTTGCCTCGATATTCCGAATCGTATCAGCAGTTATGTTGTTCGGTTCGATGCAATTCCGCCAAGAAAGAAATTCTGATCAAGCAACATTACCGGACAACACAGTGGCACAAAAGATATCGCACCTTTTGGGTTTGAGCGTGACGGAAATGACAAAAGCTTTTCTCAAGCCACGTATTAAAGTGGGTCGAGATTTCGTGACGAAAGCACAGACGAAAGAACAAGTTGAATTTGCGGTTGAGGCGATATCGAAAGCTTGTTACGAGCGCATGTTCCGTTGGCTCGTAAATCGTATAAATCGTTCTCTCGATCGTACAAAAAGACAAGGCGCAAGTTTTATTGGAATTCTCGATATGGCAGGTTTCGAAATATTCGAGCTCAACTCGTTCGAGCAACTTTGCATCAATTACACGAACGAGAAACTGCAACAATTGTTCAATCACACGATGTTCATACTGGAACAAGAGGAATATCAGAGAGAGGGAATAGAATGGAAATTTATAGATTTCGGTTTGGACTTACAACCGACGATAGATCTTATCGACAAACCAATGGGTATAATGGCCTTGTTGGACGAGGAATGTTGGTTCCCGAAGGCAAACGACAAGACATTTGTTGAAAAATTGGTCGGTGCTCACAGTGTTCATCCGAAATTTATGAAAACGGATTTTCGGGGTGTCGCCGATTTTGCGATCATTCATTACGCCGGTAAGGTAGATTATTCGGCGGCTAAATGGCTCATGAAGAACATGGATCCTTTGAACGAGAATGTTGTAAGTTTATTGCAAGCTTCGCAGGATCCTTTCATCTGCCATATTTGGAAAGATGCTGAAATCGTTGGCATGGCCCAACAGGCACTTACCGACACTCAATTCGGAGCTAGAACGAGAAAAGGAATGTTCCGCACAGTTTCCCAACTTTACAAGGAACAATTAGCCAAATTAATGGTTACACTGCGTAATACTAATCCTAATTTCGTAAGATGTATCATACCGAATCATGAGAAAAGAGCTGGTAAAATTGATGCTCCGTTGGTACTCGATCAATTGAGATGCAACGGTGTGCTCGAGGGCATACGTATTTGTCGACAAGGTTTCCCGAATCGTATACCTTTCCAAGAGTTCCGTCAACGCTACGAATTACTAACGCCAAATGTAATACCCAAGGGTTTTATGGACGGAAAGAAAGCTTGTGAAAAGATGATCCAAGCTCTCGAGCTCGATCCAAATCTTTATCGCGTTGGTCAATCAAAAATATTCTTCAGAGCTGGGGTACTCGCCCATTTGGAAGAGGAACGTGACTATAAGATCACCGATCTTATCGTCAATTTCCAAGCTTTCTGTCGCGGCTTTTTGGCACGAAGAAATTATCAAAAACGCTTGCAACAGCTCAACGCCATACGCATAATTCAGAGAAATTGCGCTGCTTATCTAAAACTCCGCAATTGGCAATGGTGGCGTTTGTATACTAAAGTAAAGCCGCTTTTGGAAGTTACGAAACAGGAAGAAAAATTGACTCAAAAGGAAGACGAGCTTAAGCAAGTTCGCGACAAACTGGAAATGCAGCTACACTCGGCACAGGAATACGAGAGAAAATACCAACAAGCTATCGAGGAAAAAACAATGCTGGCTGAACAATTACAAGCCGAGGTCGAACTCTGTGCCGAAGCTGAAGAAATGCGCGCTCGTTTGGCTGCCAGAAAACAAGAATTGGAAGAAATCCTTCACGATCTGGAGGCGAGAATCGAGGAAGAGGAAGAACGAAGCACCGCGTTGACTCAAGAAAAGAAAAAGTTACAACTCAACATTAGCGACCTTGAAGAACAGCTGGAAGAAGAAGAGGGAGCTCGACAAAAACTTCAATTGGAGAAAGTCCAATGCGATGGAAAAATCAAAAAACTCGAAGAAGATCTCGCTCTTTCGGACGATACCAATCAAAAATTGCTCAAGGAGAAGAAGATTTTGGAGGAAAGAGCAAACGACTTGTCACAAACACTCGCTGAAGAGGAAGAGAAAGCTAAACATTTGGCTAAATTGAAAGCTAAGCACGAAGCTACGATAGCTGACCTCGAAGAAAGATTGTTAAAGGATCATCAACAACGTCAAGAAGTTGATAGATCGAAGAGAAAGGTCGAGACCGAAGTTTCCGATTTGAAAGAACAAATCCAAGAACGTAAGGCTCAGGTCGAAGAATTACAGTTGCAGTTGGGTAAACGAGAGGAGGAATTGAATCAAGTTATGCTGAAGATTGACGACGAAGCAGCAGCTAAAGCACAAGCTCAAAAAGCACTGCGAGAACTCGAGTCTCAATTAGCAGAGTTGCAGGAAGATCTTGAGGCTGAAAAAGCAGCGAGAAGCAAAGCTGAAAAACACAAACGTGATTTGAGCGAAGAGCTCGAAGCGCTGAAGAACGAATTGCTCGATTCTTTGGACACGACCGCGGCTCAGCAAGAATTGCGTAGCAAGAGGGAACAAGAATTGGCTACATTGAAAAAAAATCTTGAGGAAGAGACTTCTGTGCACGAGGGCACACTCGCTGATATGCGTCACAAACATACGCAAGAACTTACCGCACTCAACGAACAATTGGACGCACTGAAGAAAACAAAAGCTAGTTTGGAAAAATCCAAGAGCACCCTCGAAGCAGAGGGCGCCGATTTAGCGACGGAGTTACGTTCGGTCGTAGCGAGCAAACAAGAATCTGATCGTCGTCGTAAACAAGCAGAACAACAGCTTGCTGAAGTTACTGCTAAATTGACCGAAGTTGAGAGTACCAAGCAAGAGATTTTCGAAAGAGTCTCAAAACTCCAACAAGAATCTGAGAGCATGTCTCAACAATTGGAAACGGCGGAACTTCGCGCAGCAGCTGCTATCAAAGCGTCAACCACTTTTGAGTCACAGTTTAATGAAATGCAACAACAACTCGAGGAAGAGACCAAACAAAAACTTGCTCTTAGCTCTAAATTACGCGCTATCGAAAGCGAAAAAGATGCTCTCCACGATCAACTCGAGGAAGAGGAAGAATCAAAACGCGCATTGGAAAAACAATTACAAACTTTGATCGTCCAATTGGCAGAAGCTAAAAAACGTGGTGACGACGAAGCCGAAGCCGCTGCCGCACTCGAAGAAGCGAGAAAACGTATCATGAAAGATATGGAAGCCTTGATTAGACAGGTCGAAGAACTCAAAGCCGCCAATGACAAACTAGACAAATCGAAGAAGAAAATTCAGGCTGAACTCGAAGATAGCACCATCGAGCTTGAGGTTTGTAGTTATTTCAATAGCTTTATCCTTCCAACAAAGAATATTTTTTTTTCCCTGAAATTACTCGTGTTCAACGCTCCTAGGTTTATATGTCCCCTTAATTATTTTGTTATAATCCCTTTTCCGAATAGAAAAGAGGAGCATAATTTTAAAAAAATGTTAAAATTGCGGTTCACAGGTACAACGTTCGAAAGTGATCGAGCTCGAGAAGAAGCAAAAGAATTTCGACAAAGTATTGGCCGAGGAGAAGGCGGTGTCGGAGAAATTCGCTGAGCTCCGAGATGCGGCGGAGAGAGAAGCTCGTGAGAAAGAGACAAAAGTATTGTCGCTAACGCGAGAATTGGACGAGTTGAACGACAAGGTTGAGGAGTTGGAACGTGGCAGGCGTGGATTACAGGCGGAATTGGATGAGCTTGTCAACAACCAAGGAACAGCGGACAAGAACGTGCACGAATTGGAAAAAGCGAAACGAGTATTGGAGCAACAGTTGGCCGAGCAGAGATCACAAGTTGAAGAACTCGAAGACGAGTTGCAGTGCACGGAGGATGCAAAATTGAGACTCGAGGTTAACATGCAAGCATTGAAGGCGCAATTCGATCGTGAATTGCAGGCAAAAGAAGAACAGGCTGAAGAAAAACGTCGTGGTCTTGTGAAGCAATTGAGAGATTTGGAAGCTGAGCTCGAGGACGAAAGAAAACAGAGAGCTGCGGCAATAGCCGCGCGTAAAAAGATCGAAGCTGATTACAAGGACATGGAACAACAGCTGGAAATGCACAACAAAGTTAAAGAGGACGCTTTAAAACAATTGAAAAAGTTACAATTGCAGATCAAAGATTGTACGAGAGAAACTGAAGAAGCGCGGGCCGCTAGAGACGAATTGGCTGCTGGAGCCAAAGAAGCCGAACGCAAGGTTAAAAGCCTCGAAGCTGATCTTCTCCAAATGACCGAAGATTTGGCAAGCAGCGAGAGAGCGAAACGCGTCGCTGAAAATGAGCGAGACGAGCTTCAAGAAGAAGTTAATAATAACGCGAACAAAGGTACCCTGATGCTCGACGAAAAACGTCGACTCGAAGCTAGAATCGCTACTCTTGAGGAAGAACTCGAGGAGGAACAATCGAACGGTGAAATTCTTACCGATCGTGCACGCAAGAGTCAAATAACCGTTGAACAATTGACCACTGATTTAGCCACCGAAAGAACAGCGACCCAAAAACTCGAGTCACAGAGACTTTTGCTCGAACGACAAAACAAAGAATTGAAGGCCAAACTCGCGGAACTCGAAACTAACCAACGTGCTAAAACTAAAGCCACGATACAAGCACTCGAATCGAAAATATCGAATCTCGACGAACAACTCGAAACCGAAGCTAAAGAACGCCTTGCGCAACAGAAAATCAATCGTAAATTGGACAAAAAGTTGAAAGAACTCGGGTTACAGCTCGAAGATGAAAGAAGAAACGCCGAACAGTTTAAGGAACAAGTTGAAAAGGCCAACGTCAGAGTTAAAAACCTCAAGAGACAACTCGACGAGACTGAGGAAGAACTCAGCACGCACAAGGTTCTTAAACGAAAAGCCAAGAGAGAATATGAAGAAATGGTCGAATCGAACGAGAATTTGACTCGTGAAGTTGCCAATCTCAAAACCAAGCTTAGGTGAGTGATTCTTTCTTCAAACGTTCACCATTCCATCCTATAAATAATTCTAAACAAAAAATCTGTTATTCCATGTTCAAACGAACCTTTATTTATTTTACGTTTAAAATCACAAACTAGAAAAATTCCCAATGAAACGTTTGATTACACCGCAGGAAAGAATTTTTTTCTCGAATTTCCAAGTTCTTATCAACGTTGTTTTACATTTTTTCAATGTCCTAATTAATAACCCGAATGTCAGGAGTCGAAGAAGAAAGATTGAAAATTTTCCCACGTGAAAACGTCCTTCCTCCTCATCCGCATGTAAAATGTGACGAATTTCCTATTCGGAGGTAAAAAAAAAAAAGATTATTCAAAATTTTCACGTTCCGCAGATTTTCTATAAAAATAAGCAAAAACCAATACCTGTTTGTGAATTTTCAGACGTGGCGGAGCTCCGATAAGTCTGAGTACGACGAGGCTTACGAAGCGAGGATCAGTTCAAACCGGTGGTTCGGGCGACGATTTGACAGTGCAAGACGACAGCATGGACGGTGATGAGAGCGTGAACTGAATCAAAGCGCCTATTTTATATGCAACATTAACTTTTATAACGCATAATAGAAACGTCTAATTACCGTGATTACAAAAAATCGGACAACAATAAAAAGCACGAGTCCTTGGCGATATTTAGAATACCCGAAAAAAATAAATAAAAACATCAAAAGTGTACCGCCAACGAAGTCGTACCACGAAGCGAAAACGATCGGTTGTTCGAGGACAGACGAGAACAAAACGTTGTTGATCTTAAATTCGATGATAACGCGAATCTTCCAAATGTTGCGTCGTCGCGCGACGAAATGAGCAAATAAAACGATTATTTCATTTTTTTATATATTATTTTCAAGTGGATATATATGAAATACATAGATATATACTTAACCACTTCCCACAAGATGCCATCAAGAAGAAAGTGTTGAAAGAATGTGTACATAACTTTACAGCTTACTAACTAACCGCCGAGCGGTTCTAACGCAAGAAAAACAGAAAGAGATAAGAAAACGAAGAAAAAAAAAGAAAAAAAAATATCTGCGATTGAATTTGTAAATGCGATTCGGGAATTGTTGAGCGCCCGGGTGAGAGGAAAAACAATAGTGAGGAAAACAACAACAAAAAGACAAACGATATGAAATACAAGAATAAGGAGCATGGGCAGGTCGCTGCATAATTAAGATTACACGAATAACACACTTAGGTACATCGTAAGGACATTAACGTTTATTATAATATTATTTTATTACTATACTATACATTGCGAAACAAGCATCAATCCCGCTATACATACTATTACGATAATCGTTAATTATTTTAATAATTAACTCATTATACACGAAAATGAGAAGACCGGGACGAAAAGGAGAGCAAAAACAAACAACCGAAACAACAACAAATCTCGACGACTATTTACCAAGTTGATTTTTATTTTATTTTTCATTTTCTTCAAAAACGTTTTACATTTCACGATTTATAGTTTTTTCCCAGTATTTTCTTTTCGTTCCAATACGTTATAAAATTAATCCTTCCATGTTTTGTTTTTTTTTTATAAAATACCATGCTTTTTTGAGATGATAAAAAAGTTGCAAAAAAATAACGTTCTTTTATATGATGTACCCGCACATGCATTTATATAAATATTTTTTGGCATTATATATAATATATTATATATATATATCTACGTATATATATATATATATATATATATATATATATATATTTAATTGAACATAGAAACTAAGCTTTCCTCGTCTCCAATTTATACATTGCATTTGAAACAAACAAGAATTAATAATAAAACAAAAAATGACTCCAATATTTTCCATCATTATTATTTTTTTCTCATCGTACTTAAAGTATTGTCATTTTGTTTCTTTTATTATACATTATTATTTTATTTTTTTTTCGTTCTCGATTTTGTTTGTGCCACTTTTTGGAGATACCAAAATTTTCAATCCTGAACTTGCGTTTCGAATGATTTTTCCTTTTTTCTTACCAACGATATCGAATTGGGCCTTTTTAAGTTAATGAACTGACTGTATCGTGAAATATTGTTGATCAATTATCTAATATGCCGAATGGAAAACGATACAAAATCATTGACCTGCTTAACACGAATATATACCATGTAGAAAAAACAAGTGAGAACAAAAAACATACGAAATTTTGTACGTGCATTTTTGTAAGCATTTTATGAAAAAAAAAGAAGAAAAAATCGAAAATTTGTATCCTCGGGGCAGTTTCACGTGAAACAATGCGAGAGCTGTTATATTTTTCAGGAACGAAAAACTTGGAGCGCATGAGTAATGAGTATACATATACTAACGTATATAGATCAATTATATATAATATACTTAACAGGCCTTTGCAACGAGGAATACAATAAAAATCATGTGAAATGAAAAGAAAAAAAAACCAATCGAACAATGTGTGAATCACGAAATAATCGCAGGGCAGATTTCTTCTTGTTATCACGAAATTCGATGGATCGTGTGGAAAAGATGCGATAGGCTGAAGATAAGGGAGAAGCAAAAAAACGCGTGAATTATATTCTCGACAAGATCAAAAAATAATAAAACAAACAAATGAAAAAAAAACTTACCTGTTCTTCAATTTGTCTTCATTTTCAACAACTCTTCAGGAAATTTCGCAAATTTTTTGTACATAACAAAACGAAGGATCATACTTTCCTGTGCTCATCGAGAAATTTTTATCTTATGCGATGCGAACAAGGAAAACGAACGATGGAAGAACCTTGAAAAAGTTTCGAACGAACGGGAGACCAGTACGAAAATCGAGGAAAGAGTTTTTTTTCTGTAACGACGACAAGGATGAGGGAATAGGCAAAGAAATACATATATATATATATACTTTTGTGTATATATATTGATAAATCGATTGAGAGAAGGGTTAACGAAGTAAAACGGTGCGAAGAATGAGGTTTTGATACGTTTTTATATGGATTGAACATAATGATCGATTGCGTATATAGATATAGAAAAAAACTACAATAAACAATGGAAATCGTAAATTGTTGAGTTAAGTAGTGTTACTTGATTAATTTGTTCTGTTCTTTTTGTTTCTCTCTCTTTTCTGTTTCTCTCTTTTTTTTTCTTTTCTTTCTTCTTCTCAGCCTTTATTTTACCCCATCTTGGCTTTTATTTCCCAAATTTGACGGGCCAATGTTGGGTTCGCCAATTCCAATGGTGATTTGCGCTCTTTGTTCAACATCTCGATGTTCGCACCGTTGAATACGAGCAGCTTGGCCACCTCGCAACGATCTTCCTCGCAAGCCAAATGCAGTGCCGAATTCCCATACATGTCGGTTTGATCTGCACGTAATAATGGTTTTTTATTAGTCACGACAGATAAATCTACACGAGGAAATAATTGTGCTGTAAAGAATTATGATAACTTGATTTTTATTTATTGAATTAAATTAATTCTCATTCTGCCTCAATCAGCCTGAAAAAGAAAATAATTATCAAACAGTTCATTGTTTTGTAACCAACGTGATGATTCGAAATAATTTCTTTAAATTGCAATGCAATCGACACAATTTCCACGATAAAATAATGAGGATACGAAAGTAGGCTGAAATTTTTTTATTTCAGGCTGATTGGGTGGAGAGCAGTTAAGAAGAAAACTATTGCGAAGGCTCCATTGTTTTAAGCCTTAATAATGATAGGTACGGGGTCGGCGTACGGCTCCAGCGGTCTCCTATCTTTCTCGCGTCCATTATGTGGATGAGTAACCGCTGAGCCGGCAGCCGTATCGATCGGGGAGCGGGTTGCCGCTTTTCCTAAAAGCCCACCTCGTGGCCCCGTACAACTAATCCTGACTCCCATCTGAACCAAAAAATTAAGAAAAATCTTGCCAAACGGTGCTCCCTCAAACTTTTTTTGCAATCCGCATTTCCATGAGGCATAAACATAAATCTTTGTTTCGAGAGTCAATGCAAATTAATTTGAGTTCTCAAAAATTTGCTGGAAAATATTCAATTATATATATTTTTTTTTTTCTAAAAGATTTATGATATTGACTGTGAGCATAAAAAATATTTTCTTCATTATTAAAAATTAATGAGCTTTCGAGAAAAAAAAACATTGATGTCCTTCGTAAAATTTGCAAACGACTAGAAAATGGAACAGGATTACACTAAAATAAGATAATCCAAAATTATTTAAAAAATTACATTACCAATGTTAAGTCGTTTTCCATGCTCGAGTAACATCTTAACGATGGTCAAATTTCCCTTGGATGCGGCTCGATGAAGCGGAGTAGCTCCTCGCTTGTCAGTGATGTTGATGTCTGCATCTTTTTCCATCAAGTAGGCGCAGACCGTAGCCCAATTTTTGCTAGCAGCATATTGCAAAGCCGAATGGCCGTCGTCAGTTTTCTCGTTCGGGTTGGCACCCTCGTTCAACAACAATTTCACAACTTTCTCATGACCCGCGGATGACGCCAAGATAAGGGGAGTCATGTTCGTCTGAAAAAAAGCGTGGATTTACGTTTTCGAAATCGTTGAAAAAAAGAAGAATAATTTTTTTTTTAATTTCCATTCCGGAAAATTTTTACTGAAGTTGAAAAATGAAAAAAAAAAATATGAAAAATCGTTTTCTATAGTTAATTGTAAATTTCTGGTAAAGAAAGGTCTTTGTCATTTAACGATAACGATGTGAAGGTCGATACCGTGACTTTTCATGGGTTTTTTTTTAAGGGAATTCTAAGGGGAGTGGTGGGAGAGGGGGGCAGACGCTGTGGTGTGGGGTCGAGGGCGGTGCTCGCGGTATCATTGGAGAATCACAGGGCGCCGAGCCCCGTGCATCGAGCGATATAGCTATATGTATACACTTCCATTGTCGATAGCTTCTCGAAACATCTGGTTTAACAAGAATTTAGGAACCCGTAAAATTTATAAATATTTTCGTTATCGCGTAACCAGACGTTTTCTAACAGTGTCTGGAGAAATATGAATCGAAAAAGTAAAATTTAATATAATTCCTCATTCTGTACATCGTTCCACGAACAACGAATAAAACAAAATCGAAAAAAGTCGTACTTTTAAAATTTCGGAAGTTTTGCTTTCGAAATATCTGCGAATGTAAGAATTTTCTCTATCAGGTGATTTTTCAAATATAAAGTGTAATTGCTACAAGAGTCATTAATTTTCATGCATTACTGTGTAAACGTTGTTAAAAGATATAATTATTGTAATGACAACAATTAAGTTCGATCGAAATCTGATTTCAATAATTTATCGATTGTATTTTAAAAGTTCAATTGAATAAAATTTATTTTAGCGAATACGATATAACAATGAAATAAATGAGGTCTTTGTTCCAATATTTTCTCTCCGGTAAAATAATTTGAAAGCGCCATGACAGTTGAGTGAGAAGCAAGCTCTCCGCCATTGGTAATTTGACTTGCGAATATCACCCAATAAAAAGCATTTACGAGTCAATTCCAAAAGCATTTGCGTACTTAAATAATAACAATAATGATAATTCTAGGCGTAGTGGAGTGCGCATATATATTCGCGCATGTACACAAAAACTGTAGTATAATGACAGGGAGAGGACGCCCAACCATGGCTGTGGCGACTCCAGCCAATACACAGCGAAAACGATAGACCGGTATAATTTGACGGAAAGAAAAAAATACATGCATATAATTACATCGTCTGGTGGATCAGCCGGGACTCCAAGAGAGAGCAGATAACGAATAAGATCGTCGTGTCCTCCGAGAGCTGCCCAATGCGACAGCATACGTCCATTCTGTGAAAATAAATAAATAGTTTAGTAAAAAACAAGCTCTTCTCCTTGAATAGTTTTAAAAAAGGATAAAATGAAAAAAAATTATACCCACAGGATCAGTTTGAGTCTTCAGTTTTTCATTCTCGTTGATGAGAATTGCAATAGCCGCGGTTTGACCACGATAAGCAAGATCGTAGACAGTCGGTTCACCTCTTGGTGCCATTGTACTCTCTTCTTTTACGCGATGATTTTGTACAATTGACAAACGCGCCGCAACACTAAAACGCTTTCGATCAGAGAGCAACGCTGGAGCTCCTCAATCCTTTTTTCTTTTACTCTCTTTTTAATCCTTTTCTTTTTTCTGCGACAAGCGCCAAGCGCCCTCTCTTGAGAGTGAATATACCACCACTCCCTTCTCTTCTCGCAAACTCCCGACTCAGAAACACTCCGATGGATTTTATATGCATGCGCGAAATATTTCGCCCGTACTGATCTGCCCTCTAGGCTTCTCTATGCTTTTTGCAGCGAACTAAAATATATATAGATCACAGACCCGGCGTCTCGTCGTGGTCCCGTAACTCGCGACGAACGAATCTCCATCGCGTCGGTACGAAAGTTTGCGAAGTTTTATCGATTTTATTTTACGAGACTCGAGTCCCATGACCCTGCATGGATTTTGTCTTTTTTTTTTTTACTTTTTTCGAGAATTATATCCAGACATCGATAAATAATGATTTTTTATGATCATCGTAGAATTTATTGACGATCGAGATTTTCGGCGGTCGCGTACGTAAAAATTCCAATTATTGCTAAAAATGATTAAAAAAAAGTTGACGATAGAAAAAAAAGCTTAGCAATGGAAACTTCAACCATAATTCTTTGTTTATAAAAGGTATTAAACAATCTTTTCTTTCTTTTTTGAAAGTTTAACTCTCATAGAAATCAGATGGCGCAACGCGATGGCCTCGAGCCTGAACTTTAGAGGTCATAAAGGTCAGATGCGAAAATTACAATACAGCGACCTTTAGACTGGGCTTCTGTAATGAATTAAAAAATAAATCCCTTACAAAAATGATGTCATTCGACTGCTTCAATGAAAGCAGAAAATTTGGCAATGAACATTTTAATTCGATCAAGAAAAACAGCTGGGAAAATGTGACTGTCATTCATGTGTGATACATGATCTTTTGCTGGATTGTAGTGGGAAGGTTGCTAGGCAACTGAAAAAAACATACACTGATACCATGCTGCTCAAACGCTACTGACAGATATTTTTGTCAGTATTATTGTACATACAGCTCTGTATAGTTACAGTTTTAATTGATTTTTTAACAATATTATTTATTCACAAATTAGTTACAATGATTATCAAATATTTAGGATCTATTCTGCCCGCTAGTGTAAGTGTAAAATATATGTGCATATCAAATTAAAAACATCGAAATCACGTACAAAAGTGTAAGGAATGGATACAAAAATCTCTATCTGTCAAATTGAATGACGAAGTAAAAAAAATTTGTTCATCGACAATCTTGTGGAAAAAATCGTTTTTTCGATGATTAATCATTTATTTTCGTGTAGTATTTATCTAATAAAACATATTGAAAAATCTCAGTGTTCATTCTGTTCACTATACTCGATTTTCATTAAAACTGACGTGATTATTGGTGCTGTAAACTTTGCAGGATTCCGAAAATCGTGTCGTTGGAATCGCATGGTCGCCGAATAATTTAAAACTTGCAGTTGCACTGACTGACAGATCGATCTATCTTTTTGACGAAACGGGCACTAAAAAAGACAGATTCCAAACGAAACCTGTCGATTCTAAGGTAAATATTCAATTGGATTGGAATCGTTATAATTACTAAAATATTTAATAATTTATTTTTACAACGTATATAAATTTTTATAAATCCATTGTCTCCACTGTTTATCACATTGCAATAAAAATGTTGCATTGTCGTAAAAATTCAATCAATCAAGTTTTAATGGTTAAAATATTTTTGCCTTTCGTTTGACAGTTTGGAAAAAAAAGTTATCTCATAAAAGCCATTGCATTTTCGCCGGATTCAACGAAAATAGCGGTTGGACAAACAGACAATATAGTTTACGTTTATAAAATCGGCGAGGACTGGGGCGAGAAAAAAGTAATATGCAACAAATTCGGTCAAAGCTCAGCGGTGACTTGTATGGTTTGGCCTGTCGATGGACCCATCGTCATTGGACTAGCCGATGGAAAAGTTCGAGTTGCCATGATGAAATCGCACAAAGCTCAGACACTTTACACCGCGGACGCTATGACAATTGCTCTGGCAATGAAGTAAATAAAAAATCTCTTTCGTCAAAACAAAAATAACATAATTATTCTTTATTTCTGGCTTATTTATATTTTTCATTAAGGATTTTATTAATCTTTTCTCAATAATGACAAATGCAAAAATATTCTTGATGCAAATAATCATTTTGTCTTGGGCTTGATTGCCTCGAAGATGTTTTCCAAATTATTTCGTTTCCAAGAATTTATTAATTTTTCTTTGAAAATGACAAATTTACAAATATTCCTATACTTTTTTGTTCAATGGCTCATAAAAATGCATGGAATCACTTAAAAATTTTATTGTCCGATTACTCGTCGGAATAACTCATTCTAAAATATTCTTGAAGGTTCTAGTTGTTGCCTCATTTTCCACAAGTTCTTTGTAGCTTTTGCATTCAACGGGCGATAGTCAAAATATTTAAAAAACGTAATTATTATCAATTCTTGCAGTATTCGAGGAACAGGTTTTCTCTCGAGTCACGCAGACGGTAGTATAATAAGATATTACATGAAGGAAGATGGTAGCAGCGAAGCATCTGGTAGATTTTTAACGCACGGAGTGCCAGCTTACGCGTTAGCATGGACACAAAACCACATAGTGGCTGGAGGTTGTGACAAGAAATTAACGTTTTATGAGAACAATGCAAGAGTCTCAAAAATATTTGACTACAGCAGAGACCCAAAGGAGAAAGAATTTTCGGTGGCATGTTGCAGTCCAAGTGGACAGAGTGTGGCGATAGGTTCGTGGAGTAGATTGAGAATATTCGATTGGATTCCAAGACGTTCAATTTGGGAAGAATCAAACAATCGTGAATTGCCAAACGTTTACACATTGACATCGATGTGTTGGCGTAGAGATGGTTCGAGATTGGTAATCGGTGGTTTGTGCGGAGCTGTAGAGCAGTTCGAGACGATATTGCGTCGTGCGATGGTGCGTGGAAGTCACGAAATAGTCTACGTTGGTCCGAGTCAAGTGGTAGTTCGTTCCCTGCAAACAAAAACACGTCCAGTTATAATAAAATCTCAAACAGGCAGTGAAATCGAAGATGTAAGAGTTTTGGGTCGCAGTGATAATCACATAGTAGGACGTACGAGTAAAACACTTTTGATATGTGACATAGAGCTGAATTTAATGAGCGAAATTATGTGGGAAACGAGAAGCGGAAACGAGAAGTTTTTCTTTGAATATCCGGGAGTATGTTTGATATTTAATTCTGGTGAATTGACGATAGTTGAGTATGGGAAAAATGAAATTCTAGGTTCGGTGAGAACCGAAGCTGTGAATCCTCATGTTGTTAGCGTGAGAATAAACGAACGTCACGTGCCTGGAATGGTGGATAATAAGAGACTCGCTTATCTTCTTGATCCACGAACAGTGAGAGTCATCGACTTGATCAGTGGCTCAACGATCAGTATGATAAGCCACGATTCCAGAGTCGATTGGTTGGAACTCAGTGAAACTGGGCATCGACTCTTGTCCAGAGACAAGCGTGGGAGATTATGGTTGAGCGATGATCGAGGTGAGAGAACGTTGCTCCTTGCTGCTACGAGTTTTGCCTCGTGGGTGCCAGGGAGTGACGTAGCTGTAGCTCAGTCCAATCAGTCGCTGGCAGTTTGGTACAACGTTGACGCTCCGGAAGCAGCGACGGTAGTTCCCATCCGTGGTGACGCTGTCGATATTATTCGTGAAAATGGTCAGACGATGGTAATCGTTGAGGAACAACCAGTTGGACGAGTCTCTTACCTACTGGATGAAGGTCTGATCGAATTTGGTACTGCCCTTCATGACAATGACTTCGGTCGAGTCGTCCTGTTCCTGGAGGAGCTCGGTGACCGTCCGCAAACCGAAGCAATGTGGGAAAACGTGGCTGGCAACGCAATGTCCACGCGTCGATTGCTCATAGCTGCGAGATGTTACGCAGCTCTGGGTGACGTAGCTTGTTCAACTTTTCTGAAAGATATTGCAAAAGAGGCAGATGATTATGCTCGAGAAACAGGAAATGATCCTATGAACGATCCTGACAGTTGGGCCAAGCTTGCGATACTAAATGGCGAACTAAAAACCGCCGAAGCTATTTATCTCGAACAAAACGAATTGGAAAAGGCGCTGGAGATGTATCAGAAATATTGGCACTGGGAAGATGCTTTGAACTTGGCGGAATCGCGAAGTTGGTCAGGTACGAACGTCCTTAGGGACAAACACTTGGCTTGGTTGCTGGAAAGTGGACAAGCCTCGAGAGCTGCTGCTATTATCGAGAAAGACAATCCAAGAAGAGCCATTAAACTGTTCCTCGAAGCACGACGAGCTGGTAGAGCAGCCAGACTCTTACTGGCCAATGAATCACTTCTCGAAGACGCTTCGATCGTCACTGAAGTTGTGAAGATTCTCAAAGCTACGGATTTGATGGAATTGGCTGGTGAAATTCTGGAGAAAACGTCAGACTTTTCCGGGGCTATTGAGTGCTATGGCAAAGCTGGTGTATTTGCCAGAGCCCTCGATCTCGCTCGTGAAGTTGAGCCCGACAGAGTAGTAAAGCTGGAGAAAGAATGGGGTCATCATTTATCCAAAGTTGGTCATTACGATGCTGCCATTTATCGTTTCATTCAAGCTGGTGAAAACGAGTTGGCGTTCGATTGCGCTATTAATGCGAGACAGTGGAGCAAAGCTTTGGAACTCGTGCGTGTTATCGAACCAACCAATCCAGAAATTCGTAAACAATGCGTTAAGCTTGCTGAGTATTACGCGTCGGTTGGCAACGCTAAGTTAGCGGAAGAACTATTCTTGCGTGTCGACGATGCCAAAAGTGCTGTCGAGGTACATGTTCGAGCTGGAAATTGGTTGAAGGCTCATGAAGTTGCTGTTGAATTTATGAGTCCTGATGAAGCTAAAGAAATCCTATCGGAACACGCTGGAAAATTAATCGAAGCTGGAGATTATCGACATGCTGAATCTTTACTAATTGCCATCGAGGATTACGACGCTGCTATTGCGATGTATCGGAAAGCTGGACATCGTAACGACATGATTAGACTCGTGAGCCTCTATAGACCTGATCTCCTCAAAACTACTCATTCTCATCTCGCTCGGGAGCTAGAAGCTGCTGGCAAACCTCGCGAAGCTGAAGAACATTTTATCGGAGCAGATGATTGGCGAAGCGCTGTAGCTGCTTACAGAGCTTCGAACATGTGGGAAGACGCTCTTAGAGTTGCTAAGAAATCTTCTGGGGACAAAGCTGGCCAACAAGTCGCTCTTCTCTGGGCTCGTACTATGGCGCCTGAATTGGGAGCTCGCTTGCTGCAACGTCTCAATTATCTTGACGACTGTCTGCAACTGGCCTGCGAAGCTAGTCTCTTCGATTGGGCTCTCGAAGTCGTCAAATATGCAAACCCTGAACAACAGAAAGAAGTTTTTTACAAACATGCCATGGCTCTTGAGGACGAAGGCAAATTCGCTGAAGCTGAGAAAGAATTCATCAGGGCTGGAAAAGCCTTTGAAGCTGTACAAATGTATATTCACACCAGAGACTGGGAAGCTGCTGAAGAAGTTGCTGAATCACTGAATCTTGAAGCTGTCTCACAAGTTCTTGTCGCTAGAGCTGCTGAGGCTGCCTCCAATCAGAATTATGGACTTGCAGAAACTCTTCTTCTTCGTGCTCATAAACCTGACATTATTGTCGAACACTATAAGGTGAAAAAATATAGAACTATGAGTTATGACTTTTTGTACACTAAAAAGTAAAAAAATCTGATTTTTCCGAACTCCTGCCAATTTATTCCTTTCATCCAAAGTTGGGGAATGTCAGGATTTTCTTTTCGACTTAAAAAATTCATTGGTTTTTTCCTCATGCACCAAAGTGTTGTTAGCACTCAAGAAATGATAAATAAACACTTGAAATAAAACGTAAAGAAAAACACTGGAGGAAATACTTGAAAGAATAATTTATCAAATTCTAAGTAATTACCATTAGGACGGGAATTCCTTTTTATTTGTGTTTATTGTTTTTCTTTCCTTCACAGAAAGCCGGTATGTGGTCAGACGCGATGAGAGTATGTCGAGAATATTTGCCAAGTCAAGAAGCTGCTCTACGCCGTGAATTGAGTCAAAAAAGTTCTGGTTTGGATGCTGGAGACAGTTTAGCTGAGGCAAGACGTTGGTTGATCGTTGGTGAAACGAGAACAGCCCTCGATATTTTGATGGTCGATCCACACGCGACGAGACCGGTGCTTCTTCAAGCTGCGGATATTCTTATAAATCAAGCTGATTCGGAAACGACTCTGCAAGTTGGTGAAGAGTTGGGCAATCGATTGATGGCAATTGATGAGAACGCTTTAGCTGCACAGGTAAAATAAAAAATAAATTATTACTTTTCAATAAAACATTATTGGTTCTAAAATTTCTTCGCAAAATGCCATGTTTTTGGTTCAATAATTTTCGTAATGTTCAATTCACATTTTTACAGGTTTATCTTCAAGCAGACCGATTGAAAGAAGCAGTGAACGCTCTCATAGGAATAGGAGAATGGAATCGTGCCCGACGGATAGTAGAAGAATTGGCACCAGAGTTAGAAACGTATTTGGAAGAAAAGTATCGTGATGCAATGATGAGAGAAGGAAATCCAGAGAGATTGCTGGAGGTCGATGGGAACGGGGGTTTGGATGTGATGGCACGAAAGGGACAATGGTCACAACTGTTCGAAGCAGCGAGTGCTCAAGGATCCGAAGTTTTGCACAAATATGTAGCCCAAAGATCGGCTCAGTTGATGAAGTCTGGTTCACCCGAGCAAGCGTTACAACTGTACATTCAATTCGGAGCTCCGAACGTTCCACAATATAAAAATCTTTACTATCGTTTGGCTCAAATGATTCTTACCACGAACGACGAAACTCCGGACATTCGTTATACGCGTTTGGGACAATTGAGAAATTTGCTTCTCGGTTTAACACGCAACGAGGAAACTTCGAGCAGAGACGAGACCATGGAGAAATTCCTTAAAGTTGCTCATTTCTCGGCGGTGCGATGTGGATTCAGATCTTTTCCCTCGCTCGCTGATCTTGTGGTCAAAGCTTCCGTGACACTTTTACGTTACACGGATATTCTTCCAGCTGATCTTTGCTATTACGAGGCAGGAATAGACAAACGTTCAGCTGGTTCGCACAGCGAAGCTTTTGTGTTTCTCAACCACTTTCTCGACCTTGAAGAATGCATTGAAGACGGCGAATCCGGTGGCATTCTCGATGTCGATGATCTACGAAACACTGACTTTCCTCTCGAAGTTCCCCTGCCAGATTCACTCGCTGTCGACGGTGCAAAACGGGAAGAAGTCAAAGAATGGGTTCTCGCCATCTCCATGGATCAAAGAGTCGAACAAGGTCTTCCTGTTGATCAACGTGGCGTTTACGTCGGTTCTCTCACTAGTCCTACCATCAACGATTCCAATCCACTTGAAGAATGCGTTATCACCGGGGCACCCATACGTGGACCTGTTGTTCGTTTCGACGAAAGTGGTCGAGCTGCTGATCGAAACGATTGGAACAAACTGTTGAACGCTGCCAGACAAGCCACCACTGAATCTCCCATCAATGATATTCTCGTTTTTATTCAGGAATGGTGCGGCGTTGTGCCTACTTACACTTTTTGAATACCCAGTCATCACCAAACGATTCAGCTCCAACGCTCTGTAATTTAATTTCATCGAATTAAAATTCACGCTCGATAAATCAATTTAATGTAAAATTTTGTGCAATTCTATTTATTAAGCATCGTTACGTTATTAGGTTTTAGAATATTATTTTTGTT
This sequence comes from Campoletis raptor, assembly GCA_948107755.1. Lineage (NCBI taxonomy): Eukaryota > Metazoa > Arthropoda > Insecta > Hymenoptera > Ichneumonidae > Campoletis > Campoletis raptor. The sequence continues at coordinate 10,121,925 of OX403626.1, forward strand.
TATAGTTTTTTCCAAATCTCAACTCACCTTTCTGATTTTTGCTGCGTTTTAATTATCATCAAGAACGCTGTCAACGAATACGAGAATTGACGTTTTTAATGAATTGACTTAATTTTCAAATAAATAAATACATACGAATTTTTTTAATGCTCTGATCATTCTTTTAATTAAATAATATTCTTCGAAACAAAAATAAACGCTATTGCAATAAACGAGGCAATTTTCTATGTCAATCGACAGTTATTTATCTTTTTCTATGTTTAATATACATTAGACCGAACAGAGGATGAAGCAGTGTTTTCTTGCTTATTGGAAAGTTATAAAAATACTTCTTTAGACATATACTACTGTTTTGAAAGGAATGTATGTTTAATACATCCGTGAAATTAGACACTATTGATTTCAAACAATTCGCATACGAAATTACAGACGAGCATGTTTCAAAAGAAAAGTTGATTTTGCTCTTGTATTTAAAAGTAATTTGACTGTAAAAACATTAAGTACTATTAATAGTTTGATAAATTTTCGCCAACGAGATTCGTTTTACGTGAAAAATAGTACTTTTCAATTTTTTCGGAATCGTTCATTTTCGTAAGCTCCTTCCGGATTTTATTCTCGAGTCGCTTATCTTTTTAGAAAAACGACTGCAGAATTCGTGATTTTTTTATTATTGATTTTTTTTCACGTTTTAGCAAAAATCTCAAAAGAGCATATTTCAAAGGAATTTATTTGCATTTAAAAAATAAACAAACTCCTTCCTTGTAGCGGCAAAAAAATTAGCAGATTTTTATTTAACTGCGAAATTTCTCAAATGCGAACGAATAAAACTGTTATTTTGAAAAGTTAGTTGATCAACAGTGGCAAAAGTAGAACTGCATGAAAATAAACTTTTTCAGTTAAAACATACGATTGGCGATTTTAATGACTTTCCAAGTTGCTCCTCCTAAAATTTCTTTAATTTATTAAATAAATTTCTTCCTAGATTAATTTCTCGAGTCCGCGCACCTCGGATTTTCGTTTTTTTTTTTTTTTATATAAATTACACTGTAGTAAATATACAATACATGAAATGTGAAGAATTTCTACACTTTTTGAAATTTAATTTTCTCGATTAGATTGAAAAATCTAAGATTATCATGTTTCTCATTGAATAACCGTTTGCTTTCGTTTTTTTTTTTTTTCCATTGCCACTACACTGTAGGAATTTTCACTACCCATTGTCTCGGATAAATTTATTTGAATTTAACAATCAACGAGAGACTTGTGTTTCCCTATTTTTTTTACCACCTTAAAAAAACGAAAAACGAAAAATATCTCACACGTTTTACGTCTGTTCAGGGCCACACGCTGGGGGGAGCAAAAAAAACGCCAACAATTAAATTCACGAGTCTCGTGTAATCTTTCAATTTCGGACAATTTAAAATTTCATTGATTCTACGTATAACAAAAACCACGTCCGAGTTAGGATTGAGAACGAGTTACCGGTGCTCGATCACCCTATTTTCCATTATTCGTTGTGCTATTTTTACACGTTTCATCATTCCCACTTGATTGGTCTATCTATTTTGAAAAACATCGTGTTGTCCATTAATCAACTATGTAAATATATATATATATATATCATTTGTGTTTCAATAATATAAATCGAGTCGTAAGTAATAATAATACAAGGTTCACTGAATTATCGATTGCATTTTTCATCTCTTCCCCTCACATCATTAATTAATTTGAACGCAATAAAATAGTAAAGCAATCGCACTTGTATTGTTTACTGTTGTGTGATCCTGAATACAGGGCCAATTCTTAAAAAGAAACGTCGCAGTACAGATCGTGGTTCGGGTTTAAGATCGAAACACATGATTTCGCACAAAAATGGGTAACAAATAGCAGCGTGTATGGCAAAACGTTGGTCGCACATTTTCAATATTCTCGTAAGTAATAACAAGAGTATCGGTGTCCAAGCGTCACGATGAACTTCATTCGAGAGGGCAAGAAAATACTCGAGTCCCTCGCGGGTTACTTCTTCGAGTTTCGTTTCGATCGATGGCCAATTGGATCGGTGTGTTTCGTCGTTGTACATTTTGAAGAGTACACGAAGTGCGCAAGCCAACGATTGAGTCTCTTGATTCATAAGATTCGGTTTAGCAGTGCCACGGAAACCAGCTTTCCACAATAAATTACGTTGCTCGTTATTGACGTTGAAACTTTTGGCGAAACGATGAGATCGCAACAGGCAATCAACTAGTTCAAGGAGATTTCTCGTGTCGAGAGCGCAGTACATTCCTTGTTCTTCTTTTTGTTGATCGACTGTACAGTCGTCGTTCGTGTCTGATAATTTACCGTTCAACATATCAGCTTGTGCAAGAGCGAGATTCTCCTGATCCTCTTTTCTCGATGTCGCCGGATAAAAAACGACGTTATCAATCGTTTGTATCAATTCCAGTTGAACAACGCATTTGATCATAAGAGCTGAGAAAAGTTTCGTTCTGCTGGTATCACAATTATTAATGAGACTCTGTGTGCTGTTGGTTCTTTTTAAAATTCCAATGTGTCCATCACTCTCGCCAGTTATAACGTCAAGATCGGATTCTTTATTGGCTGATTGTGGTTTCCACGTGAGCAACGCTGTGGGTATTGTACTTTGGAATATTTCAAGTACGCAATTAGTCGTTTTTGCCCATGTCTCGTTGTCGAATTTAACACCGTTGCTTATAACCAAATTTTCCAAACAATTAGTGCCCGATCGTGCCAGCTGCTCGTTATCCTGCTGAACGCACCAGAGCAATTGCGAATACAATTGTCCGAGCAGAAGAGGTCCAAGTGTATCGTAGAATTGTGAGAAAACATCGACTATTGCGTAGAGAGCGTGATTGCACGTCGTCGTCATCCATTCTGCTTTCTCCGTGTGTTGTTCCGGCAATTTCATGTTATCGAAGATCCTGAAGAGCACTTGGAACAGATCTTTCCACCAATGGGGCTTGAACGAGGAACCATGAGTTTTTACAACGTCGAAAAGTACCGTGAGAGCTCGGGTTCTCACGTCCAGTTTGCAACGACTCACGACACACGATAGCTCGAAGAGAAGTGGAAACCAACCTCTCACCCAAGCACGATCTTCTTCCGATACCATACCACTGTCGTCCATCATACCCTCGGCAAACATCTGCGGATTGGCATCAATGTAAGAGGCACTCGAACGTATGAGTCTTATCGCTTCCATACTGGTGTCCGGGAAGGAAGAATTACAGGCAAACTCGCTGAGGCACTTGACGGCGTCTTGAAAAGAATCCACCATTATACTGAAATCTTCAGCGTAAAGCTCATTTATTATTTTTCCCGTCATCGAGAACGCCAAAGCAACGACCGACTCGTCTCGATCGCTAGCCGCATGATGAAACACGCTGAATATGTTTTTCCATCCGGAACGTATGTTCGGCGCTTGTGAATGTACGATTTGAGCCACGCAGCGTACAACCATGTCTCGTATTATGGGCGAACGATTTTTCTTCATTATGTGCTCAAAAGGACGGAGAAATTCTTTTTGAAATCGGAAATTTGCGAATTCACCCTTTTCGATAAATTTCGTTGCCAATTGACGCAACGAATCCACCGCGAAAAACGCTATGTTCTGACGTGGACTACAACCAACACGGTCGAAATGATCACCCAGTACTTGCCATATTCGCGACCACTGCAATCTTATGCGGCCCATGTTGTAATACGATATTTCCACTATTTTTGTCAACGAAAACATTCGCGGCTGCGTCGGATGCGATAATTCTTCGAGCGATACTTGACACAATGCTTTCACGAACTCGACGATCGCGTCACCATCCAGCCTCGTCGAACCCGTGAATATCCTGTCGACTGCCACTACTACGCTTTGGGAACTTGTCTCACCGATGGATTCCTTTACGCTCGCTGAAAATAAATGTACATCAATTAGTTACCGAACTAAAAATATTCATTAAATTATTGAGAAACTATGCGATTTTGTTCGAATTTTTTTATTTCTTAACTTTCAAAATCATTTCAGCATTTTTCACAATTTTGAATTGTGACAACTAGAGAAAAGAAAAAGCAAATATTCCGTACTTACGATCTAACGAACTGAGGTTCATCGAACTGAGACTGTTCGATTGATGAAGATTGTTGTGAGCAAGACTGGTAAAGTTTGTAAGCTGCGATGGAAAGTGAGGTTTTGATGTTGGACCAAGAAGTTGAGGCCGAACACCAGTGCCAATAAGTTGAGCGAGTTCGAGTTGCGATATACACTTGACAACATCGAGCCACGAGCTACCGAGATAATTTCCATCGGTGTGTGCAATTGTAATAAGAGTTTTGATGGTATCGATGTTTTTGGCTTTCATCTCGGTTATCGGTGAATTTGCCGTAAGGAGAGTGAATCTCGCAAGTGCTTGGACATAAGCATCGCGTTCCAACTGTAAAAATCCATCAATTCATCGATTGTTGTATACGCAAATATCGTATATCGTTCCTCGAAATATTTTTGACGTGCACAAAAGTGCAAAAGAAGAAACGTTTTCTTGTTGTTGTTTAATATTTACCGTCATGTGAAAAATACAAGCAATCCGAATTGCACAACGTATTCCGTCTAAACAGAGCGAAGCAATTTCCGGATCGTCACAGTCCTGAAGACCAACACTAAAAGCTGCTAGGAATGGTGTCCAAGCCATTTTGAACATTGGACGTACATGCTCCAAGTGTTTTGCAGTTGTGAAAGGCGCTTGAACGTGCGATACCGATTCCATTAGATTTTTCGCTGCCGTCGATATCACTTCCATTTCCATATTCCATAAAAGTCGCCTTTTCTTCTCGCTCGATATAACTGTAAATAGAAAGATACAATGAATCAGAAAATCTCCTTGTTAGTAAAACGTGATACGCTATTCGTTTCATAAACGACATTTGATTGGATTTTCTCTGATACTCACCTTGCTTTCCTGGTCGATTCGGATGGGCCTTCATTTTAATTTCATTACCCGCAATCTCATCATAAATTTTTGACAAATACTCTTCCGGTAAATCCTCATTGTCACTAATGTGTCTATTTAATTTGATGTACTGCTCCTTTGTCATTTTATTCTTAACTTGGGGTGAATGCAGATCGGTCGTTAACATTATAATGGAAAATACGAGAACGTACGCCGTGTCAGCGCTTGTGAATAAACCGTTGCTGCAAAGAAGCAAATATTCGTAAACAATGTTAAGAATAATGAATTATCTTTTTTAAAACACGTTTAAGAAAAATGTTTTTTTTTTTATGAGAACTTACTTTGGATTGCATTCGCAGTATCGACTCGCGAATTTTTCCATCAAACGATCAATCTTTTGTGCTTCACCCGGAAGTCTGAAGCCCTCGAGAAAATATCTTAGTGCCGTGACCAGATCGCGATTCGCAAAATCCATTTGATCTATGTAATTATACATGACTTGATTGTGATTGTGATCACCGAGGAAATCACCGATCGCTGTTTTGTCCAATCTCTCGTCCGTGTGAAGCCAACGAGCGACATCTTCCACGGAATTTCCGAGGAGACCTTGTTCTTGGAGATACTGCACGCCTTTGCTGGGCTTGCGATTAAAACTGTGGGGTGAAAAAATTGTACGATAAAATAATTGTTAATAAATGAAAAAATTAATAAAGAAATGAGAAAAACCGTAAAATTATTTCTACTGAATTTCATTATTCTCACGTATCAATTCCTGCTTCCCAAACTTCTTTTTGTTGCTTCTGAACTTCGTATTGTTCCGGAGAATCAGGAACTTCCTTATTGCCTACAAGACTAGAATTTGCCGATGACAAACTTCCGGCACTTCCATAACGCGGCAAAGCCGCTTCCACAGGTGGATCAGGTGGCTCAGTTGGAATTTGATGATCAGTCGGTATACTCGGATTGACATAGAGATCTCGACTCCACTCGACCATACATTTTAATATCGAAACGAGACATTCAAGACCACGGATACGCATCGATTTTTCTTGATTCGGCGAAGCACCTAATTCTAGTGCGTGACGACCTTGAGCAATCTTTGACAAATCGTTGACGAGTCTGTTTCAAACCAGAAATACATCATTTGTATATTTTCAAAGTAACAGACACAATAATGTTGAAGTTTGTATTCTTTTTGTACATTGAAACTAAAAAAGTCAGAAAAATAAATATAAAATGCCATTGCAATAGAATGAATAAGAGGAAACCCCAAGAAAAACATTGTAATTGAAACAAAATCGAAAATCGTCGCATTAATTGTTGCTAAAAGATTGTTTCAAATGAGAAAACCAAAATTGTTGCTGTTACAATCGTTATTTTTGGGGAGTAGTTGTTAGTTAGGCGAAGCTTACCTTTCGAAAAGATTAGCCGCGGAAAGATCGCAGTCATAATTTACGTATATATCAACGACACTCTGTGCATCGGCACAAATACGAGTCAAAGCGTGAATGACCATCCATTTGTGCTCAAAAGAACTGCTCGACGTTTCGAGTATGTTCATAAAGATTTCCTTGAAAAATACTTCGATTTGCATTTTCAAGTGCACTTTAAAACGTGCCAAAAGAGCGAGAAACAGAGCCAACGAAAGTTCAAAAACTTCGGGCACTGAAGACACACCGTTTTTCGAAAGAGCCACGCAGAGATACTGCTTAATGGCTATTACGAACATTTCGTTCGAGCGTAATATTGGTCCGGCGTTTTGTAATATTCCAAGGAGTAGTTGCAACGATAAAATTTTCGAACGCAGCTCATGAGACCTGAAAAGGACAATAATTATTACATTAGTAAGATTTTTATTCATTTTCACAATATTGAAAAAAAAAAATTTCACCAATAAGTACTTGAAATTCCAATCGCATAACACTTATGGCTATTTTTGGCGATATATTTTAATAATCGACCAGTAATTCATTGCAACGATTGTGCAGCAATCTTACTTCGGATCTGGTGTGCCATCGGGTAGTGGTTTCATCGAAAGTTTGCACAGAGCTCGAAAAACGAGAAAAGCGTCTTTCTGAAGTACGTGAGTGAATTTAGCAGTCACCATGTTGTCATTCTCGCCCGTTGTTTCATCGGTATTGTCGTCGGTTGGTACTTGATCAAGACCGTGTTCCCCCGAAGGCGTTGTAGGTGGGGCAACTTCTTCCGGTACGACGCTGTTAACGATATCGTCCAGAATGTTTTTTACCACGATGTTTGCATCGGTTGACGAATCTGGTGGTGGATCTTGATTATTCGTTTGTTCAATTTCACCTTCGGATTTTTGAGTCTCTTGTGAAGTTTCTAGTTGTTCGGACGTTTCTCCACGAGCGATAAGATCTTCCTGTTTTTTCAACAATTTCAGATTTTTCGTTTATTGTTCAATTCGAATAATTATAATTAAAAATATTTCATGTAACATAAACTCAATTAGAGAGAACACTATTGAACTATTGAAAGATAAAAAGTTGATCATTTACTTTCAACTTAGAATTTTCCGATTAGAGGAACAATATTAATTTCAAAACAAATTACCGCTTGGGTTTCCATTCGAGCGAATATCACGTTGATCATTTGGGTGAGAGTGGCTCGTGCTGTCGTTTGATTGACCAAATTTCTGGATGCTAGATAAACGTTATATACAGTACGTATGGTAAGTAGAACTGTTCCCTCGTGAACCTCGACATGTTGACTGGTCATGACGGTCAACAGAGCTTTTATTATTTGCAGTTGAACGCCTTCGTCCGTTTGTGGACCCATGAAACATCCGCATATTGTTTCAACAATGCGAACTATGAGAAGTTTGTTTGGCTCTGTAGAGTCCGGTACATTGCCTGTCAAATGTCCATACGCAATTAATTTCTGCAGACAGTCCAAGGCCGTTACCACTATCCTCGGCGATTTACTCTGACAGGCAAGCTCAAACGGCAAGAAATATTTTTCTGCCGATATGACGTTGGAATCGCTTTTGGGCTGAGGCAAAGCATTGGAGATTCCTTCGTCCGCTTGGTTATTAGGAACTTCCTTGATCTCGTTTCGCAAATCATCTGTAAATTTTTTAAATGTTAACATACTGCTAATTCACTCTGCTTCTAAAAATTTTCTATTTTCTACCAATAAATCTTATGAGTAAATTAATTAATATCATTGTGTTCACTTTTCATGATTAAAATTTTTTGAAATAATTTAAAATTAATTAGATTCTTATGCGTAATCAATATTGAATCGGATTATGTCAAAAAAAAATCAATCAACCCGCTATTCTGTTATGAAACATTTTATAATGAGATTTGTCAAAAATAATCCGATCAAACAGCTACGCCAATCATCGTGCGACTCAATTTTCAATAAATAATGAAAATTGCATGGAAAAAGTTTCATCCACATTTGTGACATTGTGCCTCACCCGGGAGTTCAAAAGATAATATTCCCCAACATGCTTTAGAATAGACCAAAAAAACAATACTTGTCCAAAGGGGAATTACCAAAAAAGTGACAGCTGTCAAGAAATTTTCGAAGAAACATTCTCGACTTCTATGTCGAAAGAATGACATCGAAAATAGAAAAAAAAAAGATGCAACATTTCCGAAGTTTGCAGAAAGCAACAGACCACTGATTTTGCGAAAAGTTTCATATTTTTGTTTCACAACATACGACAAAATTCGAAAAACACAAAAAAACAAAACGGTTAAGTAATCAGGGGCGGGAATTTATTTTCGATCAGTCACTCACCAAGTGCCGATTCGCATGATTTTCGAAGTTGGGACAGATGCGATCGTTTGACATCTTTGTCGGCGAGGATCTTTTCCAGTGCTCTTACTATAAACATTTCTCTGGTTTTTGAATTATTTTGCATCGTCGACGGAATAATTGATAGAGGCGCCGATACCCAAAGATCGATGAGCCTCAAATTTCTCTCGTTATTTTATTATTGTCTGTATTCTTTTTGCTTTCAAAACGTTATCACTGATAGAACATGGTAACGTACTTGAGATAAGCGTAACGAAAGGTTATAGTTGTGAAAGTATATTGACGTAAGCATTTTCTCCTGGGCTTAACGAAGTACGTGAATTTAAGCCGTGGCAGCCCAGGAACTCGTCGTTAAAAATGTGAAAGAGTCAAATATGCACGAATTTCGTTAAGTTTCGTGGCTTTTTTTTTTCTTAAGACAACCACGGAAAATACACTTGTTCGATACGCCGTAAAAAATGAAATGTTTTTATTTTCTTTTTTTTTTTCAATAATCGTTAACCCCTAACCACAACGAAAGATTGATAAAAATGGATAGTATGCTGTACGAATATTGGCACGCCGCTCTCTGCCCGATGGATACATCGAATTTTTTTTCAAGCCTCGTAAAGTCGCAATGTGTAATACGACGTGTGACGTGAAAACAGGTACATCGTATATACACACAAAGTTGGTGGAATATATAAAAAAAAAAGTGAAGTTGGCGGCGATTGACGGGGATATGGGAAAAGGTGTATATGTACGGGATGGGGTTTAGGAAGTAATAATTTCACGTCGCCAACTCCGTACTTTTAATCTTGACACTATCAAACTAACTCTTTTTATTTATTATAAAAATCACAGAAATTTTAAGTGTTTTACACGTGAGTCTTTTTCGTATGTTCCCTACAGCTCTCGCGCTCGCTCTCTATCTCTCTCTCGAACAATCGAGAATATATTTCGCGGTTTTATCTGCTGTTTTCGACGTTGCTGCCTGTCGCCGTCTGCCCGCGCAGGCGCGTTTTCGTCCGCGTTAGGTGGCGAGACCGCCACATCTACTCCCCCTCCAGTGAACGAGACTTTTGTGTCGGGGAACGAAACCTTTTTTTTATATGTTTTTGCAGGTTTATCCATCGTCGATCCCCACTGGTGCGGTTGGATGTCATCTTCTTCTGCTTGTGCCGTTGTTTCTTCCTTGACCGTGTACGCCGGCTTTAGCCTTTCGACCGAGACTGTTTTCTCTTGTCCCTCAACGTCGATTACAAATCTCCGATCGTCGAGTCGTCGTATCACTTTGTAGGGCCCAGCGTAAGGTGGTTCCAGCGGTGGCTTCACAGCGTCGACACGTAGGTATACGTGTGAGCATCGATAAAGATCCTTGAGGACAAATAATCGAGCTTTGCTATGGTGAGCCGTGGGCGTCGGTCGGATCCCTCTTATAAACTCTCGATACTTCTCAATGAATATTTGAGGGTCGGCAGGAAGGTCCTGGTTGATGAAGAATTCTCCCGGTACCCGTAATGTGGTGCCGTACAGCATTTCTGCACAAGATGCACCAAGGTCTTCTTTGAAGGCTGTGCGGAGACCCAGGAGTACAGTTGGCAGTAGTTCCGTCCAAGGTATTTTCCGATTGCACATAAGTGCTGATTTCAGCGTTCTATGCCACCTCTCCACCATGCCGTTGGAAGCTGGGTGGTACGCCGTTGTACGAATCTTCTTTGCTCCGATTAATTTTGCTAAAGAAGCGAACAATGCGCATTCGAATTGTTTCCCTTGGTCCGTTGTTATGGAGAGCGGAGTCCCGTATCGGCTGATCCAGTTGTTAAAAAACGCACTGGCCACCGTGTCAGCTGTTATGTTTCTTAGTGGGATCGCCTCTGGCCAACGTGTGAACCTGTCAATGATGGTGAGGCAGTACCGGTATCCATCGACCGTAGGTAACTCAATGATGTCCATGTTTATGTGAGAGAAGCGTCCATCTGGTACATCTATATGATTTGGTTCGAAACGATTGTGACGGTGGATCTTTGACTTTTGACAAGCATCGCAGCTTCTCGCCCATTCGATAACGTCTTTCTTCATACCCGGCCACACGTATTTCTGTTTGATGATCCGCGACGTACTTCGACCGCTCGGATGCGAGAGTCCGTGTATTGAATCGAACGCCTTTTTTCGCAGTGGTCTTGGAATATACGGTCGAACGAATCCTTCGAACACGTTGCAGAATATCTCGATATTGGGCTCGACTGAAAGAGGTTGCAAGTTTAGAGCTGTTCTTCTTTCCAGGAGTTCTCGGAGTTCGTCGTCCTGTTGTTGTGCTTCAAGGATGGTTTGAGCTGACAATATCTTGGGCATTTCAATTTGATTAATTTGTTCGATTCGCGACAAAGCATCCGCAACCACGTTTTCGTCACCTTTGACATAGATTATTTCCGTCGTAAATTGTGAAATATAATCTAGTTGCCTTAGTAATCGTTGAGACGTTTTTTCGCCCTTTTGTTTAAAGGCGTAAGTCAGTGGCTTGTGGTCGGTGCGAACCACGAATTGTCTGCCGTCCAAGATGTGATGAAAAAATCGAATTGACTCATATATCGCCAGGAGTTCGCGATCATACGTACTGTATCCTTTCTGAGTCGGAGAGAGCTTCTTTGAAAAAAATCCCACCGGTTTCCATTCATTATCCTCGAGTTGCTCTAGTGTAGCGCCGATTGCGTTGTCTGACGCGTCAGTAGTTAAAGCGAGATGAGTTTCGGGACACAGGAATCGTGTGAGAGTGGCATTGACAATGCTTTCTTTACATTGCTCGAATGACACTTCGGATTCGGGAGTCCATGGTACTTTTCTTTTATCTTTCTTTTTTGAATCCTTTAAGAATTCGTTGAGCGGAGCTTGTATTCTCGCCGCGTCTGGTATGCAGCGTCTAAAATAATTTATGAGGCCTAGAAATCTTCGCAATTCCGAAATGGTTTGTGGTTTCGGAAATTCCACAATTGCTTTGACTCTGTCGTTCGGTGGTTTGTATCCGTCCTTGTTGATTTCATACCCTAGGAACGTCAGTTCCTCCTTGCCTAGAACACACTTATCCAGGTTAAGAGTTAGACCGTGTTTTTTTAGTTTTTCGAATACCATTTTTAAATGTTGTCGATGCTCCTCTGGACTCGTTGAGAATACTAATATGTCGTCGATGTAGACAATTACGAAGTCGACGTCTCTGAAGATATTATCCATGAAACGTTGAAAAGTCTGCGACGCGTTGCGCAGGCCAAACGGCATGACTAGAAATTCAAATGAACCGATTGGTGTCGTAATTGCGGTCTTCTCAACGTCCTCGCTGGCCATGCTTATTTGATGGTATGCTCTGGAAAGATCAAGCTTTGAAAATATTGTCTTTCCATAAAGCGCCTGAAACAGATCGTGGCTATGGCCTGTTGGGTATCGGTCGGGAACTGTTACGGCGTTAAGTCCGCGAAAATCGCCGCAAAGTCTCCATCCCCCCGATGGTTTTTGTTGTAGATGCACGGGACTGGCCCATGGACTACTTGATGGACGTATCATCTCTTGGTCGAGTAAGAATTTTATCTCCTCTTTCAGTGCTTTTAATTTTTCGCCCACGATTCTCCTCGGACGCTGCGCGACCGGAGGGCCCGTTGTCTGGATGAAATGTCGTACTGGGCTGTTGTTGGCGTCGTGACTAGTTTTTTTTATTATTTGTTTTCCATCAAAATATTTTTTTAATAGCCCGGTGTACTCACCCTCTTTGCTGCCAGTCGAGATATTGTATATCGACGTGCGAACTACGGAGCCTGTTGACGTCAGTGAAGTTTTAGAGTCCAACAGTCTCTTGTTTTTTAAATCGATGAGGATCCCGAAATGCGCGATGAGGTCGGCTCCAATCAGGGCAGATTGTACGTCAGCGATTACAAATGGCCATCGAAATTCCCTTCTCAGGCCCAGGTTAACTGTCATTACCTGTTCGCCGTAAGTCTTGATCGGTGTGTTGTTCGCAGCATAAAGGTCGCTGCCTTTTTTCTTTGGTTTTCCTTTCAGCATCTTCGTTGGAATTACTGATACTGATGATCCGGAGTCGATGAGGAATGTGAGGTTAGTGAGGCTGTCGTAAATAGTCAAACGAAATTCAGGCGGTGGACCACTATTGCAGTTGATGTTGCTGTCACCGAGAGCCTGGACTGGTGACAGCTCATCTAGTTTCCCTGGTTCTGTTTCGGTTGATATGTACATGGCGAGGTACACTTGTACGCAGCGTCTCCAAATTTTTTGTGAAAGAAACATAAACCCGGAGTCCTTGTGCGTGATGCTGATCTGGATCTCGAGCGTCTTTGATTTTCTGATTTGTTATTGTAATTATTTTTACGCTCACCTGATTGCGAGGTTTTTAGAAACTGCGTAAACATTTCTCGCAGCTCTTTCATTTCTCCGGAAAGTCTTGCGCAGTCAGTGCAGTTGCTTTTTACCTCCTGCGGAATGGTGCTTGTCGCCATTACCTGCGAATATCGAAGCGTGTCGATTACCCTGTCAGCCATTTCAGCCAAGCCGTCAAGATCTAAGTTTCCTGACATCATCAACATCGGTTGGAGATTTGGAGGCATCCGCATAATCCACATGGAATGGAGAACTTCATCGCTCAAGCCTCCTGCGGCCAGATCCTTCATCTCTCGAAGGAGTTGAGATGGTTTTTTGTTGTCGAGTGGCAGGTCGTTTAACAGTTTCGAGAGTTGTCGCTCCTTGGATTTGGAAAATCTTTGTATTATTATTTTTTTTAGGTGCTGGTACTTATCTGTCGCCGGTGGATGTAGTATGACGTCGGAAATCTCGTCGAGCGTGTGCGAGTCTAGCGCTTTGAGAACGGCGATGTACTTGTGCTCGTCCTTTGTAATTCTTGACACTGCGAAATCCGATTCCACTATAAGAAACCACACGTCCGGTCTCTCGGCTCGAAAAGGTGTGAGTTGAATTTTGTTCACCACGGCTATGGCATTCTCGTCGAAATTGCCTTGTGTTGTGTTCGGCCTGTTTCGTCCTCCGGTATCGTGCAATTGCCTCATGGTTTGTTCGCTTTGTGTTGACGTGCCTTGCTCGCCCTCACAATCTTGAAATTCACTCGCTTGTGTTTCGTCGTCACTACGTTCGTCACCGCGGGTGTTACCTTTTTTTGGAGAATGTATCACCATTTTTTCGATTTTTATTTTTAGGTTAGTTTTAGTTGAATCACGTCGGGGTCACCAACTGTACGGGATGGGGTTTAGGAAGTAATAATTTCACGTCGCCAACTCCGTACTTTTAATCTTGACACTATCAAACTAACTCTTTTTATTTATTATAAAAATCACAGAAATTTTAAGTGTTTTACACGTGAGTCTTTTTCGTATGTTCCCTACAGCTCTCGCGCTCGCTCTCTATCTCTCTCTCGAACAATCGAGAATATATTTCGCGGTTTTATCTGCTGTTTTCGACGTTGCTGCCTGTCGCCGTCTGCCCGCGCAGGCGCGTTTTCGTCCGCGTTAGGTGGCGAGACCGCCACATATACAGCGCATCAAACGCCATCTTACGGATGTATCAGATAAGTTTTTGATGTTATGAAAGTAATTGTATGTATTCTAATTTTTATTTCAAGGTTATTCATAATCTCGATAATTTTTATTGCATCTTATTATAGCCAATATTTAACAGTATTTTCATGCGACGATAAAAATTCTATTTATGGAATTATGCCTAATGTTTCCTCAGCTCTGTTTGTGTTCTAATAACGACACGTTTACATAGATTGCGTCTTTATGTGATAGTTTCACCCAATGTGATATATGTATATATATATAGTTAACTGTTCGATTGGCGATAACTATCACAAGGCTGCTTTAAAATATGTCCTCTGACGGTAATTAACATCTTCACACATTTCTGATCGATATTATGCAAAAAATCAATCGACTGAGCCCTGCGCGTGTTTTATTCATACAAACATTCCTGTTTTGTTACTTGCAACTGTGATTATTATTATTTTTTCATAAATAAATATAACTTCACAGCAAAAGACTGGAAAGAAAATGATCACCTCTTGTTTTCATTTTAACACTCCTGCGAATTTTCTTTTAACAAATCGTTTCTTTTAAAAAAAAAATCGTTCTCTATATAAGATTATGTTCAAAAAAGCAGAATGTTACACAACAGTCGGGATATTTGATAATCATAATAATAATTCAAACGTTTGTTCAAATGCAATCTTATCGAAGAGTGATAAACTTCATTTGAAAAATTGTTCGAGAGTGAAACCAGTTTTCAAAGAAAATTCATTTATCGCGGGTTTGGTCATGTTTATAAATATATTTATATATATACATGCAAAAGCATATGCATATACTTTTTAGCGGTGAATTGCGACTAATTTTCATCACTGGTATTGTGGGAAGCAAGACCTATAATCAGTGACAATAGGCGTTGCAACTTTGTTTTTTTATTCTTTATCGCATTCAATTTAAACGCAGTGATGCACCGATGTTTGCAGTACTGACAGTTGATAAGTCTTTCTCGTGTGTTTAGTTTATTATACATATGTGTAAGCACGGCCATCATGTGTCAAATGTAATTAAATGGCGGAATGACGTTATATACAGAACGGAGAGTGTGTGCGTATATGTCATACGCGGCGACGTTAAGCTTTAACAGATATCAATCTTTTTTTGTTTTCACTTTGGTCCAAAAGCCTTTCTTTTTATCGTATAAAGCATAACAATAATGGAAACACAACCGTTGAATAAAAACAGTGATAAACCACCTCCGTACTCGGCCGCAACTGCACCGTCTCAAGGTAAATAATAAAATTTATGGATAATCGAAATACCACGATTTTTTTTGGACCATAGGTTATCCAATTATTTCATCATTTCGTGATCATCAAGTCTGGACATTACATTCGAATACAATGAACGATCATTCGTTTAGTTCGATAAAAATAAATAAAAACGAACGTCAATCTGGTCTGAAAAAGTCTTCCTTGTTTTGTCAATCTGTTGATAAATACATTTTCTTGATTACATTCCATTGTGACATAGTTCATTTTCAGAAATTACTATTTTTCGATTCCATCAATATTCCATTGTTTACTATTTTGAAACATTTTGATTCCCTAAACTACCACAACGTTTATAAAACTGTCAGTCGCACGATAGAATAAAAGATGAAGTTTCAGGATATCCATCGTGGCAACCACCACCAGGCTATTATCCTACTAGCGGAGCACCAAATTCAGGCCAACAAATACCATCTTATGGGTCTACTGCTCCATTGACAACTGTCATTGTTCCAGAGATTATTCTTGTTGGTGCTTGTCCTGCTTGTCGCGTGAGTTAAAACTGACAACCGTTTTAAAGTTTTGATGCATTTTATTCTTCAAAAAATGCTCATTTGTTTTTCAAATACTATTTTTTTGTTGCATTCAATTATTTTTTTATCTGCAAGTTCTTTTCATCGGATTATGAAATTTCCACAGTATCAAAATGGAAATCAGTTGAAATAATTTATGAAAAAACAATTTTTTTTCCAGGTTGGAGTCCTGGAGGACGATTATACTTGCATGGGTCTTCTTTGTGCAATATTTTTCTTTCCTGTCGGTATCCTCTGCTGTCTGTTGTTGAAAAATCGCCGCTGCTCCAACTGTGGAGCGTACTTTGGCTAATTTGTCGGTTTCAGGGTTGCGATGAAAGGAGTTTGTTTTTGTAAATAATATATACGTCGAAAGGCTGTGGTGTCGGACATAAATACCAGTAGTGAAAAATCGTTGGCCGTATAAACGATTATAAAAATCTTCAATTCTGTCAAATTCAAATATAACAAAATATTTTATTATCTAAAATACAACATGCCAAATTCCAATCTGACAAAAACGTGATAATTTGTGCTCTCTCGGTAAATCCAATGGCCTCAGAGAGAATTAGACATTTTTAAGGGGTATTCCAAGAGAAGTAGAACAATTTTTGGCCAAGACGATTTTTTCGTTCGCCAAAAAATGGTTTACTTCACTCGGAACGCCCCAAATTTACAAATGAAAATACGAGATTGCTTTGACAGCAATTATCTATTATTTTCGACTTTCCATTACGAAAGTTTATTTTTCTCATGGTTGAAGGATCTGCCGATATTCTACGAAGAATATTTAAATCAGAATTGAAATTATAAAAGAAATATCTAAGAGAAATTCTTTGAATCAAAAAAAATATATATATCCAGAATTTATAATGTATTCTTAAGACTTTCACATTTCCTCAATGTTGTAATGGTTACACATTATGTTTGTAATAATGTTGGAGTAAAAATTGTTCAAGTTTAAACATCGTCTAAATTATTTTTCTCGAGATTACCCCGATAAGTTTTTAGTTGCTGCACAATAATTTTTATTTGTTCACGAGGCACAACACACTAGAAAAAATTCAAGGTCATTCACTTACAAGTCAATTTTACTGAATAATTAATGAAACTAATGAAATTATTCTTTGTTCGAATAAAAAAACGACTAGATTTATAAAATTCAGGAAAAATTGTTGAATGAGTCATTCATAAAAACTTTTCATTACCTTTTACGATGTAGAAACTTTTAATTTGTGGTTCCCTCGTTGATTAATGTTTCATTACATCCGACATACGATATAGATATGTCCCGACGTTCCATTATTATTACCGTTAATTGATCCTCTTGTTCCCCAATTTAATGTTAATTCAGGATAACGTTGGAAT
The DNA here is from genome assembly GCA_948107755.1 of Campoletis raptor. Lineage (NCBI taxonomy): Eukaryota > Metazoa > Arthropoda > Insecta > Hymenoptera > Ichneumonidae > Campoletis > Campoletis raptor. Next base: position 10,139,393 of record OX403626.1, read on the forward strand.
AATTTACGAACGCCATGCGAAAAATATTTCAATCATTTCGTTAAATCTTGATTTTTTTTCCCTTTATTGGGAAGAACCTTTTTTATGGAACAAAACTTGAACCCCTTTAAATCAAATATTTGTGTTTCATTATAATTTCGAGATAAAATTCATGTTTTTAAAGATTCCAGAAGAAAAGTATTTCCTTCAAGTTAAGATGAGGAGTGAATGAGATTTTTTATAATTAAGTGGAAAATACATCCCAATACATTGAAAGAAAGTAAATTTGCTGTTATTTTATTACCAGGAGTACTGTAGCTACTTAGAAAGCTGTGTAGCCAAGAAGTGAGTGCAGTTCCTTCATAAGTGCTTCACTTATATATTACAAATTCAATCCGCAACGATCTCCATTACAATGTTAAAATTATAACAGCTATCGTCACGATTATCTTTGTACACATAGTCCAAGTCGTCAGTAGTGTCCTGTTCAGTAATAAATATCAAGTTTGTGCGCGATATCCTTTCTCTCGATAGATTAATGATCCCTGCTCAATTTTTATTCTACACTACAAATTATTGGCCTATAATTACGTTAGGTATGTGCTAATAGCGCGATTTCGTATATATTTCATTTTTGCATAAATAAAAATTATCATTTCAATTGGATTTTCCCAACAAAGATTCAGACTTGGTAACGAGCAGTATAGCAATATGAAAAACACTATATTTTATATATTAAAAATAAAACGAATAGTTCAGTGAATATATAATTAAAACATCCAAAAAAAAAAACACTATCAAGATACACCACAACATTCTATTATCGTTGTAGTGATAAAAAACGTTTATGATTATTCACAAAAACGAAATATTGCAAAATTTGTCACACGTTCTAAATATAGAACATTTCTGGTCCACTCGAAAAGATCTGACCTTGAATTCTTACGGTTTATTTCCTGATTTTTTTTGTTCACTGTACATTGCTTTATTATAGAAAGGAATTGAAAATGAATGTAAAATAACGTCGTAGATATTCTGTTTATTTGAATGAGTATTCATGGAATTGTTTAAAAATGAAGCGTTTGATATCGAGTAGAACGGTTTTTATACTTGATTGGATTAATCACAAAGCGTGAAGGACGACCAATTTTTCAAGCATCGTTATCGTATTTGAGGACCGGAAAAGTATGTCGGGAAGTGAAATTAAGAAACTTATAAAGGACATAACAGCGAACGAGGTGCAAGTGACAAGAGACAATATCCGTGTGTCATTCGAAGGTTTTTCTGCAATGTCAACGTTTTTATACCTGGGCTTCCCCAAAGGATTGTTTTCCCTCTCTCTTTCATCAAACGACTAAATCCACGGTCTCCGGGAAATTGCTCAAGCGTCATTGACCAAACCGGTAACCTTCTCATTCATGATAATCGTTTCAGATTTGGAGCCTTTTTATTTTTTATTAATATGTAATTATTATGTTCTAGTTTAAATATTCATATTGCACGATAGCCTTTATTTTTATTTTTATTTTTTTTATCCGGTTTTTCAGTATATCACAATTAAAATTTATTTTTATATTTAACATTCATTTCACCCAAATAAAATACGTACGATTAGTTATCCATGACGTCTATGTGGAGTACGAACGTCAAACTCAAGAATTCTAATATGCCCACCAAGTTCGTAATTACGTTGGGGAAAATCTCGGGCTGTGACGCAGGATATTACTCAGAAATACTCTCGTTTCAAACATCCATTTTCCCTTCAGAGAGTAATGATTGGTTGAAATTCCAAGAACAAGATGTTTTCATTGTTTATTTACAAAGGCAATCCAGGGACCTCTTTGACTCAAATAATCCCTTGAAATTTCTGGAACTAAATTGAGGAAAAATTAACGCTTCCTATTCATCGATTTTGAGGTTTTTGACAAAAATTGCTCGAACTTTTGGTCCAGAAACAAAAATGTCTAAATAATAAATGCTGGAATGTCATTCGCGTCTTTTCTATGAGAAAACTGCTTGCCTCAGGACGCATAATTAAAAACAATCAGGAAGCGAGTTTGAATTTGCTGGTTTTTCTCACATTGAGTATTGAAAGGGAAGAAACGAATAATAAAAAAAAGTAAATCAGAATTCCAATGAATGAATGATAGGCACACATGTGTCAAAGTTGTGACAATGTCGTGATACGATTAAATAACATAGACGAGAAAATATATAGATCGAGAAGGGGAATTCTAAGAGCGAAATCGTGGAGGGGTTTTCCGAGAGAGATTTTGTCCTTGATGAAATGTTTTAGCGTATAAAGTAAGCTGCGTGATCGTTCGTAGGGCCAGAGCGAGTCGAGACATCGTTCTCGTTGGTGCGAGGAGTGCGAGAGAAGAGGAAGTTATTTAAAAAAAATTTAAAAAAAAACACAATGACAACAATAACAGAAGAAAAAAGGATTACTATGCCTTCGCACGAGGTTGTGTTGTCAGAAGAATGTAAGAAAAGTCAAAGTCTCGAAGATTTTCATGATGTATTAAAAATTCCGTCGATCATTGCTGAGAAAAAACCTTCTCTCGTAACTCGTGGTTCGTCCAAAGTTTTCATGGAGAATTTAAAAACATTGTCCGAATCTTCTTATCGGAGCGCACCCTCGAGAGAACATCACGAGAAATTGCTTCGGGATTTCTTCGAAATAATCCTTCACGAAGCTGTTTTCAAGGTCAGTGAAAAAATTCATTTTCTTCTATATCTGATGCAATCCTCTTCGACAATATCGTTTGGTAGTTCCTGCAAGAGAAAAAAAAGCAATCCATTATAAATTATCGCAATAACTCATTGGCGTGTGAAATTATTCCAACCATTATGTCCGTTAAAAAAAAAAAAAAGTAATAGAAAAGGAAACTAGTCTGTAAATATGCAGTGGACTTTGTTATTGCAAAATTTTTTTCCTGTCCGTTATAATTTACGTACATCGATCGTAAATTCCTGCGTGAAGCAATGTAGACTTCGAAAATGGGTATATTAACTTCACGACAGAGTTGTACTAGAAAATTCTTTGTCGCTTTGTACTTGATTCACATGTTTCTCAAGGACATGCGTTTTTTTCAGTATTAGAAACCGTTCAATTCCTAATTCATGTAGGAAAAAAAATTGTCAAGCTTTGTATACATTATTCCATTCTAGAAATAATTCATTCACATGGACTTTACTTAATCGGATTAAAAAAATAGAATAGGAATAAAAATTCATAATCTAGGAAAGTTCTTGAGTTGAGACAACAAATGTTTGCTTGATTATCTGAGACCCCGTTCCATTGGTTTTGACGAATGATTTTTCGAAATTTCGTTTCAGGGTACGTCTCGGGAAGGTAAAGTCGTCGAATGGGTAGAGCCATCGAAATTGCGTGATCTCGTAGATCTCGAAATCCCTAAATCGGGAGTACCCCACGAGGGTTTACTGGAGTTGACACGTAAGGTGGTGAAATACAGTGTGAAAACAGGACATCCACATTTCGTGAACCAATTATTTTCGAGCGTGGATCCGTACGGTTTGATGGGTCAATGGTTGACGGACGCGTTGAATCCGTCGGTGTACACGTACGAAGTATCCCCAGTATTTTCGTTGATGGAGGAAGAAGTACTTCGAGAAATGCGTCGAATAATTGGTTGGCCGGATGGCCAAGGAGACGGGATTTTTTGTCCAGGTGGCTCGATGGCAAATGGTTACGCTATAAATTTAGCGCGACATAATAAATTTCCAAAAATCAAAGAAACTGGTTTATCCGATTTACCGAGACTCGTTGTTTTCACATCGGAAGACGCTCATTATTCGGTCAAAAAGCTGGCAGCATTCCTGGGAATCGGTACGAACAATGTTGTCTGCGTTGACGTTGATGACCGTGGAAAAATGTTGATGAACGATCTGGAGGCAAAAATCACTCTTGCTCTTGAAGAAGGAGCTGTACCGTTGATGGTTTCAGCAACTGCTGGAACTACGGTTCTTGGTGCCTTTGATCCACTTCGTGAAATCAATCAAATTTGTCGAAAATATTCGATGTGGTTTCACGTTGATGCTGCCTGGGGTGGTGGTGCTCTCGTTTCCATGAAATATCGAAATCTTCTTGATGGCATCGATCTCGCTGACTCGGTGACCTGGAATCCACACAAATTATTAGCCGCGCCACAACAATGCTCTACGCTTCTTGTACGACATGAAAAATTACTGGAATCGGCTCACAGTTCGAGAGCGAGTTATCTCTTTCAACCTGATAAATTTTACGATACCTCGTACGATTCTGGTGACAAACACGTGCAGTGCGGACGACGAGCTGACGTATTGAAATTTTGGTTCATGTGGAAAGCCAAAGGAACAATTGGCTTGGAAAAACACGTTGACAAAGTTTTTCAACTGTCGGAATATTTCACGAGCCTCATACGCAATCGACCTGGTTGGCAATTACTACAAGAACCCGAATGCACCAATGTCTGCTTCTGGTACGTTCCCGAATCCAAACGCCATTTAAAAGGTGATCAACTGACAGAAGCCCTTCACAAAATTGCACCTGTCGTTAAGGAACGTATGGTACGAAATGGCAGCATGCTCGTCACTTACCAACCACTTCGAGGTCGTCCAAATTTCTTCAGACTCGTTTTGCAAAATTCTTCTCTCAATGAAACTGACATGAGGTACTTTGTCGAGGAAATCGAAAGGCTTTCCAAAGATGCGTAAGCTTCGAAACAAATTGTGAATAATATTAAAAAAAAAAAAAAGAAAATTGTTAATTGGTTCGTTGAGATGAAGTAGTGGATTGTATTGAAGCTTAAATCGTTGAAATGCAACGGGATTCTTTTTTGCTTAATTTTTTTAATATTTCAAACTATTGTGACTTTTTAATAATTGTACGAAGATAACGAACGTCACATTCGTTTTCAACATTGAAAAAATGATCAAACGAAGACGACTTCACCGAGTACGGAAGTTGAAATAATGTTGGCACGAATTTAAATGAACAAATAGTCTCGCATCTTTATTTTGTAGCTCGATTTTTTCGCCATTTGCGCATCTCAGAGAATATTATTTGCTGGCGAAAGAATGCAGCGCAAGTGCCAAACATAGTTTCATCATTTCAGTGAATTCGCTTAAAAAGAAAGTACACTTTGTATAAAAACATTATTTTAATTGATTTGTATGTATATTCGATGTATTAATTTATACGTATTGATAATAAATGTATTATTAAATCATGTTGGAAAAATTATCTTGAAAAAAAAGTTTAAAAAAACAACAAATAAATAAGTATCCAGTAAATTTTGACGTTAAATTATATTTAAGTTTTTATCCTCTGCGCAAAACAGCTGTTAAACTCACCTCTGTAAGCTAACGTGAGATTTTTAAAACGAGAGAGGAATGGCGTTAATTAAAAAGATTTTATGCTCATACGGACGCTCTTAATAATAATAATATTTATTGTAAAATGTGTAACAATTTATACGTTTACAGTCTGTATGACAATGATGTTCAACAGAGTGAATATCGTGCTATTTACAAATCAAGGCGCGAAAAAACTTTAAAAAAAATTTGTCTCGAGCGATCAACGCTGTAATTAACGAAAAAAAAAAGAAATTACAAATGAAAATCTCAAACAATAAATCTCTGCTTTGAGAGATTAATTATCATTGTGGTGATTGTACAACGTTAAAATAATTTTATAAACCACTAGTCAGTAAGAAATCTAACGAGCATTTTTTCGTGGAGATACGTCACAATTGGTTAATAAAAAATGCAACACACCTCGTGAAATAGACAAAACAAAAACAGTGTCAAAATTCACAGCTATTTTTGTTTTGCACTTACGAACGTTTTGCATTCACTTAACTGTACTCTTTAAGGAACTTTTCGTGAAATTGCTTCAGACTTTTGAGCATCGTTACTATCTTTTCCTTCTGAGGTAAAATCGTCGTACGGAAATGATAAGTTCCAGGTTTCTGGCCAAAACCAGAACCGGCGATAACGCAGATTCCTGTAGCCTCGAGGAGCTTAAACGCGTAAAACACATCGGGCTCCTTGCCTTCGGCCTTCGCCGCTTTGATTGCTTTTTCGGGAAGATCTACACGGGGAAATACGTACATGGCACCCATTGAAGGATTACACTGTAAAAAAAAAAGGTTCGAGTTAAATTTGGCGTAGTTTCTTTGAAGAAACGTGACTTTGTACAATAAATCTTTCAACTCAACGGAATTGTCGTTATTGTTTCATCCGAAAAAAATTCAAATGACAAAATTGTATAAAAACGTTGTTTCGTTCTTTTGCTGGCCAAATTTTTATTTCATTGATAAGAGTAACAATAAATTTGGCAATATAGTTTAAATAGTGAATTACCTTAAATCCCGGAATACTGTTCAGAGTGTCGACAACCAGGCGAGATCGTTCAGCCAACGATTCCAATACTTGGGTTTTTTCTTTAATGAATAAGTTGTAAGAAGGATCACCCGGTTTTGGTGGACATACGACAGCCGCCATTGCAACTTGTCCCAAGACAGTTGGGCACAACATCGCCGATATCGATTTCGAAAGAATTGCCATTACTTTCGGGTCCATATTTACATATTCACCGTAACCACCCCGAAGTCCGCACTCTCCCATGTATCCTGTTAAAACAAGTGAAATTAAACGTGAAATTAAAAAAGTGTTAGAACAAGTGAAAAAAAGTCAAGAAGTTGTCTTAATTGTCAAAATTTATACATTTCTTAAGAGGGAAGTGGAAAAAGCCACCTATTTATCATGTTTTTGACTGGAATGCAGCAGGATTTTTCACTGCAGATCAGTCCTTTTTATTTTTTTTTTCAAGTTCAACTCAAAATTCGAAGGGCGCAGAAAAGTGATGTTACGCGACAGTAAAAAAGTAATGATGGACTTTTTCAAAGTTCATGATGAGAATTCACGTGAAATATTGAACAATAGTAGTTTTTAGTAATAATTAGGCCTTCAAAATAATTTCTTGAGGTTCACTCACCTTTTGATATAGACATGTAGGAAGCAAGTTCCATGTTAGCGTAAGGTGCGCCCATTTCGGTCATGACTTTTTTGAACGAATGGAAAGCACTATCCTTGTCGTAAACGTTGTCTTGATAGACTTCGTCAGCAAGTAAATAGAGACGATTTTCGTGGGCGAATTTGATAATGGCTTCGATATTTTTTCTCGTTAATACTTGACCGGTTGGATTACCAGGATTGATCACAACGAGAACACGTGGATTACACGTCTTTAAGGACTCTTTGTAGGAACGTTCCAATTCACTGATGTCAAGAGCCCATTTATTTTCCTCGTTGAGATAATATCCAACTTGTGCGAGACCAAATTCGGCAAGAGCAGCCGAGTACAGAGGATATTGCGGTATAGGAATCATCACACCTGATGGTTTGCCATTTAAATGTTCGTTGAAAAGCTTAAGAAATGACTGTAAAGAATGAAAAATGTAAAGATCTCTCAATTTTATATGATAAACAAATTCATTAAAATTTTAAACAAAGCCTTTCTTACCTTGATTCCATCGGACGCTCCGTTAGAAAGAATTATATTATTATGATCGCTGGGAATGCCATCTCGCTTGTGAATATAATTTGCCACATGTTTGCGAATTACTTCAATACCAGTAGATTCCGAATACGAACCAACGCTGCAGCCTTTGCAACCACCCAACACTTGACGCGCATGATTTTTAACATCCTCCGGATAACGAGGATCATCCAAAAGTTCAGGGGAAACTGTCAGCGCTAATACTTGTCGAAGGAAAGTAATTGGCTTCTGACCCATAGCATGCGCATCGCCAATGTTAGCTTTTATCACCTCTTTGAATGGCTTTTGAACTCCCTGAAAATAGAAAATAGATCATTTAATCATAGAATTCACTTAATCATAAACGTTATTCGATCATAGATCGAAATTTCTCATCATAGATCGTATTTCAGATTGAATAAAAAAATGTTAGAAATTTCACTTAAAATCAATTTAATATTTAAATTTACCAATTACGTTATATTTTATCATTCGAGCGATAAAAGTTTCTCTTAGTCTGACAATTTTCATATTCTTTGAAAAGAATTAAACAAGGCTTCATGATGCGATACAAGAAATTGCAACACAGGTTTATCTTTATGATTTTTAGGTAACGGCGAGTGGCTAGAAAAAAGATATTTAATCTCTCGTTACAAGGTCTAAGCGAGTGTATGTTACAGCTCCAGGGAAAACACTGTTACATAACACAACACGTCGTTATGACTCAGTCGTCTTGCACTGACAGCAGCAAATATTCTAATTAAGTTTTCATGCAGCCATTGATTAATGATCAATTAGATTCACTTTTTCATGTTCGGTTTGTGCCAAATTCAGGATCAGAAACGTTTTCAACAAATGTCTCTAAAAAGTTAAAATTGTATAGTTGTTAAATAACCAGATGCTGACAAAAGGAATGTCAGATTTGTTTTTGTTCTTTAAAAATATGAATATTTTTGTCTACAAAAAAAAAGACTTAAACAATAATTTTTCATTGGAACATGACAACTGAATAATTCGTTGGATTTTTTTCACAATTTTCTTTCAAGTTTTGAGAGTATAATTTGGATAATTAATAAAAGTTTTATTTGTGATTCAGGTTATTTTTCGTAAAATTTGATACTAAATTATGGATTGAATAAAAAGTCCGGGTATTTATGATTCAAAGTGTAAGTTTCGTGTACAACCGGTTGTGGGAAAGTTGAACAGGAAATAATCAATTGACGTTATGCATGTAGACGAGCTATAGACAAACGTAATTTAAAGCTCGAGTGTGCTAGTTCGAGTTTATCGTTAAACGAAAAGGTTATAAAGCTTCATGAAATTTTAGCTCGTATACCAATATTGCCGGAATTTTTTGAATACATTCATAAGAGTGAGAAAAATGGTCGTCACGTGTCAGAAAAGATGTTTGTATTCTACAAATATGTGTTTATTATAAAGTATCACGAAATTTGATGAGCATACACATTTTAAAGAGCCGTAGGGGTCACGTATTTCTACAAGGTCACTTATTGACCAAAGTTCATCTGTCCAAAGTCGTATTTTCTATCAGGAGAATGAATTTTTCATATTCTTATCTATAATAACATTGACCTAATAATCTTAATAATCGAACTAAAATAAACAACGAATAATAAACGTTTAGGATCATTGAATAAAAATAGTAAAAATTATTTTTAACGTCTTGAATATCGATGGTTTTCCTACAGTATTTTTATAATTATTTAAATAACTGTAATTTTGTTTTTAATTTATTTACATCGTAAAAATGATCTATTGTCTGTGAATTAATATTGTTTTTGGAAAATATTTCCATTGGAAAATTTTACTCGTTATTATCGTTATCTGTCGCAGACATATCGTTACGTTTGGGAAATGTGTCAATTGTAAAGCGTTAGATATATCATAACCAACCATGATATCGACTCGACTTGCCATAAGTCCATTTATAGGTGAACGTATATATATATATATATTTGCGGTGAAAAATGACGCAGTTAATTATCACACTCCACCACCTGATGAGCCTCATTGGCACGAGTTTGTTTCAGAATCAACAGATACTATATCTTAATCGGGATATATAATCCGGAAAAAGTCAAAAAACTGTAAAAGACTCGAGATAAAGAATGTAATCGTGTGAATTCAAGAAAATGTTCGTGCGTTTTGTCGCGTTTATCAAAAATTGAAACTTTTTCACCCATGGAAAAATAAAAAGTTGAAACAAAGAATTCTTTAGAAATCCCGCAATGCCTTTCATAGTTTTCTTTGAATTTTGGTCTTTCACCAATTTCATGGTCAATGAGCGATCGCTAATGTACTTTAAAATTGCGCGGTACGAAAACAAAGAAGCAAAAGTGAAAAAAATAAAAATGAGTCGGCGTTCGAAAATTGCAAGAAAAAATAAGAAACAAAAACGTACGTAGAAACAACGCCCTCTTTGTACGTTGTTTACACTCGGTCTCATCTAATTATTTAACTGAATGAACGAGCTTTATTTTAAAATGAATTAGTGAAATTGAAATTACAGGATGGAATGAAATGCTTCGAAGTTTCTAATATAAAAATATTCAAAACGAGTACTTGAAAGAAAATAAAATATAGACTGTTCAAAGTTGGAGAGGGCGTTTATCTGGGTTTAGTTGTTTTTTACGTGCAAAGACACTCACTTTTTGCAGTTCCTTTTCGATCTCAAGGGCTCGTAAAAGGAGAGGGCCTCGTACGGCGTACTCCATGCGTCGTAAATTCGAATAAACATTATCCTCTGTCAAAGTTCTGTCAGACGGTGATGAGGACATGGTGCGTTTAGAAACGTTACATACGCCGGTCAACGGTTGAACTAGAGACGTGGAGTTGGCTCCAGCGTTTTCGAGTCCCCTTGAACAACCAGCTGTATTGCTTATTACCCCCGCTGTGCGAGCGGCGTAAGGCCTACCACCGTGCTCCCAGGCACGTGAAATTCCGCCTACCATAGCGGCGCTTCGTAATCTAGCATGCGACATTGCCGTTCGAAGAGTTTTTTTTTTCAAATTGGTAGTAATATCAGTAAAATAAATCGCTAAAATACCCACGTCACGAAACAACACTCAGAGGTTTATATTAAACGGCCTCTGGTACGAACGAAATTTCGAGCTTTAGCTTTATTTCTATTTTTACATGCAATAGCTTTGATTTTTTAATATTTTTATTATTACGACTACGAACACGAAGAAAGTGTATATATTTATATATGGACGCGTGTTTAGTGCTGTCGTTTTTCACGCGACGCGGAATCGAATGATTATTTTTTGTGTTCTTTAAAAAAACAAAGTTGTTTTTCGTTTCTTCTCGAGTCTAGCAGACGACGCCAGATTAAGATGTTCGATGGCGAACCTCGTCGTTCAGCTTTCGGCGACTTACTCACGAGAGAGAGCAATTATTGTCAAGATCGATGCGATACAAAAAATGTCGAAGAATTATTAGGAGGGATGTTTAGTTACGAGAGAATTTTCTTATTGTGGAATATGGAACGCCCGGGTTTAACACACGAATGCGTGTCATATCGATATATTTATTTTAACGGACTGTAGATGGCGCTACCTGGCCTTTAAACGAGAGCAAAAAAGAAACAAGCTCTGCGCACGGCTTGGCAGAATCTGCACGGAAAGAGCTCGCCTAATTGCATGCGTGGGATTGAAGTTTGCGCGCGCACTTCACCTCGAGTAACGCAACAAAACAACCGAATTACCATAATCGGTAACAGGAACATTGCGGGCATTGTTGTGTTACACGCAACTTGCTAAATTTTGATGTTACAAGTTTTCGAAACTTTTCCACTTTAAGGTGCGTTCACAACGTTCGAAGAACTCGTATGAAAATTCTCATCTGCTGAAGTTCATGTCGCATCTTTTTGGTCATACTATCTATCGCTTGCAAAAGCGCAGTGAACACATAATTCTTCCAGAATAAATACAATAATTGGGTCAATAAAAATAATTTCGCGCTTTACAAGGATTTATTATCATACAATTTCTAAAAATGTGTGCCTAGAATACATTTAGATATTTTTTCTTACCGACAGACGATTAAAGGAAAGTTCACGGAGGCGTGTGCCATCTATCGGAAATATTTCGCATTTGCGGAATTTCGAGAGTGAAAATTTGTATATAGAGCCCAATCTTAGCCACTGAATCGTCATTGAGATTACAACTGATTTAATTTATAAAAATATCAATCGAAAATATTTATAAAATAATTATAAAAATGTATCTATAGAAAGGCTGACAGTGATGGACACGCGGTTGTTGCGTGGCTCGTGTGATCTCCTCGGTTCAGGAAGCTTCGAGCGGAGTCCGTAGGTAAGTCGTATTAATGAATTCGAAGTCACGAAAAAGTAGAAGGAAACTGTGGTAAATGAGGTCGATCGACTGTATCGAAACAAGATTTCCACAGTTTCCTTGAGCCCCCATGAAAACGCGGTCCCTGTGTGCATTACGAAAGAATCCCTGGGAGAAACGTACGACAATACAAAAGTGCAGAAACGGTATTTTTTTCTTGGAAAATGAAACTTAGTTTTTTCCACGAAACACATGTGTTTCCAACGAAGTGTTCCGTTAAAAATACTAAAACTTTGGTTATGAAATTTACAATTAATATTTCGAACGTCCGAGTGGAGAATTTCAACGAAACTATTAAAATCTTAAGGATAACTCCTTGTTATAATTTTTTTACGCATCAACAACTATATATGAGAGGATAAAAATAACAAAATACGCACGAGACGGATTACGAAGGTTTAAGTTAAATGCCAGCAACTCGATGTGGGGCGTTTATAAAAATATTGAAACGTCATATGAGTTACGACGGTATTTAATCTCGATCTTGAAACATTATTGTACGAAGGAGAGTCAAGGATGTAAAATGAGAATAATAAAAGTGAAAAAAGTGTAAAAAAAAAGGAATAGCTCGGATCGGTCGTTTTACCATTTACAAACAAAAAATATACATATTTTGCGATAAGATAAAGTTTTGTGATGTTATGTTTCTTGGACTCAATGAAAATCCACCGGATAATTGTCGCAGACGTGATCGGAAACAAATGATAGTCTTCGCGTTAAAATTTCGTGCTAAAATTTGTTTATATTGTCTTATTCTTCAATTTACATTGATAAGCGATGGTTGTTAATTAATTATTCTTATGATTACGAATATTATTTTCACGAAAATTCATTCAAAAATGTTCAAAACATTTGAGCTTTTACGTCAAAAAAAATGTGAAAAATGTTTGTCGTTTTTTTGTTTTGCAAATGATTTATTTGCATTGGGTTTCAAAATGATTGCACTCTGTCTTTCTTTATCCACTTTTGTTTAATCGAAATATTATGCAAAATGGCTTTACATTCTTTGCTGGGAATGTAGTTTGAAGAATTCTTACATTGACGATAGAAAAATAAAATTTATCAATGAGAAAACTAGCGAAGTATTACAAGACCTAATTATTGTAATTAACGCAATAGTCTAGACAGTCACGTTCAAAAGTCAACTCTCTGGTTGATTTTTCAAAACTTGGATATATCTTGCGGAATAAAGTCAAATAATTTTTGTTTCTGAATTTTATAAAAATGTCAACGAAATTAAAGAGAATCTCCGTAATTGGAAGATAACAATTTTCGATTTTTAACACAAACGTGTATGATGAGTTTTTCTATGATTGATAAAAAAAAAAGAAATCTGTACAAAAGTTTCCGAGTTGTTTCGTGAAATGTGATTTTTTAAACTGTTTCCCATAGAACCACGTTCAAAACGTAAGAACGTTCATAATATGTTGCTCTGAATGTGTTGTCAAAATTGAAAAGTATTCTGTATAGAAATGCTTTGGCGAGATTTCTGCCTTGAATTATAATAAGGATTGAATTATTTGTTTTTTTTTTTGACACATAAGGAGGGTACTAAAAAGTCATTTATTGCAAAGGAGTAAAAGAAATTAGCATGTGCAACATCTCGATTGCAACGAGTGTATAAAAACAACCTTGAGTTAAAGAAGGGCCTGAGAATCTTGCTCTCGGGTGAAAGTCTTGTCGCTTATATACGAAGTTTGTCCAGATAAATCCAGTGGTAACCGGTAAATGGTTCTTGTATCTATTCGCAATTATCCGTCACCCGCACGTTTAAATATGTTAATGGGAGAAAAGAACAAAAATTGCTTACAAAATTCGTATATATTTTTTTCTCCATTTTTTCACTTCGTATTCCGCATAAGAATGAAGCGAGCAAAGAGCAAAATAAAAATAACACCTGCCGCAACGTGGTCTCATAAATTTTCAACTATACAAGACCCTACGGAGAATAGACGATATTAAGGTGTGTTCTACTTCGTGACATCAGTTCTAGTTTCGAACTGTTTGAGGCTTTTGACCCCACATTATGAAATACTTTTCAAGAGTAACATATTTCAATAAGAAAAAAACAAAATTCAAGGAATTCTTCAATGATATTTTCAGACGAAAATTGTTAAACTACGAATTGACGAACTGACAAATGTTCACGAAAAAAAAACACGTTTCTTTGCAATTTGTTAATGATGAAGTGCTGTCTGAAAAAACAGTGAGTAATTTAATACATTAGCGAGGATATAAATGAGAATTGACTATTGTATAAACTGAGGATTGAAATTTTCGTCGAATGGAATTTTATGAACTTGTGAAAGCAACTTTTACGATCGATAAATCATTTTGATAAATCGATCAACTTTGCAATCTTATTTTAACGAATTATTTGAGCGGTTTGGTCGAAGTTATTCAATAATTACATAACAATATTGTTTAAATATAACAATAAATAAATGTGTCGTGATAAAAGAAATAATGAAGTTGTTCTCGTTCATAATATTTAATGAAAAATAGGTCAGGAACATCGTGTAACTGATTGCATGTTAAAAATTGACATTTCCGTGTATCGTTCGTAAAACAATGCGTTTTTCATGGCCAATAAATGAAAAACCAGAACGATTTTATGCCCGAGAAATGATATCCGTCGTATGAATATAATCTGTGACAATATTTAAACTCTTGATGACACTTGATCTCATTGTTGCGTGTAAAAACAAAAATCTGTCCGTTCCAAGAGGATGATTTATCGTAAAGTCGTACAATTGTATCTGATTTCGCGATAAAAAGATCCTGGTAACAGCGTCAATTCCAGAAAATAAAAAAATTATTCAAAACAATGGAACAAACAACGAACGGATGTAAAATGAGAAACTACCAAAAAATATCGTGCGAAATAAAAGACTGAGGGATCGACCACAGCGATTTCTCATTAGCCGGACGTGACCAAGTTTAAGAGCTGTCAGTTCTTCATATCCTGGCATAAAATAAATACGACTGCAAAAAAAAAAGAAAAAAAAAAATGAAATATAATTTTTTTCAAAGTGTAAAAAAGCGACAACATAATGAATTTATGTCCAAAACGCGAGATAAAAATTATGGCTACTTCGGCTCACATGGGAATTGCGTCATTGATAACCTTGATGGGGCGAATAGAAAACAGGTGGAATAAAAATGTATAGAAAAGTAAAAAGAATGATACTTGGTAAATCTCAAAAACGATCGCCCAACACGAGTGAAAGGTTATTCGTCGATTCTTCCAACAAACCATATATTCCTAATTTCCAAATGGAAGACATTTTTCGAACGTAGAGATTTATTTCGTGTTACGAGATTTCGTCTCCGATTGCTCGTCATATAACAGTCGTAACGGTTCGTAAACCACCGTATGATTATCATGTCATTTGTCCCTCGCTTAATAAACACAAAAAAAGGTAAAGAAAATAACACCATTAATCTGCGATTTCCGAGGTCATTTCTTTTTGCTTTTGTCAAAAATCTTCGCTTATCAAAAAAAAAAAAAAAAAAAATCTTTCGCCTATTCATGTCCATCGTCACATGTTTAGTATCTGGTGCCGAATTGTCCACGTTTGTGGAAACATTTATTTTTCCTCTTTCTTTGAAATATCAAAATACGTTGAGAAAAATAATTTTAGCGCCTTGTAAGAAATTACATTTTTATGCAAAGTTTGTATCGTCCCAAGACCATTTGTCAATGTCAGAGAACACGTGCGAGTATGTATTTTTTTTTTTTTTTTATTATTTATTTGGCCAGTGCATATCGATAATTTCAAAATTCCGATTGAATTCCATGCTTAAAAGCATTTAGTTGACATTTGATTGATTTTCAGTGTTATTAACGCAATTTAGGTTAAAACGAGAAAAAAAAACAATTGAATGGAAATAATGTAGCATGCGATTAATTCCAATAAATGATCTGATAATGTTGACCCAGTAAATGAATTTAAAAAAAATCTGTCGATGAATGACTGTGTATTTTTGCACGATTTTTTTATTCTATAAATTGGTAATGAAAAAAATATGTATGTGTATAAATCGTATCAACATTTCTACGTATATTCGAAGCTTGATTTAAATTTGTCTGTTATTATGCCAAGACATCGTGACTAATGATCGTGTGTCATAAGTCGTATTACTGACATATTCTCACGAAACCCTGAATTTATTCTTCAACATCTCATTTGTAGCTCTCACAACATGCGTTAAAAAAAAAAAAATTACATCTAAAAAATTGCGGACTATATTTGAAGAATGCACTTTATTGATCTATTCCTTTGTTGAAACTTAAATTATAAATTGCTGTTGCCAACAGGTGTCAGTTTTCATGAAATAACAAAAAGAATGAGAGAGTCGTAGTCATTTCTACGAAGTGAGAAAATACTACAGTATGTTACTGTTCCTTGTGCTCATTTTTCAAATTGATTTCTTTTTGATCGATCTAAAATTATCTTATTTTAATAATGACTGTTATAATGAGATATAAATAGTGCGCGTTTGATTAATTAATTTAATTGTATTCTTAACTATCACTTTGTGTCTATAACCATTAATGCCGTTTATGGGAAATGAGCATATAATCCTACAATTTGAAAGTAAGTATAGATAACGGTTTATAAACGAGTTAAGAGTTGTATGCAGAGAGAGTATGAATCAGCTTCATTGTACTTTCTCTTATTTGTTATTGTTCCTAGATTGCTACGCATTCTCGAATTTGGAACAAAATTGTGTGTGTGTGTGTGTGTGTGTGTTTTTTTTACATATTTCTCTAGTCAAACAAAACATAATGGAAATTTTGTAATACTATAACTGGATTACTTGAGTTGGCAATTGGTACAGAATGAAAGCAAATGGAATGTGGAAGTTTTAATTAAAGAGACTTGAACAATTTTATTCTGATTTAAATTATGATTCTGGGAGCATGTGGAATTAAAATCCTAGTATTTAATGTAAAAATAGTAAATTAATAATTTAAAAATCAGAAAAAAAAGTTGGGACAATACAAGACCAGCCACGACTTAGAGGTTTAAATCCTCAAAAATAATTCTCAATTATTTTTAATTACGAAAGCGTATCGAATTTATAATTAGCGGTTCAATGATTGTTCGAAAAATTTAAATAATGTTGGAAAAGACAATTTTTCGAGTCGGTCTTTCAGAGCCAAATTGTACCTAACAATTTACTCATCTCTACGTAAATTGTGTGTATTCCTTATTACGTTGTCAATGACACAGTTGAGCGAGAGAGCATGAAGAACGTATTCTGGCTTCATCGATGCGTGAATATTATTATAAACATTTCCATTAACGTAAGAAAATTGTTATACAATAAATATTGAATACAGAGTTGAGAAAAATAGTTATTAAATATTGGAATAACACGTCGTTTCAACAACTCAATTTTTTCTAATTAGTTTTTTTTATTCTAAGAAATAACAAAACGATAATACTCCATGATCTTGAAGTTTGCATCCTTGGGATGCAACGAGATTCCTTTTTGTTTCTTTGGCAGATTCCACAACTTGTACGCAGTGTTTGGCTACGACAAATAGTAAATATTTTTTTCAGAACTAAAACCTAAATCCAAGAGTTAAATCTAAACAGTTGAAAAAAAATCAAAACACAATGATAAAAAAAAATAAAACACTTTTTATTGCATCTCAACGATGCAAAC
The DNA here is from genome assembly GCA_948107755.1 of Campoletis raptor. Classification (NCBI taxonomy): domain Eukaryota; kingdom Metazoa; phylum Arthropoda; class Insecta; order Hymenoptera; family Ichneumonidae; genus Campoletis; species Campoletis raptor. Next base: position 10,156,970 of record OX403626.1, read on the forward strand.
TTTAATGACCTCATCAATGGCAGTAATTTTTAGAAAGAGGACAAAAGTTTGTATAAAATGTAATTATAGTTGGTATCAATTGTGAAAAGTCACTTTCTTTATTTCACAATTGTGTAAACACAAAAGCTCTCCAATTATGATAATCGTCGTGTTCATTCGCATTTTATGTTTTTCAGTTATAAAGTAATCCTCGTTCTTCAAAGGTTGAATGAGGCTTGCAAAAGGTGTTCCTGGGGGTCTTTCTTGTATCTCACTCGAACTATGCACACAACTCTTCATTTCTCCCTACCTCCTTTTATTTTTTTCTTCTTTTTTGAACGCAAACTGTAACCGCAACACCGATTCAACGAGTGATCGGTGTCAGTCGGTGCTCGGAGTTCAAACAGACAGCATCTGGTTGAATATTTGTTTTTGGTGCATATTTTGTTTACTTTATTCAAATTCATCCAGAATCGGCATGCATTCAGTTTCTAATTTTTTTGATCGATCCACAAATAATTAATTTCAACGAAATAAGAATTTTCTTAAAACCGGTACGAAAGGGTGACAGGAAATTCATACACCCCATCATTTATATAAAATGGTCATCAATGAGGTGCGTCAAAAATTCAATGACTGACCAAATTTTATGTTAAAAATTAATTATAATCGTTTTTTTTTATCATTATTTCGTTGAGTGCGTAAGGGATGAAGTTCGGTTACTCCATACAAACAGGAAATTCATCTGAAATAGTTGGAATTTTTTTATCGTATAAAAATAAGGTTTTTATTTGCAGTGTACGAAATATAAAATTTCATGAAAATAAAATGAAATCTTTTGTGCATACGAAATTTCATTTTCTTTTCACGAAAGTTTACATTCTCATAAAAAAAACCCTTTGTATCTGAAGCTTTAACGGTAATTTTTCAATTAGAATTCTTGCAGTGTAACTAAATAATAACAAAAATTCTGTACCAATCCATTGGATGAAATTTGATTATTTATAAGAATCAAAAAAAAATCGTTATTGATATCAAACTTGTTAAAATCATTTTTTAATTATTTCCATCGAGTGTATAAGGGACTGATTGCCCCATTACTTGTAGGAGAAAAATTTAACGGTACAAAAGTACAGATTTCTTCAAGAGCAATAACTTTTTTTCGCGAAAGGGAAATTTAGTAAAAATTCATTCGGGAAATTTGATGTGACAACGTGATTACGATCACGTGGATATTTGCTAAAGAGTTTTCCAGCACGCGATCGGACAATATCGTTTTTTTCTATTTTTTTCATTAACCCATCCGATTTTTGTCACTTTCGCTATTTACTAAGAATTCTCGTGTTAACTATGAACTATTTGTTAGTGCAAGAAGTTTGTATGGGAGTAAAAAAAAAAATCGTTATTATCGAATTTCACGGATCGGTAAAGTGACAGGAAGTAATGAAGTGTTCAGTGGACTCTACAGAAGGTGAAAGGACTCGTACTGGAAAATACAGAATTTACGATCGTTGTTATTATTTATTTATTTTTTTTTGTCAAAGAGAGTGAAATATGAATGAGAATCAATTTTCGAAATTATTACGCTGTGATGCAACGTCGCAAGGTTTTTTTTCTCAAATTTGTGTCATACTTAAATTTTTGTTTGCATTTGTTTGTATGTGTGTGAAAATTCAATTGGGACGTGGATCTGTGAGAATTTTTCAAGGCCCAAACGTGCTGGAATGTGGCGCGAATATCGGTCTCGTTTTTCCGAGAACGTTCGGTTGACATAACGATTAATTATATGCAAATCATCTTAAACGACTAATTATTCGTTTCTGTACTTTATTACTTTCGCAATTAATTTTATGAATAAATATTACTCATTTAATTTATTTCTATCGTTGAGTCCTAGATAACACTTGTTGCAAAAGAGAATTGAAAAATGTTGGTTTTGCAATGTTATACGATTAAATTCAAGATTTTCTTTGAATTTTACTGAAGACCATAAAAAAAGTCTGTGCAAACGAAAAGAAAAACATAAAATTCTTAAAGTCAATGTAATCCTGATATAATCCATGATCTTGCATGTCTTTATATATTCATGCGACCACGTAATTCACGTGTATGATATGCGAAAATCGTCGGGTTGCGTGTACCAAGAGAGTAGCTGCATTGTACACGTGTTAATGATAAATATCATTGTTCGCTATCTTTATCATGTGAGGTAAGCCAAATACGAGAAGAATTCCCAAGTCAGCGATTTTTACGATCGATCTTTTAGTCAACCACCATTTCCATGCAGAGCAGCATCTTTGAATATAGTTTTTTTTTTCAACGACAAATATTTATAAATAATATTTAATTTCATTAAATGAGAAAAGTCATTTAATTCAATCGATACGTGACTTGAGTCGTTCGTATCAATGAAATAGTGATTTTCCATCGAATTGATCGACATTGTCGAATTAATTGCCACTAAAAATTAAATTTCAATCGAATTCATCGATAACAAATCAAAAACTTAATGGAAAAATAATGAATTTTTCTTTTCGGATGCTCTTTTTGAAGAAATTTGATCTTTTCGGAGACTCGAAGATTGGAAAAAATGTGGAACTCGTTTCAGGGAGATTTTAGGAACTTTGACTATAGATACTAATGTTTGAGACTCTTCGAATCTTGTGCACCGCAGCAGCTGTCGATAATGATCCTATTCGTTGAGATATTATTTCTTTTTGTGACTCCTGTGGTGTGTGGCAATTACTGTGGGGCCTGATTGGGCCCTCGAAATTCTTAGCCCATTGGAAAGTAGCGCAGATCTCAATTCTCGTCGGAACGAAATGGATCTCCCCCTCTTGCAGCAGATATTATATGCCACAAAATTATAGGTCCGCAAAAATGTTAACACGAAATCTCCCGTATAACGTTTTCTTTGCACCGAGATGGTTATAGTTCGTATGAAAAATCATTAAAAATGATTTTATGATGATCAAAAACACAATATAAACAAAAAGTTAAAAAAAAAACGTTATTGAAAAAAAAAAATCTAAAGCATAATTAATGTGGGATTGAATTTTGTAAGTAAATCGTTTTCTTTTTATCGAGATTAATAGAGTTCGAATTGAAAATCATTAAAAATGATTTTATGATAAAAAAGACAATAAAAACAAACAATTGAAACTAACTACGAATGATTTCACGATCAAAATCGCAATATATACAAAATAATCGACAACAACGTTATTTGAAGAAAGAAATAGAGCATAAACCTAAACAGATTTTATAAATAAATTGATTCTTATAAAAAATAGTTCATTAATAGGTCGAGCAACACATAAAACCGATACGAGATATTATTTCGATCAAAAAATCCCATGCAATTGATACATCGATCGAGACAGTTAATCCTGTCATGGATTACTACTATCTCTTTCGTACTTTTTTATTTTCTATTTTTATTCCCAATTGAAAAAAAGTTTATTGCGATCTAAAGGCATGTTTCGCACTTGAGATTCCGCAATAATTATTCGTATAATATTCCCACAGGATGGAAAGCCAAATCTGGGCTTCGTGAATGACGATGGACTCACTGGCATTGATTTAAGTATAAGCAAAGATGGAAGGAAGGCTTATAACTTTGCTTATGGAGGGGAGGAAGATCGAAAAGTGGAAATGACAGTTCCTCCTGAGCCGATGGTACGTTTTCATTCATTATTTCAAATAACGAAAGAAAAAAATGCTTAGAATTAGTGAAATTAAAACGAAATAAAATCGAACAACAAATATTCATTATTATTTACATTTGAATATTTGGCTACGAATGTTTAAGAAGAATAAACACAAAAAAAACAAAAAAAGAATTTGTAATCTATTCGAACAGACATTGGCTGAAAATGACGAAGACGAACGACCAACATGGGGCAACGGAATAGAATTTCTAATGTCCTGCATCGCGATGTCGATTGGACTTGGAAACGTGTGGCGTTTTCCGTTCACCGCTTACGAAAACGGTGGCGGTGCGTTTCTCATACCGTACATAATCGTATTATTTCTCGTTGGAAAACCGTTTTATTATCTCGAAATGATAATGGGACAATTTACAAGTAAATCATCGGTGAAGATGTGGGCAATGAATCCAGGTTTTCGAGGGGTCGGTTGGGCCCAAATGTTCTCCATGATATCGGTCGCTACCTATTATTGTTCTCTCATGTCGGTCACGCTCTTCTATCTGATCAATAGCTTTAAATCCGAACTTCCTTGGTCGACCTGTCTGTCCGAGTGGGGCGATACGTGCTTCAATTCTGGTAAAACCGACGATAATAACATCACGTCTTCCAGCAATGTTACCCACAAAAAAAGTTCAGCTGAACTCTATTTCACGTAAGTCAATGCTCATTTAAGCCAATATTCTATGTTACCCAGAATTCTGTTTTCCCAAAACATTTTCAAAAAAAAAAAAAAAAAAAATCGATATTAAAAGTTTAGCATGTTCCCATTTTGCGAATAAATAATTTTTCACTTTCATTCCCGTATCATCGTTCACAACACTGATACATTTTTTTTTCGGATGCATAGAACCCCCTGAACTCTAATCACCAATTAGAAGTCTTTTCCGAGCACAGTTTTATGAAATCGTGCAAAACTATTAAATGAAACGCAAAATTATCATTATTTCAAGATTCGAACGTATTTTTCAACAAAGAATAAACACGAGTACAAAATTCGAAAAAATAAAAATGAAAAATACTCGACAAGTTCTAGACTCTTTTCATCTAAAAAATGTTCTACGGAAACGGCATTCTATGTAACAATTTTTGTTGTTGTTGTTTTCAAACGAGAAATAATCCTCGATGCATTGAAAAAAAAATAATAGGAAGTCGGTACTGAATGAAAAATCAAACATCGATGATGGTGTTGGATGGCCTGATTGGCGGTTGACACTTTGTTTGTTCTGTGCGTGGGCTTGTATATTTGGAGTACTGGTTCGAGGTGTAAAAAGCTCTGGAAAAGCTGCCTACTTTCTTGCTCTGTTTCCTTACGTCATCATGACAGCTCTGCTGATCCGAGCTGTCACATTGGAAGGTGCTGTCAATGGTATTATATTTTTTATAAAACCAAATTGGCAAAAACTGTTTGAACCTGGTGTTTGGTACGCGGCTGTGACGCAATGTTTTTTCTCACTCTCTGTTTGCTTCGGTGGAGTTGTCATGTACTCGTCGTACAATGATTTCGAACATAATATTTACAGGTGGGTTTTCATCGATAAGAAATTATTTATTACTGTATTTATTATCATAACTGGATGTGAAAACTGATGTTTTTCTTGTCATATTTCAGAGACGCGATGGTCGTGACAACTCTCGATACTTTCACTAGTTTAATGTCGGGTTTCACGATTTTTGGTATTCTCGGCAATTTGGCGCACGAAATGGGCACCGACGACATAAGCACCGTCGTTCGTAGCGGAACTGGTCTCGCTTTTATCTCGTATCCAGATGCAATTGCAAAATTTACAGTTTTACCACAAGTAAGTTTTTCATTTATTTCTTCATTTGAAACCCTCGTTTCCATTTTATTTTATTGTATTTTTTTTTCAAATATCTCTAAAGAATAATTTATACGAAAAATGAAGAAAAAAAAAATAATTCCATGCACTTTTGTGTAATCCTACAATCGTAATGTTCATTATCGCAGCTCTTTTCGGTGCTGTTTTTTCTGATGTTGTACGTCCTCGGTATTGGCAGCGCAATTGCTCTAGCAGGTGGAATAATCACCATAATTAGCGATCAATTTCCAACCTGGAAACACTGGCACGTTGTCCTCGCAGTTTCACTGTTTGGCTTTGTAGTTGGAACCGTCTACTGTACTCCGGTATGTTGTTTTAATGTATTTTATAATGATTAATGAATGTCATTATTTTTCTATTTTTTTTTTCGTTTTAAAAATTGATAAATTTCATTAAAAAATTAACAGGGTGGCCAATTCATTCTCGGCCTTGTCGATTTTTATGCCGGTTCCTTCATTGTTTTTGTTCTTGCCATTATGGAGATATCCGGTATATTTTGGGTTTACGGATTGGAGAATTTTCTTGATGACGTTGAGTTCATGTTGAAACGAAGACCCACCGTCTATTGGCGAATTTGTTGGGGTCTTATCACACCGATTTTACTTGTTGCCATTCTCGTGTACACGATTGTTACACTCACACCATTGACTTATGGCGGAGTTAGTTATCCACAAAGTGCTTACGGTGAGATTATTAATTGAAATAATTGAGATATCGATTTACGGATTAATTGATTTTTGCAATGCAATGAGTGTCAAATTTGATCTGCGAAAAATGTCACGTTTCATAACATTGTTTGACAATAATTGTTTTTATTTTATTTCGTGCAGTGGTCGGTTGGATACTTCTTGCATTCGGAACACTTCAAATTCCATTTTGGATGGCATATTCGATTTCGGAAAAGAGAGATTTGGGCCTGAGCAAGGTGAATTAATTGGCGGTATAATAAATCGAGGTGAATTTCAATAAATGTTGAACTAAAAATAAAAATCGTTCCACACATGAATTGCAGATGTTCAAGGCCGCGTTTGAGCCAGTTGCAAGTTGGGGACCACGAAATCCTTCGAGACACGCTGCCTGGCGACAGTTTAAAGAAACGATGAAGAAAAAAAAAGACAAACGTACGAGTTCGAGGATGAAACAGATCGCTTACGTACTCATAGGACGAGAGGAAAAATTGATGTGAAATATTTGACACCATCCTCACAAAAACTTTTTTTATCAACTACCTCCGGCTAATGCCTAATTTATTTTTAATTCACCGTCAAAACTGACTTGTAAATAGTTTCGTATACCACGTGGATCGTGGATATCATCCGTTGTAAAGCCTGTTCATTATTTTTTTTTTTTTTTTACGAATTTTATTTCACCAAAGTGATTCACACCTTGAGATCAAATTGTTTTGAGAATTATTTTCGAACAAAATTTCGAAAAAATGATCTCCGATTTTCCTGAAAATGTTGGTTTGATTTTTTGCAAAAAATTACAGAAGAATCGTTGAAATATTTCAAGAGTTTTCTCTGATATCAAATTTCTTCAATTTTTAACATTTTTTTGGAGTATTTATCAAACTAAAATGGTGACTTACAGTTCAACGAAATTTGGAGAGTGACGTTCATTCAGTATTATGCATCAATGACAATATTTATAGGACTGTTAATGAGGAAATACACTGTGATTTATCAGTCCATCTAATCGTTAGATCGTAGCTGTCACGATAGACCAAAGTATATTTCTCATCGATCAGCACATTATTTATAGAAAAATAATTTAATCTTTTTTTTTTGGTACGTTCAATATACGGTAACCCAAAAACCCCAAAACAGAATAATTTTCATCGATATTACATTTTTTTGGAATCTATTATCATTGTTCAAAGTTTTCATAATGAAATATTCACCAAACGTAACTTAATCGTACATCGTTTTCTTCGTTATTAAAAATCCAACAGAATGGTATAAATTTAATATTATTATAACGTACCTGGAGGCTTTTATTCTGAAGAAAAATATCGTAAGATTCACTTGCGAAAAAATTGGTGATGGGGTTTTAGGGTTAACCATAGAAATCTTCATTATTATTATTCGAAATATGTTTTAGATCCACAGATCATTGTACCTTATTCCACTATTTTTTTTTTTCCTTTTTGTATATCATTATTTTTATTCTGGTTCATCGTATTCGCCATAATTGGAATGGTTGTCGACCAATTTATCCGTTTCATTGTCTCCAACAACTTCCGTTTCGATATTCATCTGCTGATTAATATTAAAATGAATAATAATAAAATAACGTCAAATCATGCAAATTAATTTGTATAAAATAGTTGCTTCCATTTATGTATATAAATTTCTTCATTTTTTAATTGTTTTTTGAGACGAGCACGTGAAACTTATGAATAAAATGAATTGCATTATAACTTCGTAGTTTTTAAGTCGCATCTTCACAGTAAAATAATTATACGAAGATAATTATTTTGAAAATCGTAGCACAAAAAAGAAAAAAAAAATTTTTACTCCAGATTACACTACATCGGCTCTTTTCGATTCGAGCTAAAATGATGAGTTTCAATTGAATTGAAATTCAATTTTATTATTATTATCTTTCACTTGGTCGTTCACTGGGTCGTAGAGACCCATAATAATCATGACGAGAGCTAAAAAGAGTCAGTAAGCGAGGGTGTAGATAGTTATTGAGTTTTTATATTCATTGTCTCTCTACAGGACAACAAAAAATAAGGTTAACGTTCAACAAATCGAACCAAATTAATAAGTGGTTAATAAAATGAAAAAACCTAATTACCGGACTTTTTGACGATTCCCTCTGGACGTTAAGCTCAGCTTCAAATTCATTACATTTGTTTTGTCGCTCCTCACAGACTTTGTAATTAATCAACCAGTTACCAAGAAATTCAATTGGATCTCTAGGTTTAAATTTCACTAAATCTTTCATAGCTCGTACGAGAGTATGACCGAAATGTTTTTTGAGATATAAATTGTCAGGATCCATCGCTGTGTCCCCAAAATTCACAATTTCCGGTTCCGAGCAATCGTATGCAAAATCATTCGAATCGAATCTTTTTTTCCATACAAATTTGTTCATTTCCTCATTCGTTATGCCAAGAGCTCGCAAGAGTCTATCGAAGCCATCACAGAGACCATTTTTCAAGATTCTTCCGATGAGATTCTCACTGAGATTTTTGCTGCGTAAAAAATCGACGATTCGTTCAACTTCCGGATCATCCGAATACTTGATCGTTTTCAGCGATTTTTTTGGTTTTTCAACAATTTCTTTGGATTCTATGGAGGCAACAGTTGTTGCAGATTTTTTTGGTTCATCCGAATTGAAACTTTTAGGCTCGTTTATTTCGATCAATTCATCTTTACTCAATTCCACATTTTCGACAGTCTCTTCCAAACTAATTTCTTCTCCTGTTCCATGCAACAAGATCAAAGTAAATTGAAACTCTTTTTGAGAATGCATTCATCACTATTGCTGACCTTGAATTTTTTCCGATATCGTATCCAGATTCATATTCTCGTCCTCGTCTTCGTCCATTTTCTACACATTCGAAAATTCCGAAGTGTCAAATTTTTCGATTTTTTTTTGGTGTTTGGAAAGACAATTTGACAGATTGTTAAATTAAAGGTTTGTAAAAATAAATATACGTGATGAAAATATGGTGGAAAAATAGTGCGGATTCGGTGGAAATTTTATCACTTACAATTGGATTTTATAACAATAAAAAAAAGCTAGGGGCCTTGACGAGAGTTTTATTTAACTCTTATCTAGTCAAAGATCACGCGAATGTTCTGAATTCTGTGCTGCTAAGACATTTGTGCGTAGATAAACGGTGTTAAAGAAGCACATCGAATGTTCATTTGTTCTTTTATATGCTTATTTTTTTTCTCTCGTTTATTGTTATTATTACTTTACGAGAACACTTCGAGCTCGCTCTGTCATCGCGTAGCAGGCACTACTGCCACTCGCTGCGCACGCGACTCTTTCCATTATCCGTTTTACACATTTGTTATTGTAAATGGTGTAGATGATTATTCAGGAGATTGGACGTTAGTTAGAGAAGAGAGGGAATCAATTTTCATCTCGCTTCGATCGCAGCAGAAGATTTTCTTTTCGCAATTACATCCAGGAGTCTGAATTTCAAACTAATCATAGACGGATGTTGGCGTTCCGAATGGAAAATATTAACGTTTGCTTTCGTACTTGACTCTGGAAAATTTGAAACGCTTCAAATTCATGCGAGAGCTGCTAAAATGGTAAGTAATTTTTAATATTATTGTTGCTTTTGTTTAGTGAAATTAAATCTCAAACTTTAATTAATATATTTCATTGATAAAATAAACAAATTCAATTATAATATCAAAAAGTTTTTTGCTCTCGAACTTCTTTCTATTTTAAATAATTATTATTTACAATTCATTAGCAATTCATTTTGCTACCGTGACTGTTGATTTATCGGAAATTTTTGTATGAGTTGTGAACTACGTTTGTATGCAAAGCGATTTACCGCCAGTGCTACGAGTACCTCGTATTTCGTGCCACGTTTATCGTCACTTCATTGCAATTTAGTTCATTAATAAATTAGCAATTACAGTCGGTATTGAAATTATATTCCATTTTTCAATAGTGTATTTTTCTTATTTACATTTTGAGTGAAATTAAATGTTCAATTTACCATTCAGAGATCACAAAATTCCAGTAACATTGAAGTACTTTTTTTTTTTTTAATATTGTAATTGGTTGTCAAGGTCATGAGAGAGTCGAAAAAAACCGAAATCGGTGCCTTCGAGAATGAAGCGTACGAGGGCGAGGACGATTGCAATAATTTAGCAAATATTGAATCGGCGAAAGATACGATCGAGGAAAATGGGGAAGAGCTGAGCAAACCATCGACATCCGGTTGGAACAACGAAGTCGAATTTTTGATGTCCTGTGTCGCAATGTCAGTAGGTTTTGGCAATATTTGGAGATTTCCTTTTACGGCTTACGAAAATGGTGGTGGAGCATTTTTGATACCGTACGTCATTCTCTTGATTCTCGTTGGAAAACCTTTTTACTATTTGGAGATGATCGTCGGACAGTTTTCGGGAAGAACGTCCATTAAAGTGTGGACTATTTCGCCCGGATTCGCAGGTTTGTGGGTACAAATTAAAAATAATTCTTCATCACACACGCACCGTAAATTGAACTTTCCGAAATCGTCAAGTTGAACTTTCGGCGCAGGCGTGATGAAAAATATTATACGCTCCACGAGAGTGAATTTAAATTACCTCAAACCGCGTGCTTATCACCCTCGCCTTCGGCTCGGTTGACAATTTTGCCCGCGGTTTTAAGTAGTCTATTTTCCCTCCCTAGGTGCGTGAAATACTATATCGAGTGTCATTAAAGACAATTAAAAAAAAGTATTGGATCGATAGATCGACTTTAAGTTTCTGGACAGAATAAGTTGAAAACTTTCCGAGTTTCTTCTTTCATTTTAAACTTCAAACACGTGTCTGGTCCTCGTTTGGATACGCATACAAATATTTCAAAAATTTTATGTCACAATTTATCATGATTTAGTAAAACTTTATCATTGATAAGCAAAATTCCGATCGTTCCATACCAATTTAAAAAAAAACATCCATATTCTTAAATTTAAATGATTTTTTCACAAAATGCGATCTGGATTGAGATTATCGATTTTTTTCATACATTTTCTGCTTCAACGGGTTATAAAACTTATTGTAACAATTTTTTCAACTTAATTCCCACACCATTGATAAAAAAAATCACTCCAATGAATATATGGACCAAATTTCAACTCAATCAATCAATTAGTTATTTAAATATCGTGGTTTCCGAATTAAAAAGCATATTTTATAAAAACCTCTCTAGAGTTATTTGTAATGTTTTTGTTTCAACTTTAACAAAACTGAAGTATAAATCTATCAATATATATATATATATATATTTTAGGTATTGGTTGGGGCCAAATGTGTTCTACGATAGCTGTAGCGACGTATTACTCAAGTTTGATGGCTCTCAATCTTAATTACCTCATCGATTCGTTCACTGCCGAATTGCCATGGTCTCAATGTGATCCAGAATGGACAGAGAATTGTTTCGATTCAAATAGGCATAAAAATGAAAATGGAATAGAAACTTTATTAAAAAATACAAGCACGAACGATCTGGAGCCAAAATGGTCCTCCGCAGAGTTATATTTTTCAAGAGCTGTTCTCAAAGAAAAGAAAAATATCGACGATGGCATTGGGCTTCCTGATATGAAATTGACGCTTTGTTTACTGGGCAGCTGGATCTGCGTTTGTTTGGTTCTAACACGTGGCATCAAAAGCACTGGAAAGGCCTCCTACTTTTTAGCTATTTTTCCATATGTCATTCTAATTTCTCTTTTTGGCCACGCTCTCACACTCGATGGTGCAGTCAATGGTATTATTTTTTTTGTCACACCAGTTTGGAGCAAATTGTTGAATCCTAGTGTTTGGTATGCGGCTGTTACGCAATGTTTTTTTTCGCTCTCTGTATGTTTTGGCGCTATCATCACGTACTCTTCCCACAATAACTTCAGACACAACATCTATCGGTACGTAATACTCAGACTTCATTTTAATATTATTTTTATTCAGCTGATACGGGAAAATAATGTCGAGTATTTTTTTTTAATTTTATTTCTATCAAGTTACGTTTTTTGATTGTCATTTCAGGGACGTTCTAATTGTGACTACGCTTGATACACTAACAAGTGTCATAGCTGGGTGTACAATGTTCGGAATATTGGGAAGTCTTGCCCACGAAATGGGAACTGATGATATTAAATCGGTAGCTCGTGCTGGTACGGGTTTGGCCTTTGTCTCTTATCCGGACGCAATTGCAAAATTCAAATGGTTGCCACAGGTAAAATTTTTGAAATGTTATGAATATAATCATTTTTATATTTCTTTCGGTTTGTTTTTTTTTTTTATCTTTTTTTAATGGATTTTATTAACTCGTCAGCGATCGAGCTATGACACTTTTGTAACAATTCTAAAAATGCCCTCAAGGCGGTGAAAATCCGTAGATAGTAATTTGTAGATACTAATTTTGATTGTACGTCAAGTTCGTAATAGAATAATAACAACATAATCGCGAATGAGCAGCGATTATAAAATCTGTCATATTTTTACGGCTACCGGAGACGTTATGAAAAAAATGATGAATCAGTGGCAATAAAATCTTTCAATAATGTATGGAAAAGAAAAAAAAACATTACGTTGAGTGGTTTCTCGGAATCGTATATTGGATGATCCGTGATTATTGGAATTAAACGGTGGGAAAAACTCTTGAGACATACATTTCCATTTGCTTATACGAAAAAAAGTCTATTTTTGTAATTAAAACCAAAGTCAATCGACAATAATAAATATGATTGCAAAACAAATAAAAAGAAAACACACAAGAAATGGCGCACTAACTCATATGAATACTGGTCGCTCGTAAGCGTAGTCGCGGTGGCATTTAATCAAAGAATATCATTATAGAATAATAAGAAAAAAAAGCTCCTCTGTGAATGGATATTCACGTCATTCCATTATTTTAAAATGTCAATTGTAATGTAAAAAGTAAATTGTAATTTTATGTAAAACGTATTGTATGAAAAATTTATCATGTTCAGTTAACACAGAAAAATATTTAAAAGTCGTCTGAGCTGTGCTACAATTTTTTTTTTTTTTATGTTCCAATATTCAGGGTGAGACTGTTTCTTTTAACGAATAATAACATTTCTTTTCGGGTGTTGGAAAAAAAATGTGACGAAATTATTATCAAGTTGCTAAATTATCAAATTTAACACTTGAAACTATGAATGTGAATCTTGAAGGTGTGAATAGCACGATTGCTGAGTGGTTAAAATTCAATAATAATTTCATTCATTATTGCTCTAATGTAAAGGAAATTGTTAATTTAGATTTCTTCTTTTTTTTAACGTTTGTTTTCAGCTTTTCTCAGTTCTATTTTTCTTCATGATGTTTATCCTCGGTGTAGGAAGTGCAGTTGCGCAGAACGGAAGCATAATAAGTGGTATTGCTGAACAATTTCCCCATTTGAAATATTGGCAAGTGATGTATCCATCGTGTATATTGGGTTTCCTCATCGCCCTGGTCTACGTTACTCCGGTGAGGAAAAATATGAATTTTCATGAATTTTTCGATTACTCTCATGGAAAGTGACATTACTGAGTGATAAAATAATAGAAAAGACGTTCGAAATGTTTTTTAAATTGATTTCCATTTTGTTGTAATTCTACTACTTAAAAGATATGACGAATTTCTACAAAATTTTAGTAGTCTCCAGAAAAGTGTTTTAGAAACATCAAATCACCGCGAATTCAGGGCATTTGCAAGCTCTAAAGTTTGGACATGCCAATGATTCGGATTGAGCGACTCCAAAAATCACCGGGTACCAAATTTCATTAAAATCCATCAACATTTATAGGAATTATTCAATATTTGCCCATATTCGTCATTACTAGATTTGGTAAGAAATTGATCAAATAAACTCCCCTCTGTGTCTAAGAATTTTCTAAAAAATATCTGTAGAAAAATTCAATCATTATAGCAAAAAATTTGGAAATTCAAATATTTTCCATGAGAACCGCAAACCAAGACTTTTGATAAGAAATATTTCGTATTCTTGCGAATAAAAATGTTCTTGAAAAAACGATTTAGCGAGCGAAATATCTCAACGCTACAGTATTGACTCTTGATTTTTGATTCTAGGGTGGCCAATTCATCCTAGGTCTCGTGGATTATTATTGTTCTTCGTTCGTGGTGTTTGTGCTGGCCTGTTTCGAAATGATTGGTTTTATATGGGTGTACGGTTTCGAGAATTTCCTTGACGACGTTGAATTCATGTTGAGAAAAAGGCCAACTTTCTATTGGAGATTTACGTGGTTTCTTGTGACCCCATTACTATTAATAATAATATTTTTTTACACGATTATTACTTTGTCACCGTTAACATATGGAAATGTTTCGTATCCTTGGACAGCACACGCAGCTGGTATAATTTTTCTTATATTTGGAGCTGGACAAATTCCTGCATGGGCCATATACGCTTTGTTCAAAAATCGTCAACTGCCATTTGTTCAACAGTTAAAAAAAGCATTTGCTCCTTCTTCCGAATGGGGTCCTCGGTTAGAATCCAATAGACGAGAATGGCTCGTTTTCAAAGAGAAAAGAGCCAAAATTAGAAGTTTAAGAACTCAATCAAAATGGATACAAAATGTATATATTCTTTTTGGTTTAGAACCAAAAACGTAAGAGACTCTGACCGTTGAGTATTTTGTGGAGCTAATTTTTACCTCGAATATATGTAGACCCATTATTTGTGCCTGTGGATAATCGTAAATGAGGGTAAAACTTATCAAAATATAATCAAAAACTTTCATACCAAGGATGAAATAATCAAGAATTTTTTACCGCTGCAGGGTCTCAACGTATTTGACCCAAAAAATCACTCTACAAAGACGATTTCCAAGTATTACCAAAATTATTTTCTTAGCAAAAATAATGCACTTGAGCATTTATGAAGTATTATTTTCCTGTATTTAGTGCTTTTTTTTGTACTGTTGTTATATTATTGTAGCATTATAATAATTCTATTGTTATTATTAATATGTCAAATGTGAAGGTACTTTTAAAATTAAAAATTTTTTGGTGCAGTAAATTAAAAATGCAAAAATATGAGTATATAACCAGATCGAAAAGCGACTATAAGAATCGTTTTTTATTCCAAATCCAACAATTTTATGACTGTACTATCATAAGAACAAAAAAAATTATTTACATATATACAAAATCATTATATTTTTCATCTAATTGCAAATAAGATAATCATTTTTTATAATATGTTACTATTTAATAAGATTACGACACCGAAGTTCCATTGACAGGAAAGCTCGCATGTTGGGATCCTCAACTTTGTCCATAATAATTTTTTGAATATCCTCATCGCTGTTCATTATTTTTTCGCTTAGTTTTTCTGCGTATTGAATCCAAACACAATTTGCGCAACCTGACATGCAACACGTCGTTGGCACTTCCAAGTCATCATTGTCACTTTCCTTGGACGAATGCGTTCCTGGCAAACTTACATCTTCTGCAGTGACCATCGGCCTATTTTTTTTTGCTGAATTTTCACTGTTCAGCCTTGAAACGACATTCATAAGTTTGCTATTCGAAATTCGAGTTTCCAAAATCGGACCGAGTTTAGTGAGAGTTGTCATTGTTATAATACAAATGACGATTTTATTTTGTTCGTCATTGAACTGACATTCGAATGTAAATAATCACGTCAAACTTTGGTTACACATTGTTGAAAATCGTAATTTTGAATGTAACTTCGAAAGACCAGATTTCCTGCCAGTGGGCTCAAAACATCGAAAAAAATACACTTTTTTCAGATGGTTATGTTTTTGAGATAGAGAAGAGAAGCATTTCAGATTTGTGACAAAATACAACTGCGATATGTAACCAACGCAAAACTATAATAACCTAACCTAGAAAATAGAGGAATTTGACGTTCAAGAGCTTGAAATAAAGTCCGCAAGGCAACTTTGGTTATTTTCTCAAGCAACGTTTGGTAAAATGAGTCACATGACGTGAAGAAGATCACGCTTGCGCTAGCGTTCTCATTCGCAAAAACACGTGCTCTGTCAGTTCACATGGCCGTATGGTCACGCAGTTCAGAGTGTAGACCAGAGCCAACGACAAACAAATTAAGAAGAAAAAGCAAAAATGGGTCGTAAAATACCTGGCAAAAAACACAGAGGAATCAAGGATCCGGAGAAACAACGAGCAAAAAGATGGGCCGAGTAATAAATTTTAGTGTACCTGAATCGTAGTCTAACTCGCGACCAGCTGATTGTTGACGTGTATTTGATTTTTTTTAGGTTAAAAACAAAGATCAACGAGCCGCCGAAGGACATCAATGAGCAAGCGATTCCGAAGAGTTTGGAGCGAGTAATGAAGCTCAAGGAAGCAGTAAAATCAGGAAAATTAGTGCCAAAGAAAAGGAAGAGAAAGAGCAAATCGCAAAGGTGTTTAATAACATTGGGTTCACAGAATCCAACGAGACATCCGAACGCGAAGCCTGAAAAGTCTGTTCCTGTATTCAATCAAAATCCTGGCGAGACGAACAGTGACTTTTGGAATCGAGTCAATCGCGAAACTCATTTGTTTCTAAACGAGACAACCTTTGAAAAGAAATACAAAGTTGAGATCAAGAGAAATCCCGAGACTGGAGACGTTGAAGGAGTTCAAAAAGCTCCTAAAGATGAAATAGACGAACTCATGAAAATGCAATTGAAACATAAAAATATAGGTAAAAAAAAGAAAAAGAAAAATCGCAACGCCACCGAGATTGAGCCAAAACTCACCAAAGTACAAAAAAGGAAGTTAAAATTGAAAATGCGCAAGGACAAAAAGGATCAAGACAAAATGGATCATTCTTATGGCGTTAGAGAGAAAGTTGAATTCGGAGACATAGTTCATGCTCCACCTGATCTCAAACTAAAACCCCTTAAACCAAGAGGAGATAGAATACCATGCAAAAAAGATTTGCTTCTCAATTCTCTTTTAACTTCAAATCGTAGTCCAAAAAAAACCAAAACAGGAAAAATTTCCATCGATAAGACCGGCAAAAGAAAAGATCTTCCAAGTGCAGAGAGAAGAATACTGGAGAAACAACAAAGTGATGTTATAGCTGCTTATAGGCTGTTGAAGACTCGAAATTCTCATACAGAATAGTCAATAAAGTATATTTTTCAAAAAATTTCCATAATTTTTGCCGAGTATTGCTAATTAACCCGATAATTGAATTCATAAGTGAAGGTGGGAAATCTTTAACTTAAGAACTTCAACGTTACAGAAAAACAAATACAATGACCAATATTGAGGTAACGTTAAATCTATATTGATAGAGATTTTCTACATGTGCGATAATTACACATAAAATACATGTTTACTTAAAGATATAATAACGTATATACATCACAATCACAGGTGCCATTTTAAGAGCGAGCTTGACAAAAAAATGGCTTTTTTAATCAGCGCATCGATAACATTTAAACAAAGTTATGGTCGAAATTTAGTAACTAATTTTTTTTTTCAAAAAAATGTCTCTCGTTATGTTTTTTACATATTTGTCAAAAACGTCAAGCAACTTTTGGAAATGTCTATTTCTGAATCCTCATCATCATTGTTGGTGTCGATATTGATGATTATTTATTTATCCAGTAGTCCAGACAAAAGGTTCGAGTCTGTCCTTAATGGGTAACAAATTATTAAGAGTTTCCAGGCTTTCTAGAGTTTGATTCAACTGCATGTGGCATTTGGTCAATTGTCTACTGAGTTCGTGAACTTTGTTCATCTGTTCAGCAAATTTAGCAAATTTTTTCTGCCTTTCAACGGCGAGGCTCATTATTCTGTTGACTTCGATGTCGATATTAGCGCAAAGGGCAGCTTGTTCTGAGGCTATCATTTGAGCATTGGTATTGAGATGATGTTGGTAACGAGCACATAAATTGAAAAGACCGATAGGATCAAGACGTTCCAGAACTTCTGGATCTCTGACCCCGGGAGGAAGATTTAAAGTTCCTCTCATGATCGGCAAAAACATTGGAATACTTTGAAGCTTGACAAGGTCAGGATCTCTATCGGCCGAAGCATCGGATATTGCTGGCTTTACTACTACAATATTATGAGCAGTTTTGCTTGTCGCTGTCACTTTTCGTTGTCCCAAAGCTCCTGCACTAGATTTCCGCCTTGGCATCTCCTGGTGACCAAAACTTTTGCCTCTGTAAAGCTGCGATTGCTTGTTCGTCATTTTGGGAGAATCCCCTATCGGCCTATTCACTGTATATGATATGTATGGCAAATCTGAGTCCGAACAAATACTTGGCCCAGGACTTGTACATCTTGGTGGTGTATCCTCCGGCAATCTTTCCCTGTTGGGCACACTTTTTCCACGACGAAGTTGTGCTGTTCTAGAACGATTTCCCTCTGCACCTTGGCCACCCGTTGCTTGAGAACTTTGTTCCGAACCCATTTTTTTTAGTTTTTATGTTCTAATTCTTCGGATATTGGAATGTGAAATGATTTTGTGATGCTTAATTCACTTTTTACTGAGTATTATAATTTCCAGAACACCCCAGACTTTTTTTTCGAACGTAAGTGTAGTGTCAACATTTTTTTTCAATCGCAATGGAAAAAATCGTCTCCATGACGGACACTCTGGAGATTTTTATGAGTTATTACAACATTTTTAAGACACTCGACGTGTTATTCAATTCGATCTGTCAAAACGTCTAACGATTCAATTGTGTCAGATTTGCGAGAGAAAAATTGGGGGTGGGAAAGATGTGAAAACAGCGCCACGACATTGTTGTGGTAAATGGGAACTTTAAGTTATCCGTCGATGTATACAACGGATTCTTTTTTGCTGGTCATATGACTGGTGCGAAGTGCAGTCGCACGATTCACTCGAGTGACAGAAGGAAAATTAAAATTAGTATCCAATTTTTGAACAGAGGGAAAGATCCTTTATCGCTAAATTCCTTGAACACGTTCGAAAAAAAATTGACGGCTTATTTTTAGGTTAGGAAATACGAGTTTCGTTCCCATTTTTCTTCTGCTAAAGGACAGCAATAATAAATATAGTATAATTAAAGAATGCCAAGCACAATAAATTATAATAAAGAATTATCCTGTTTTATGGCTCAACGACCACATGAGTTTGTCTGATGAGTCCAGGGCACGGTGTAAAACGCTTATAAATCAGTGCAAGGGAATTGACTTGACACGCGATTAGAGTTTTCAACGTAGGTAATCTCAAAATTTTCACACACCGTTTACCAAGCGTGTGTTTATGCATAAAAGCATTTATGCTCGTTACGATAACGGTAAGAAAATTATATACGTTATCGCATTAAAAAAAGGGGGCAAAAAATGCGTCCAGTGATTTTCGTGACACACTAATATTTATCTTAATGACTGTGCTTACCTCGGAAGAAGCCGGATAAAAATCTAAGTACATTGCACGAGTTAGAAAAAGAAAACTACTTTTTTGTCGCAAATAGATAAATACGTTGACGTGTGCTCGAACCATTAATTTTTTCTAGTGAGAAAGTTCTCAGCGTCATAATTATATTCTCAATGTTTTTTTCGGCGTTAATTCATTCGGAATGAACGTTTGTTAAATCCTCTCTACTTCGTGTTATCCATGTGTGACGTTTAGCTGTGACAAAATCACGAGATTTAAGAGCTTACGTGTACCTGTGACAGAGATAATACGAAATTTTATAATCTTTTTTTAAATGTCGCATTTTACTGTACGAAATTTTTAAAGCGTAGTTGTGATGAAAAATTACTTTTTTTTTCATTGTTTATATATAATATTTGATTTCTTTAAAAAATGAGGGTGCAATTTTATGAGATAACATGTGAAAATAATAACAGTAATTCTTTTCACGATAGAATAAAAATTAATTATTGTTTATTTTCATTATTAATACCATGTTTTTTACACAATTTTTCGAGATGGTTACCAATATTGATCATTTATCCAGCACCAGTTTTTCTTCAATGAATTCATTTCCATTCATTTAATTAAAATCGTCTCGGATGCAAATTTACGTGTATGCCAGTAAACACAAAGGACTTATGGAAGAGCAGGCAATATTCATGTATAAGTAGCTTAATAATTCACAGTAATATACATATGGCTAAGAGAAGCGGAGATTTTCTCGGAAAGTTCATGTGAAATTTTCATTTAGTCTGTCTTAATATCTCTTTCATTATTACATTACTGCGGGGGGTATGCTTTATTAATGCTTTCGGTAGCAAAACAAATTCCAATAAGCAGTCACCAAAGAGGCAAAGATGAAAATAAAAAAACAAAAAAAAATATCGAAACTATTGAATAAAAAGATGTCTTTTAAGGCCCAAATAAGAGATCTCATAAATATTGAACTATCACAACATTGGTTTTTAAAACCGAACTTGATGTTGAAATTGTCGAGTTTCTTAAACTGGCGGTGAATTGTATTTTCTTCAGACCTTGAATACATCGAATCAGATGTATTCTTGCATACATTTTTTAAAAATCAAACCTGCAGAATTTTATTTATCCCCCCCCCCTCTCCGATGACTCACACGCTTATTTAAATCTTTGATAAATGTATTTATTTCACGTGCTTTCTTTTCACAAACAAAGATTCGTGAATTCTCGCTAGTTCAATCCGTCGAACGTAAACCACATTTTTCATTCCCAATACCTCTCGCCAGCTCCATATATATTTTCCACTTTTCCTTCATTCTATCTTCTTTCTTTCTTTTTTTATTCGCACATGATCGCTCGTTTGCATACGCGGACGTGCCTCGTTCACATGGTTTAAGTTAAATCTTCACTCTCATCTCGTTTTATATCGACGACGAAACGTGGCTCTTTTATTCGCGCGGCTTACAAAGTGGCATTTCTGCATTTTTTAACAACCAATACTGAAAAATTTCTTTTCCCTCTCACCATTTTTTTGCCCGCATTTTGAAAACTATCGGAACTCACACATTTCAGATCTAAATATTTTACAGCTCTCCATAATCTCTAAATGCTGACTAATGCTCCCAAAATCTGGTCACCAAACAGAAGTTTTTTCAGAATTTCTGACATTTTTGCGAGCATTTTTACTGAATCATACAAAAATAATGAGATAAAAAATTTCAATTATTTAAACTCATTTTCATTAAAATTTTCATCAGCACATCGGCAACACTGAAGGACCAAACTCTTGACTTTTGTATCGACTTTATACTATTTTGGAAACAGGTCCAATACATACTAAAACTTTTATAAACTTTCAGACGCAGGCAAGTTTCTATGTCAACTAAACTGAGTTTTTAGACATATAGTTATACTTGGAATAATGTTCGTACGTATAATTTGTCGTTGCTCGCTGAGAGATCACGAAGTAAGTAACTGTGTTTGAAAATTTAACGTGAGTGGATGGTACAGAATAAATAATCGTGTCTCGGACGACCCTTAATGTATGTACAGTTGTAAAATAGATGCAGCTTTTCCGGCGCACCACAACATTCGACGAAAATCTATCGCAATTGGCTAAATCTTTTTGCCCAATTTTAAGAAAATGTTTTATGCAGAGTATCCATTCGTGGGAGTTGTGTACTCCGAGCAAGAGTTGAAACTTCGTAGCTTTTCCACTCTTCCTTCTTTTTCCCACTCGTCTATATATATATATATATATATATAGGAATGAAATCAATGTTTAAGGTCGATCGAAAATGAGGACAGAATAATAAAAAAAAAAAAAAAGAAGGAGAGTAAACCGCGGAACAAGTATTGGAAACTATTTTTAGAGTCAAATCATATCGCTGTCACGATTTTTGCATAATTAAAATTCTCGATTTATCTTCATTTCGAATATGTCAATCTTTTTTTGAAAATTTCACTTCCTGAATTTACATCGTGTCAGTATTCAGAAATATGTTTATTTAATTGTTAGAAACGTTATCAGTGTCAATGTTCCATAAGAATGTCCAAAACAATCTGTTTTTTACTCGAATTTTCAAGGTTTCAGAAACTGCAAAAAATTAGTCGAGACAATTTATTGATAACTTTCCATGACGTTATATACGAAAAAAGAACAAATAATTATGTTGTTGAAATAATTGAAATTTTAATAATTTATAATATTGTGTATAAAGTCGAAGTTTACAGTTTATTTTTTTGATCTCATATCTCGATGGCATTGGACAGAATTATGGATTGAAGTCGATGGATTGTTTTTCTTTTATACATGATCGTACGTGTGAAACAGCATCTTGAATATCAAACCACAAGGCGAAGTGTGTAACAAGTCGCGTTATCGCTGTGGCGCATCCCGCGATTGTCGATATCGGTTGGTGGGTACATCACCTCGAGAATAAACGGGATGGAAAATGTTAGGAGAGGGGTGGGAGTTTGAAGAAAAGTGGTGGGGATATCCGAGCGGTTTTGTCGCACCGACGGTGAATGACAGTCAGTGAGCAGCGAGCTCTCGCGCCTGACGGTACGTTTGACGGTCGCCTTATTCGCCGATCTCATAACCACGTGGATTTTGAAACTCGAGTTCGTGTTATTTCAATCACAGTTTTCATTGCTCGCTCTCATCTATGAT
This sequence comes from Campoletis raptor, assembly GCA_948107755.1. Lineage (NCBI taxonomy): Eukaryota > Metazoa > Arthropoda > Insecta > Hymenoptera > Ichneumonidae > Campoletis > Campoletis raptor. The sequence continues at coordinate 10,179,727 of OX403626.1, forward strand.
TCTATGATCACTCGTGCTATCGATGCAGTTTTCCTTTTATTTTTATTTACTTCGTACACTGTTTTTAACGAAATCGACGGTGTCAGACGCATCATTAATTTGGAATTCTGCAAAAAGGATCGTCTACGTTGCGTGCAACTGACAAATTTACCAGTGAGTCGATCGCGTGATTTAACCCTATGCTATACTTTTTTATTTCCTTTTCCCCCCACCAGGTTACGTTGAATTTCAAATGAGCCTCAAATTACGAATGCATATCGGTTGGTGCATCGTTTTTTTTTCTTATTCCTTGTTTTGTATTATTCTTTATTCATCATTATTGTGATTCGTCCGAAATTCTTACGAATATTCTTAACCTCAACCGTCAATGGAAAATTTACTAAAAAATCTTATTTTCATCACGAATAAAATAAGTTACTAAGAAAATCAAGAATTTATTAAAATGTTTTTCTTCACAATTTTCAGTAATTTCGATGTTCCTTAGTTCTTTTATTTCTTATTTCGGTTTATTGTTTGATTTTTCAAATGTTTCCAGTTTGAGAAGTAACCACATTTTCCATATTTAATATACACAAAGCTCATATTTTATATCTCTGTATCTCCGAAATTAAATGATAAAAATTCTTAATTTTTTGTTGACAAACTTCATCATTTGATGAACAAAACCAAAGAAATTTGATGTTTCCAAAATTCTCGAGTGAACAAAACGTTTTATTAAAAACAAAGAAAAAATGTATTGTGTTTTTTCTTTTAATTCGCATTATGCACATTCGATTCATCCTCAGAGTTTTTGAGATATTCAACAGATTTTGAATTTGATTGAACTCGAGAAATAATTGAATATTCTATTGTGAAGAAGCTGTAATAACGAGTGTATTATATAGTCTCTATCACCTTTCTAATGAATGAATAAGGTGATGCGAGAAACCCGCGACATTTGCGCAACAGCAAATACACATCGTAACATTAAAGTAACCGTTAAAGTATGTGTACATTCCTGTCACACATTGTGTGAGTTTACACATGGAAATTTTCACCATTGTTTTCCTAACTACACATGTACTATGCAAATTTCAAAAACGGTTGACGGTGCAAAGTTCTATTCCATTGAAAGAACGAGAGAAAAGAAATGACTAAATAAAATGAAGAAAAAAAAATAAAATTAAACGTCCATAAAGACTGGAGGCAAAATTGCAGATAATCATAGGCCGCGAACGAAGATCCAGAGAATGCGCAAAAACGAGAAAAATGTTGTTCGAAATCTCTGATCATTCGAAAATAGTTAAAAACAAAATAGTAGAAGCCCCTTCAAATCTCGTGATTTCTAATGTCAATTATAAATTAAAATTTCGATCGTAAAGAGTGTTAATTCGAATGATTAATAGCTACAAAAAATTGCACCAATAATGTCTTGAAAATTCGGACAGTACCGACAGTTTTGACAGAATATAATGTCACAATTTTTCTTAATTAATCCAACGAGTTCGCAGTTCAAGACTCCACTGTAACACTCTTGAAGGATGAGAAATAAAATTATTGCGGCAACAGAAGTCGCGAGAAAGGAGGATAAATGCTTTTGCACAGCCAGAGGCACCCTCAGAAGCGTGGAATATAATTGTGTTACGTAAAAGGATTATTATATATATCTCATGTTTTCTCGCGAGAAAACTCTGGAGCGATGGCTCTTCTAATAAGTTTCTTTGGAACGTCGAGAAATCATTGATCTGTGATAAATAAGAATAAATAACAAAAGGTTCGTGACTAACTGAAAAAAAAAGGAAAATTTTATCGGGAATGCTAAAGATTATCGCGTGCATTTGAAAAGTTTTAATAGTTAAAAAAAAAAGTCCAAATTAAAGTGATGCTCGCACAAAAATCAATCAAAAAGAATCATATTAGAATTTTTAATTGCTTGTCACAATAATTATAAATTGTCGTTTCGCGTTTTTCTACGAGAAGAAACTTTTGTCTGTTCACATATCAATGTTTCAGGCTTCCCAGCTGTTTTTTAAAATTTGTTTTTCGTGCGTTAAACTTATTCGGAATGTTTTCATCGATAACATTTGATTAAACAAATTCAAGTAAACAAAAAAATATATATATCTGCGGTTATAAAAATATTTAATCCAAATCCGAGGCAGTGAATGTACTGGATTTGACAGTTCGATGCACAATAGTTATTTTTCTATAAATACTTTTTATATATAAATGTGTGTGAAGTTGAATTGTCAACAATGATTTGTGAGAGGGTTTTGAAACTCTCGAAGGCTTGAATCGAGTTGACTTCTGGTTCTCTAGTGTACACACTGCAAAGTGTACTGTTGCTCGGCGGATCGTAAACGAAAATGGAAATAAAATCATACATCTGTAAAGTCCGATACATATGAAGGATAAATATAAAGTAGATTGTGCGTTCGAGAGAGAAACAGACGAAAAAATAACAATCTTTTAATTAAGCGTTGCTGTAGGCATGAAATTATATACTGATTGGCGTGAAATTATTGTTGTTGTTGTTATTGATACCGTAAATAAAATAATGTTCAATGAATTGGATTTCTTTCATTCAAAACTTCGATTACGATTGATTGACTTTTCAAAAAAGAAAACAGTATTGATGAGTTTGACTCAATCGAGCGTACGCTGTTGATGCAAATGATTAAGTGGCTTTGAACTGGTACAAAAACTGTTTTGAAAATGAGATTCGACGTGTACGATATTAATTGAATTTATAATTCAGATGAGATCTCGTAGATTTTTATATTTCATGATCCAATCTATTCGTCGTGGAGTATTATTTCATTCGATTGTTTTAATTCAGAGCCCTGCTGATAAGATTGGTTCAATGAAAATGATCAATTTCAAATGAATGTTTCCAAGGTGCTACAGTCAAATCAATTGATTTTTTTTAACTTTGACCATTTGAAATCGTTGGTTTAATTAATTCAATAAATTAAAGATAGTAACTCACTTTGTAACATTATAATAAACACATTGAATTAATTTCATTTATATCTCAACGTTGTAAACAATTTTTTTGTTATTATTTAAAAATTAGACTTTGATGATTTTTCCGAGATATTTTTAACGCTTGGGAGGAGAATCAAAACGTGAGTAAAGACGCCTCGTTTACGGATCTAAGACGAAAAGATAGGAGAAGAGAAAAAAATTATCTAGAGTCCCGATTCTCACGCAAGAGTTCATCAGAGCTTGGCTTTCTCTGAGCGAGTTAAAACTTTTTACAGAAAAGAAAAGCCATCACAATAAAAGAGAACTGTCGAGACAATCCGTGATACTGATGCAAATATACGCTTTTGCGTACAACTTGATAAGAGAAAGAAGAAACAAAAAATTAGCACACAGTCGTGACATTCTTACAAACATTCTTGCATTCGTACAGATATCTTAATCCAATTCAGAATTGCGTGCGATAAAGTAGAACAATTGAGGAAACTATATTTTAGATACACAAGGCAACGGGAAACAATTTGTCATTGCTATCCTGATACAAAAGAAGTGCAAAAATATAAAAGCAAAGAAAACATAAGAAATAAATTGCTTCGACTTTCGTTGTTTTTTCTTGTTACTGCGGTTTCGATCAATCGCGTCCGAGAATAAATATTATCGTTTATTTGAACCCTTCTATTCTTTACTTTTACCATCAATAGAATATCATTTTTTTCATTTCTCTAAAGAATATTGCACCGTCAACTTTCTTTTTGTTTATTTGAAAAAAAAAAAACTTCTATGTTGATCCATTTATTTTTCGGTTTTTTCAGTATTTAACAACAAATACCTGGTTTTTTATGTTCTACACGGTCCTTAAAATATTTATAAAGAAATAAAATATGAACAGTCTTTATTGGTTAATTGAACAAATACCAAATATAAATAAATAATCAAACTTCGTACTTTTTCATGAAAAAAAAATGTGTTTTCTACTAAACTATTGTGACCATCGGAATGGTAATTTTTTCGCAGACGCAATATTCTCCAAAGAATGATAAAGAATTTTTAAACAAAATTTCGTGCTGTTATTTTCGTTTGAAAAATTGAAGAAGCAATTAATGTTGGATTCCAAATTTTGGCTCCAATTACCAAGCTTAAAAGTGTAAACCTCATTTTTGAATCGTCGTCACGTTCTATCCGGCTGAGAGTTAACCCAAGATTTAATCAAACTGAGTTTAATTAATAAGATTAATTGAATTATTTCACACTTTATTTCTAATTTATTTATATATATCATGATTATACTTTAGACATTAAATTCAAAAGCCAAATTGTAAATGTCTTCCGACATTTAACATTAGCACCGAGATTAATCCGCGGGGTGACGCGATTTAGATGCACACGTCCCCTTATTTTTATTACTCGCAGCGTCCCTCACTTCTACAAGTGGCATATCTGCGAGTTATATTGACGCAAACTGTGGACGCACGAAATTGCAAAAATAGATTGTATTTATATGTGTATATGTATATATAAATCGGCAAATATCGTTATATATAGATACGTGGGGCATTCTATGCCAATTTACAAAACCTTGGGCCCGAACAATTTCGATGTACAAAATGTGTTTTTTTTTTTCAATCTCAAAGATGCATTGTTTTTCAAGACTTTTTGTTCGTTTAAATCTTCAAAAATGATCGATACTATTAAAGAAGAAAAATGATCATCGGTTGAAGAAGAACAATAAATAATTATTGAACAAATAAAACTGTAATCATCGAGCTCAATAATCAATAAAATAAATGATTCGTATCTTAATATTTATTCTCATATTTATTTTATACTTATCAAAACTTATTTATTTACTTAAACTTGTAAGGATTGCATTATTTGCTTCATTTGCAAAGGAATGAAAAACAATCTTTATATACACAAGTATTTTCGCTGTGATATGTATTCATGGTCGTCCTGTGCTCGGATTACCCGCGTGTGGTTAATTTACGTCGAGTTGGCAACGCCACTGAACAGTACATCGTACGCTACCACGACACTCGGGATCCATCATCCCCTTGTCATTCGCACAACAGAAATTTAATGCTTCATACGTTAATCACGGATGGTTTTCATAAAAAAAAAATATCTTGTTTCCTATGCAGTGGGAAATTTCTCAAAAAATCAAGAGAATTTCAATCATGTCAAAGACAACGGCCAATAGATCTGAACAATCATAAGTCAAAAATTCCACCGTATTCGAAATCAAGATCCCAATGATACAGTAATTAATCAAATTTAATTAAAAAATATATACAGTAATAAAAATCAATCCAACAGTTGTATCCTGAAACGATTTAAATGCAACGAAAAAATTTTAACGATAAAAATTAAATAATCAATAAATGATGTACTCGTTTTGATTATCTTCAGAACTATCATTAATACAACTAATAATTCATTTTTATTCAAATCTTATTTATGTTTAAAGAAATTGGTGTTGAAAATGAAACATTCCAAAATAATAATTTTTCTCGGTTTGAAAAATAATAATTTCCTTTATGGGTCGTTGTTATGGTGATAAATAAAATAAAAAAGTATCGAGCACGTTTGTAAAGAAAACCATGAATTGTAATATTTTACTTCCAACGACTTCTGCGTAGACTGCTATCATGCAGACAAGACTTTCAACCTTCTCAGGAGATTCTCATAAGTAATGCTAATTTCTTTCTGTTGTTGTATCATCCACGCATCTGTTTATTATATATATAGATATATGCATATTATGCACATAAATATATGTTATTGGTCAAGGCCTAGCAAAGTAGCAACTCAACGATGCTCATCTTTCAGCCTGAAATGGATCTTCAATGACTCTTCCTCTCTTTTATGTTTTATGCCTGTTCGGTATGATGAACCTGGTGTACACTTGATTTACGATCGCTTTCTTTCGTTTTAGATATCGTAAAAATCATGTACCTTATCCCTTATCAATTTATGTATTTTTAGTTTATCATTCGTTCTATTTATTTAGTGTATTTAATATTCATTTTATTTTCATTCTATGTAACATGTTTTTTTTTTTCATTCAAGTATAGAAGTTGTAAGATTTTTCTTTTCAACGCTCACGAACTTTGAGATCTAATTAAAACGATAAGGTTAATATTATCGACGTGATAACTCGATCGTGGTTTGCTTTTGTTGTACACGTCAGAGAAAGAGTGAAGAATTCTATATTGTTACAAATGCGATAAAAATATGCGAAAAACAAGTAATTACATAATATGCAGGTGTCAATTGTGGCGAACAATAAATAATCGATATTCGTGTCAATGGAAAAGCTTTCGAGAGGAATTTTTTCTGCTCGATCGAAATTCTTTCATGTGAATATTTCTTCATCCTACAGTGTCATTCGAATTGTATAGGATATTCAAAAATTGAATTAAAAGTAAGAAAACACATGTCGACTTCAGCCGTAAGAAAAAAAAACTAACATTTCGTTATTGTGTTGAAAATAATGAGTTCAATTATTCAATATCGTTGAAGCGTTAATCATTCTTTGGGACATTTGGGAATTCTATCATTTCTCGCGATTTATCTATGACTGACTATTTCTACGAGCTTATCGACGAAAACGACATTTTGCGATAAGAAGACCTTTTTTTCTTCGGCACAATACGTGATCCTCAGCACACTAATAGAACGTGTTTGACTGGGTCACATAGATAAGATAGTGGAGAAGACTCGGGCAGCGATTAAATCGAGCTGGGTCCAGTGAAATGTAATCGGGCATAGTTCTCTCTCTCTCTCACTCTCTCTTTTTTTCTCACTCTCTCGGAGTCTTAGAGAGTTCAGAATGTTTTTACGACCTCTCCTCTTCCCAATATATCACTTTAGAGTAGGTCTTGAAAAATCTCCACTTCTCGTCTCTACGTCGCCTCTCAAACGCCCAACGCCCAACGTGTTGACTTTGAACAAACTTCTTGCCCTACCACCCCTATATATATATATATATATATGTTCTTCAAGTATATTTTCAATCGTTACAAAAATTTTCGATCCTTTCCATAACTAACAATCTTACCCGTTTGGATTTCTTCGGATACGTAATTTTTTTTTCTTTTCATACTTTTTCAATCAATCTTTCCAACAGGGCTTACGAACACTTTTCAATATAATATTCCGAGATAAGAGCATGACCGGTGACCTGATTTTTCACTCTTACACGACGTCAAATATTTCAATATCATGGGAACCCATGGATATGAAGTTTGCACGATGCAAAGACCAACCAAATTTTTATTTTTCATTCTTTTATAGAATTGAACTCAAACTTGTGTCAAAAACTAAATTAATTATGAGTATCGAATACTATGAAATCATTTTTATACTAATTCGAAAATTTGTTGACTCCCTCTTAGTATCAAAATAAACAAATGTTTAATTTCATTTTATTCGTTTTGTCTCTTTGCAGATTTTGTCACGATCTCTCACGGTACAGGATGGAATCTTCGTCTCCTAACTAACCAGAGTGTGGAATTAACAGAAGTTTATTGCCAAAAAAAAAAAAAAACAACATCAGCGTATTAACGTTTTTCATTTCTAACGCAAAAAAAAAATAAAAAATAAAAACAAAAAAATATGTAAGTAGTACGCGTATCCAAGAATGGAAAAAAAATCAACGAGAACGACGATGGAGGAGGGTGGGGGCAACCGGTCCTCGTCGTTCCGATCGCCAGCCATAAAAAGTGAGTGCACGATATTAATATTCAAACTCTCCAAAAAAATATAAAAATTTCTGTCGCGAATTGTACGGACAATTTACGAACAACCAAGTTTTCCGAGATTTACGAACAACCAATTACTGCTCCGTCGACTTTTTACTTCAAGCCTTCAACAAATATTTCCAAGTCGGAGACTAAAATTAAGGGCTAACGAACTTTCGGTAAATTCATTCCAGTGAAAAGAGAAAATAATAAAAATGAAAAGGTATCAACTGCTCATTTCAACCCTATCCTTCAAAAGAGTCGAATAAAATAAAACGAAAATGGAAAAAAATCAAAATAAGATTCTATTTATCTTTCATTAATTATACAAAAAGTTTTTTCACTTAAAAACAATATGCACTATTTTAAATAATTAATCAATTGTCTCCAATGAATTGTTGAACGTTTACGATGTTTCTCAATAGCTGATACAGTTTTAAGAACTCATAACTACTATTTTTATTGATTTTTTATTAATTTTTTAAATTTCTTTTACAAAAACCGATAACACTGGTGTACGCTTAAAGTTTCTTTATTCCCTGCACTTTTTTTTATCTCGTAACTATATATATTCAGCGAAAGTCTTTCTAGCCGAATGGAGTTGGAAAAATATTTTATAGCGTACGAACGCCAATGAACTGCCGAGAAATTTTACGATTCGTGCCACCAGATCCCAATTATTATTACGTAAATATACATGCGTTTTTATAACTCAAACTCAGATGAAAATCCAGTGCAGTTTTTCTCGTAAATAAAACATTATTCGTGGCTCAAAATACTAAACATAAAATTAATTTTATTATGCTACAAATTACACGCGCCAAAAAGACTACGAATAATTACGAGTACAGCTACTTTTCTATTACGAAGACGTGAGAATTTAGCGAATATTACTAAAATCATATTTCTCATAATAATATCGTTATAATATCGTATCATTTTATTTATTTTTGTTCGATTGTTCTGACGTCAGACTGGGAAAGTATGGATATTGAGGTTAGATATCCGCACGCGTATCTCGCCAAGCATATCTTGTGCGAGTCTAGAAAACGTGTAAATTTACGTAAAATTGTGATAAAAATTCTGATCCTTTTTTTTGCCTCAGAGATTCATAAAACGTTTTGAAGTTTGCAACGATGATACGCAATGAAATTTTTTTTCTTCGCTTGAGAATTACTTCATTTTTAAAATGGCTCTAATTTTTACTCCAGAATGGAAATAAAATGAAATTGATTTTTTTTTATATCGTCATAACACTCGAATCGTTTTCTTTTTTGCAATTGTAATGAGTAATTCTTTTCATGAAAGTATGATTGTTATGAAAACATAATTCATGCAACTGGATGAACTTGTTGATTACGATTTCCAGTCTTGTATGTTCTATTGACTCATCAGGAAATTCTCATCCGTTTGCATAATCCTTACGCTTCGAAATTATGTTGTCGATTGTATTAATCGATTCCGGCTACAAATTCATATATATATATATACGAAGATATACGAGAAAATCACGCGCGAAAGATCAAGAGATGTAACTATTGCTATGCATCACGATTGCAGCTTCGTGGTTCGTCATACAGTCACTATATAATTGCCCAAGAACGAGCTTTATACGAATCGTATACATTTACGTATATCTACAAGACAAGGTCTTTTATTAATAATCTTAGCGCGATTCTCAAGCACGAAGCCCATCGCGGAATACGCAATTTATTTGACTATGGATTATTGCCTATTTGCCACACCGAGAGTTCATGATTTCTATATTCTTTAACCCTTCGGTTGCACTCTTTTTTTCATCGTGGCTTTTCCAGCCTTTGTATCTTTGGCTTAAAACGTCAAATTTTCATGAATCGTGAGTGATATTCGAGCCTTAAATTGGTTCAGAATTGTATGGTTCACTACTAAATAGGAAACATATAAAATTCTATTTTTTAAAAAATGCAACAGACGTTTACTTATTTCTACAATCTTTCATTCAATTTTTTTCTTATTCAAATTTTCATATATTTTTCTTCATTTCTAATGCAAATTCGTAAAATATGTCTATTGACGATTCGTAAAACGATTAAGACTCAATGAAAAAAATTCGTTTCTCGTGTTCATTTATCGTCGAGACGATATTCTTGCTCTGATCTATGATTGCATCATCGAAATGTCGCACGTGCCATATACGAAAGGAAACTCGTATTTTTTTCTCATTAAATCTCAACTTTTTTTCATCAACTTAGAAACGAACCAGTGCTCGGACGCGGGTGCGAAAACGAGTGTGAGAGAAAGAGAGAGAGAGTGAGTTAGTGAACCTCGGTCGCGAACTCGAAACTCTGGAAAAGTCTATAAACCTCTATTGGGCTGTGTGTGTGTGTGTGTGTGTGTGTGGCTCCGTGTGTTTTTTTCGATGCAAAGCTATCGGACATGGATTATTGGCTTTTGCGTTCGAGAAAGTCGTCAGGACGATTGGATTTCGTTGTTCCGTGACGACTAGTGTCAGCTAGAAAGGTTCTTCATAAATAACTTATTAGTAAAAAGTAACTTAAAGTAAAGTCTTTAAAATAATCATTTTTTATTCATTTTTTTGTTGTATTTTTCCTAATAAAAATTATACAGACATGAAAAATGAAATTTTCTTCAAAATTCATCATATTTTTTGCACAATATATTATAATTTTGCAATTTATGTTTACTTTCGACATCAAGGACAAGAATTTTTTTTCAAAATCTCTATTTTTTTCGTACATTCAATTATCATTGTGAATTTCTCACAATCTTAAATTTGTGCTATATTGTAAAGGAAATTTCCAGTTCGAATAGATTGCTAAGAACTGATTATGAATATTATTTTACTTCAATAAAAATTTAAATTTAGTTTTATGAGTATTCCAAGAATTGAGATCGTCCGTTCGTAATAATGTGCCATATCGTTTTTTTTTTTTTTCAAGCTCAATTCATTCCAGGCACGCGGTGAGCCAAGACACCGTGGTTTTTTCTCCATACTTTTGTTTTTTCCGTACCGTGATCTTGTTGTTGGTTTGGTACTCGTGAGAGTTTATGAAATAATATTTTTCGGAATTAAAAGCAAATATTAGTGGGAGTTTTCTTTGATTCCATGACAAAGACAGTGGCATTTATGTTTATTTTTGCTGGTTGTTCTGAGACAGGGCAACAGAAACCTCGTGGGTTAGCTGTCTCTCATTTCTCGAGGGATCAAGGGAACAAATTCTAACAGAGATTTTATCTCTTCAGTACGACCACAACACTCTCCAGGATTAATATCTTTTCGTGGTCTCTCGTCGCGAACTCTATATTATTTATGACGTGTGCGTTTTCGTTTTTTTTCGTCTTTCGCCCACTCGTCGCGTATATTATTGTATCAATTTTTTTCTATTTTTGTCACGCAACTACGTAGTGAAAAGCTCAAAAGCATTTTCCACGTTGACGCCCACGACTAAAATTCTCGTATTAATTCGAGCGTGAAATTCTAATGCACAGACTAAATTTACGGAATTCTTTTCGTCCTGATCCCGTCAATGAGATTTCTGGACCGTACGCAGCCGGTTCGTTCACTGTTTACTCACAGATCACTTGACATATGAATACGAAACCCAAACCAAACCTTGTCCTGTATAATTAATTTGCGAGACTGGTTTTCTAGGGAAAAGTAAAACTCGTACAGTTCGTTTGAAGTACACTTGAAAGATTTTTCTCCAAACTCCAATGATAAACATTAATTCGAATTATTATATTGATTCCAGTTCAATAGACATGTTTATTTCTGCCTGAAAGTACTTTCGATCGAGACTTTTTCCATAAATCTTATGAAAGAATGGTCAAATTCTGCTTTTGCCACGTTTAATATGAAAATAAATGAATTGTAATCGGAAACTTCGAGGACCAGACGTTTGTTAGAAATTTGTGGGATCTCTCATACATAAATATGTATTGTCGAAATTTATAGAGCAAAGTTGCTCGTCTGTGGGCGTTGGAGTAGAAGCAGCAATCCAACCGTCTTAAGTGTCTCGGTTTCAAGGCGTGTGGAAGGCTAATTTACGCGATAGCATTAATTAACTGATGCAATTAAAGCTCTCTCTCCTCTTCTCTTCCTCTCTCTCTCATACTCTCCTTCTTTAGTACAGTAGCGATATGCTTCGAGCTTGCATACGAGCTTCCCTTATGAGGGACTTCGAAATTCGAACTAGAGACCCTAGGAACGTGAACATATATCTGTGGCTTGTTACTGAGCGAATAATTTTCCGCTTTGTTAGCAATTTCTCTTTCAAAACCTACCCTCTTTCGATTTATCAGACTCTCATAAATGTGATCGCATTCCAACGACTAAAAACTTGAATGAAACCTTCAATTTAATGATGATTGAAAATAACTTTCGAAAGAAATAACTGCTAAAATAATGGTCATTATCATTACAGCGATTCTATTTTGTCAGAAATTTAATCGATATGAATGTTTCCTCGTAATTACAGCAAAATTTAAGGCATTTCTTCCACGCACTTGAATATTCCACGAATAGCACAACTCTTTTTGCACAATTGTTCAAAATTGTCTAATTGTTTAATTATTTAAAAATTCATATACTAAATAATTCTCGATGTTTGATATAAACGGTCCTATTTCCTCTTCTGAGTAACGCACGAAACTGCAGTTTTGTCATCACTTTACCGCGATTGTCATTGATTCGCAATGACGTTGGTCGTAGTGCACGTGATGTGTCAGAGTTCAAGTCAAATTATGACTCTGAAGTTATACTGTCTGTCTTAAAATGTTACACTGACTGCTGCGTGTTCCATCAAAATATCGGTGACAGCTCCAATTCGTTTTTGACCAGTCACGAATATTAGGAAACGAAATGGGGCACGATAATTATTTTTAATTGATCTCAAAAAAGGCAGTTTTTATTTTAAACGTTGTAATCTCGCCACAGTCTCGTTCAAGACTTGACTGACCGATTATTTTTCGAAAACTCGGGTATAACTTGCGGATCAACCAAATAATGTCAGTTTTTATATCTTAAAGGAATGTAAAAACATGTAAATATTGGGAAAAATTCGGTTATGTATGAGGTTGAGTTGAATTTCAAATGTTCGATTTTGTGACGTTCAATTTGAAGTGGATGGCATTAAAAAAATCGAAAAAATGTATTTTTTTCTACATCCAGTATAATCATCGCATACTTTTTCATTTTCGTTATTATCTTAGTAGTTTTGTAGGCAATAAAAAAAGATGTGACAATTATACTGGATTTCCTGATATTTTCGGAGATATCGTGAAAAAAAAACCTAAAAGTACAATTTTGAAGTAAACGTATTCAATTGAATTCTCATTATGAGATCATAACGATTCTTTTAATTGTACTTAAGTAACAGTTAAAACCATATGTATAAATATATAGTTTGGTGTTCCGTTAGTTTTCGAGGAAACGATCTTAATTCAGGGCTCTCACGCTTAAATACATCGTTGACTCATCAATGATGAGCTGTGCTGTTATTTTCCGTGCTTGTTGTTCGTAATTTACGACACACACACACACACGAGTTTAAATTTATGTAATAATTTATATGTATATATAAGCTAATATTAGGATGTATAATGAAAGAAAAATAGCGAAGAATAAAAATAAGACGTTAAGGTTGACAGTGGTGAGAATATCGCGTGCACTCCTGCCTGTAAGTATAAACTACGTATAATTTACTATACGGCGCATAAAGTAATTCACGTTACATGAGATCGTTCTTAGCTCGAGAATTTTCTTATCTCTAGCAAACGAAAAAACAAAAAAAAATTCAAAAAAAGCAGCTGATTTAAACTTTATTTTGGTTCAGAAAAGCTCTCGTTTACATTTTGTTACAATCTTAGATGATCGAAAACGTGCTCCGAGCCAGAATTCGTTCTGCTTTGTGTGAAATAACGCAGACAATTTATAACAATCTTATTTTCGATTGATGATCAGCAAAAGGGCTTGGCACGAATTTGTAGTACGATGAGAATTCTTTCTATTTCCATTATTTTCAAGCTTTGGCAGATTCCATTTTGATTGTATAGAATTTTACTTATTTATAAATAATTGTTCATGACAAGAATGAAAAATGTGATTTAGCCATCGAGTTAATAAGAGTTCGGTTCATAGCAATTATCTTGGCGATTATAACAAAATGTTTTTTTTTTTTTTTTTTTTTCATTGTATATTCATTTTATTTGAACCTTGGGAATTTAACCTCGAGCGATTTTCCATTCGCGACTGCAGGGAGTGTCGTCGTAGTAAGCGATCCACGAATGTCGTTAACTTTCCCTCATAGTTTGTATCCTAACCGCGAACGCTTTTAAAATATACGCAAATTTTTTGACTCAATGCTGTTAATAAAAAAGGCGTAACTTATATCGTAAAACCTGTAAATTTACATGGAAATAGTGGCCTTTTTATATTTTGCGATGAAACGCGTAAAAGATTTAATCGTGGAAGATCCAGTGGAGCATCTTTCGATGTCTTGCCCGATAGCTCCGGATGAATACGTTACACACTGGATTTACATTCAAATCAGCGATCTCTGAGCGAGGAAGACATTTTTTTTTTCATTATTTAATTTTTTTTTCGTTTTCTCGTCACTACTCACGCGCCCTGGAGTTTCGATCAAGCTAAGAGATTTTAGATAACAGAAAGGGAGACTATTTGACAAAAACGAGGTTTTGCTAAACTTTCAAACTGGAAAACGCTCTTGTAGATTCCCGGCTCTGTTTGCCGAGAGGAAAAACCAGAGAGAGAGGGACTCTTCTAATTAACGAAGATAGAAATAGAGAGAAAAGAAGAAACAAGAAAAAAATAAACGCAAAACTGAGAGCAAAGCATGAATAACAGGTACTTTCTCTCCTCTCTCGTGATGGAATCGTGAGACTCCTTGTCGTCGTGTTTCATCGATCTCCTCTTTGTCCTTTCATCTTTTGCGTTACACATAGTTTTCACTTAACCAACAGAGACCGAATATTTTTTATTTATTTTTTCTTACAAAAATAAACAGCTGTAAACACAGGTTTATAATATATCCATTTATTCCATGATAACAACGTTGAATAGTTGTTAAAGATTTCCCCTTAGCGCTACCGACTTTTTCGAATGAGAAAAATACAATTTTTATTTTTCACAATTTCTTGAATTTCTTGATCCAAGTTTCCTACTGAGTTATAACGATCTTAAGTTTTAGTGTTTTTTATTTTATTTTCAAAACGACATTTATATTTTTTACATATTCGATTTGTCCTGATCTCTTTGCTGTTCCAGGAACATGTAAATATTACGTGAAATAACAATAAAATTCAATACAGCATCAAAAATATAGTTGCAAATTTTTTTTTTTTAGTGAAAATCTACAAGAAAAACAGGTTCTCCATTTATAAGAAATATTCAAATATTGAAAAGCGAATGAAATAGTATCTAAAGTTAAATAAACTTTTATCAAGCGGTTAGAAAAGGGAAAAAAAATTAATTTATTCAAGTAGATCCTAGTTAAATCAACTAGAAATTTTTTGTGAGTGTATAAGACACATATAGAAATCGATGTGAGAGGTTCTTTGACACGGCTCATTATCCCCTTTGGCACCTTCACCGTTGTCTCGAGATTTCCCGCTATTACCGTGACGAGTGTGTGTATTACTTAATTCTTAATTGGACCTTGTGGAGTAAACGTAGTCACTAGTACACGCAACGTGCTTAATGCTCCCTGAAATTATTTCCCATCCAACAAGTATTATGTTTACTCGTTATTCACGCGTTATGTGCATTTACTGATAAGAATGAATAGCCTGGGAATTTCTGTTTCGAGAAACCTCTTCTGAATGAAATAAGGACATTTAAACCATAGTTTCGAACTTAATAATAATCGAACATTTTATTGGATCGCAATGTCTGTACTTTGATTTGAGTTTAAAAAAAAAACCAAAAAATTGCTACGTAAATTTGATTCTTTTCAAAAGTCTTACGAAAAAAAATGTTTAAAATGTTTGAACGAATAAAAGAATTCAAGGGAATACCACTTGTTTAATTTTCATTAAAATCCTACGAACGTCAGAGGCTGTGAGCATTTGTTATGCTCACCGATCAAACTCGAAGAGACTCGCTGAAACGACGAGGAAAATGTTGAACGTGTCGCCTAGGAATCCTGGCAACGATCCCTCTCGTCGTTTTCGTTCTTAAAATAAGTTCCGTTGGCGAAACCAGGGGCAGAGATTTGTGCCACTGCTACAAACTTTATATATATTAGAAGAAAACTAACGACAAACAATCGTCATCGAACAAGTGTCTCACGCTTCTGTATTTTTTTTCTTAAACTTTTGACAGAAAAAAAATAAAACATCTCAAGGCGTTTATTTGCCCTTCGTTTTTCTTGGCTTATCCATCACGTTTCGAAATTTTTTTGCTGTCACTTTGTTCAGATATTTCAAGATGTGGAAAACATCTCATGTTTCGTTTCCAAACGGCTCATGTTTTTCTAATCTTCTTTGTTTATTGGCTCACAAAATTGATGGGGCAAGTCGTTAATTTTAATTGCATCGAGTTTCAATGCTTATCTATACTGATTGAAGCGAACAAGAAATTGTTTTGTTTAAAAACGAAACGACGAAAAAATGATTTTTTTTTATCGCTCCGGTACTTCTGACTTTCAGCGTAAATTTTAATTTTATTCATTTACAAAATGTTGTTTCAAATGTTTTTGTCATAAATTGAACGTTCTTTGTCGTAAAATAATAATTTTACGGCAAATTTTATGTATTTTTCTCAAATTCCGTAAAATCTTCGTCATTTGTTTTCTAATTGACAAATATTTTTTTATAAGTTTCATCCAACGTTTTATAAATCATTGTAGTTTATAAGTAGAGAGTATACTTCGGACATTTTCGTGTTTTATAGTACGATGTTACGAGATAAAAGGATTCAAAGTCTTCATAAACTTTGCTACTCCATTTTTATTACCAGCTTGTACTTTTATCGCATTTTCTACCTGGACACGACCTTCCGATCATGGAATATATGAGGGCAACGAAAAAATTGACCACCTAAAGAAAGTACTTCCCTTCTATTGACCTGACATGAAAAAGCAATGTTTTTTTTAACCGAAAGCTTTTTTGCTCTTTAAGTGAATTTGAGATTTTCATTTTGCTCCAAAATTTCAAGTGCTCTATGATTTCAATCATAAAAAGTAAAATATTGGTGAATTTTATAAAAATTGATCGAAGTCTCGGGTGTGAGGGTATAAGATCTTATCTGTCAGGCTCATCACGTAGAGTACTTCGTTGCGAGAGGAAAGATACGTCGCAGTGATGAGTTCAGTACATGGTTTTTGCTTTGCATTACGTATCAAATTTGTTTCAAAGCAAAAAGCCAAGTATGAAAAAGTAAAAAAAGAAACGAAGTGATGAATTTTGATCAGCATCAGAGCATTTTCCTCTTTTTACGATATAAAACTGTAGATATGTGACGAGTATTTTTTCAAATTGTTTTTGGAAAATTACTGAAATAATTAAGTGCAATTATTGATCAATTGCACTCAATTATTTCAGAATATTGGATTGAACATTTGAGTGCACCAATGAAAGTCGAATTATATTTAATTTATAGACAAAAGTAGGTCAAACAGTGCAGAAACGAATTTAAATTTATATAAACATTACTCGATATATTATCAAAAAGATCGATACAGATTTCGACTGACTTTTCCTCCATTTTAGCTCATATTTCAACAGCGTCGAAAAGCGACGAAAACCCAGTTCGATTAATGATTCTTTCACGTGATAGTTAAAAAAAAAATCATTTAAATATTTTGGACCCAGTTTAGAAGCAAAACAATGGTTCGCTGGTGAAATCATGATCGATTACGTACAAAATCCAATTTTGAATAGTAAAAAAAGGGATTGAGCCGAATGTTGGAGAAAATTGGTCACGATTCTTCGATATTGGCAATATACTAGGCGATTGTCTTTTTTCTCAATTGACCAGACGCTGCTAGAAAATCGTGATCCTCTGGATTAAATTTTTTTTTTTCTTTCATTATTTATTCGATTTTTCTTCTATACATATTCGTAACGTAATGCCATAAAAGTGGTTTATCGATATGCAATAAAATTCTATACTGAACCTTAAAACGCGTGTTAAAAATAGAATTCATAAAAGTATAGTTTTGCATACGAAGTCTTTACAATGAAAAGGAAAAAAATCGCAACTTTTTCTTCTCCATCATCCATCGTTCGAAGTATTGACAAAGGCATTTGAATACTTCATCTCTCTCGACCATGATTTTTTGTCGCATCAACTATACGAGCTGGTAGTGCGATAACTGTAATGGCCTGAGCACTTTTCTTGGCGTATCGCGAAACTCGACAATTATAGTAAATGCATAATACATACGTCTATAAATATATATGCGTAAAAATATATATATATTTTTTGCGCATCAATTCTCGATTACGTAAAACATGATTATTACAGTTATTCTCTTGCTTGAAATTTAATATTTCTGTATTTTTAACCATCTCTTTCACTGAGAGCAGCTCCCGAATCAGTAATTCGATATTCAATCTGGTTAAAAGTGTTATTTTTAAAAACTAGAATCTCTGTGAACGTCGCAAATCATAAAGAATATTTGACGCTATATTTTAACATTAAAATGACATCAATGACTAAAAAAGACTAATTTTTCACGCAAAATATTAAAAAATTGAAGGACAAATTTCAATTTTGAAAGATTTTATAAAAGTAGCTGTACAAAAATTTCATAAAGTACATTTTATGTATTTATTTGTGAAATTTTTACATATTTTTCCTCATTTTTCTTCAAAATATTGTTTTTATCGTAAAATTTTGTAAAATTTTTAAAATTGCATTGATTGTGGGTCAGTTAATTGAATGGAATCGTTTTAAATGTGTTTCAGACTGCGGAGTAAACGAAGCGTTCATCGCAACGCAACTATTATTATAACAGCAAGAAGGAGAGGAAAAGTGTGATTGCGTATGCGTGGTGAATTTTATGTTTATATTGTAGCGAGACATCCGAGTGCTGTGATAAAGAAGACTGAAACGCGTACCTCGCGGTTTTATTAAAAAAAAAAACAAAAACACCGAACACAAATACATTCCAAATAAATAAAATATCGCGAAATTCTGGAGGAAGAGAGATGTACAAAGACTCTTGGAGGATCGAAAGAAACGAGAAGCGAATATTTTCTCCACCGGACATCACGAGATAGCAAAAGCATAAATTTGAATAACGATCAAACGAACGATGCGGAGTTCGATGCGAGGCGTCAAAGTGGCGTCTTCTCGAACATTGACGATGCGTCAAGAAACGAGACAATTATTCGTGAAGACGATAAATCAGCTCGTAATATCGTCAGGAACGATTCATTCCTCAAGAGGCTCGTCAAGACATCGAACATCGGTGTAAATTGTGAAAAGCTCGTACGCAACATACGACGAAGTCCTAAAGTTATTAGAAAAAAATTCTTTTCATCTCGTAGTAGCGAGTCTTCGAGTATTGTAGCTGATAATCTTGAAGACAATTATGATAAACCGAGAGTTCCGATAAGGAGAAATAAGACAAGATATTCGACGAAAAGAGAAGACGAAATTTCCGGTGTTTCACCGAGAGATGAAGAGGAGAAAAAGCGAGTTTTTCAGTTGGAAGAACAGTACGCAAGTTCACGAAGCGTTTCGGTCGAGGACGTCGAAGAGCTCATACGCTCAGAAGATAATTCGCGTCTTATCGAAGCCAGAGCTCTTATAGTGAAGGAAAATCGACGTGCTTCTCGTCGAAACGACGATCGTAACGTTGCTAATACAAGAATATCAAGAAACGAAGCTCGTTTGTTGCAGGTCCCAAAAAACGATTATTTCGATGACGATTCCTCGGAGGAATCTTGTCCCGAGACTGATATCATATTGAACGAACCAAGATTCCATAAACGTAAGAAGTGTCAGGATTCATCGACCAAGGAAGATCATTCGGAAGAACACGAAGTTCGAAAATCCAATCTCCAAATAATTTTGACCCGAGAGACCAGGTCACCGGGTAACTCGTCCGAAAATCTATCTCTTCGAATCGATAAATTCAAGTATTCACCACCTCCTGAAGAAGTTGATCATCCGAATGACCTTGAAGAGAAATTAGAGAAAGTAATCGAAGATCATTCATTGATCGCTGAACAACGTTCGTTGGCGTTGGAGAGCAGCGTCAAGACGCCATGCTTATTAGCTCGTGATGGTAGATTGACAACAACAGCCGTTTATCAAGGGTCATCCGATAATCGTGTCTCGAGCGATAAGAGCCTCGAAGAACAACACAAACGTCGTGCTTCACTCCCAACGAATCTTATCGATTCAGCTTTTTCAACGTTCAACGAGTCAGAGAAACGTTTGGACGTGATTAAAGCAACGAGGCTCGTAGAGCAAGAAAGTGTGGAAACTTACGAGTCCGCAAAATGCCGAATCGCAGTATTCACGGCGGATGCAACGAAAGCCGAACGCGGGGTAAAGTCATCGTTTGTTTTAACGCAACAGCGGTTGGAAAAAGACGACGAGAAAAAGAATACGTTGAAGACGAAGACACCGACGAGGACAATTCGTAGCGCGAATTATTCGCATTTTAATAAACCGCAAGTGTGGAATAAAGTTGTAGGATCGAGTTCCATTGCAGAAACTTTTAGTGCTAACCACAAAAATCATCGTCTCGTAAATTCTTTTGACTCTGATGATGTGATAAGAAAAAATAAAAAAGACGAGAAGAATAATAACGCGATTGATGAATCGTCGTACCAGAAGAAACTCAAGCGGAGCGAAAGCGAACAAAGTGATTTCGTCAAGTGCGACATTTTAACATTGAAAAAACCAATTAGAACTACGAGTTTAACAAATAATCGCGATCAACGAAATTTTCGTGAAGAATATCGTCGAGATGATGTTGAGAGGAAAGTAGATTACAAAGAGGACAACGACGTTGAAGAAAAGGAGGGATGTAGCCAAGAACGAGGTAGTACTTCGTTGATCGATCCTCGCGACGAAATCTCGTTAAATTGTGAAGTTACATCGACGAGCACGAGCGGTGAAAGTGGATTTGTGGTTAACGGACTAAGGGAGAATCATCGAGACGTGGAAAACCAGAGAAGTTTGTTGAGCGATTTATCGAGAGGACAACCAAGCGAGGAAACATCATCAAGTGCGAGCAAAAGCTTGAAAAAGTCTCTTGATTCGAAAGCAGCAAATTTCAATTCAACTAAGTTTGATAGAAACGGAGAGGTTGAACATAGAAACAAAAGTTCTGGATCATTTAGGTCAGGCAAAAAGTCTCTTCGTACGAATAGCCAACGTAACGTTTCGAGAACGAGAATCAAAGTGGAATCCAAAATGAAGCTCGCATTTAGGATAATGAGAATACGCGAAAAACTGATATTCGGTATCAGTGCATTCGCCATACTGTTTACACTGCTATTGGTGATGGATCTACAAATGGATCTTGGTTACAGCGGCCATCACCTGGTTCCGAGTCATGGACGCGTAAGAATCGGTGATTCACCAAACCGAGAGACTGTTTACAATAATTTTCGTCATAAGTTTAGTCAACGTGTAAATGCCAGCAAAGAATTATTGTCTGGTAGTGAAGTTTCCACGATTACAATTAATTCTAATCGGGATAATAGTTATTACAATAGTCCAACCGATCGTCGTACAGGTAGAACTGATAAACCGGAAGTACACGATGACTTTTCGGATCTTATGGATTACGTGATGAACGGTGACGGTGTCAATCCGGAAACTGGTGTAATACGAATAAGTGGTGAGGATTACACGGATAATCCGACTCTCGGGAGTCTCAAGAGAGCATCAACGAGGTAAGTTTCACGATACATCCGGAGAATTAACTCTCTCGGCATAATGAGAGATTCGAGATAAGGCTCTGTCCAGTTCTCTTGATTTTTTTTTTTTTTTTTTTCATTCATAGGGACGGAGATTTTATTACAAATCCGTTTAGTAGATGATCTCGTTTGAATAAAGAATTGTTTGTCAAAAATAAACATCGTATTATAAACGAGGCATTTCATTTTGTTAAATCGAAACGGAAACACTGCAGGTTTTATTTGATTGTAGAAAATTTATCATCAGCAATTTAACGTTGTTTCATTCAATAGATAAACGAATCAAATGACAGTATTTTTTTTTAAATATATATATATATAGAGCAATAAAATTCGGGTTGTTATCGATTTTATAACCGTTAATTAATAATTAAGGTTCAACTAATGGATTGAAACTTTTAAATGATTATGAATAAACGATGCTTCGAATAATAAACGATGTTTATTATATGAATAAACAGTTCGAATGAAAAAGTTAATGGTTGAAAATGATGATAATTTCATTTGTGAAATTTTATTATGACATTGGTAAATTTGTCAAGAGAGGCCGTAGCTGCATACTTCGTTAAATTTATCTCCACAAGTATTATTGTGGCACACAAAAGAATAAATTGCTGCAATTGCACATTTACTAATTGTACATCGTAGCACTCGGTCATATTGCATAATAGCATATAACACAGAAACATATTTCCTGGAATGTTGAACGAGCTGAGGTAGCAAAATTCACAAATCGTTGTACGATTGCATCAATTATTCATGTGTGTCGCGGCAGACTTCGTGTTCGAATTCATAATAACATCATTAAATTTGAGTTTAGACTAAACCGTACAATTATTATAGTACGTGAGAATGTGAGATTTTTTATATCCACTGTTAAATCCGTGATTTTTTAGCTGTTCGTTGATTCTCTGGGTCAATTTGACCCGCTAAATTATTCCGGCGATCATCTACGAAAAAAGTTATTTGTTCGAATAAATACCTTTTTTAGAAATCTCGTCATAGCATTTTTCATGAGTAAATCCACAGTACTTAACCTCAAAAATATAAAAAAACTTAAAAAATCATCATTCAGCAAAATTCTACTTTTCCAGAAATCCAAATTTTTAATAATTTTTTAAAACCATTCAGTTTGATATTTTTCGAATTTTTATGAAGCGTCCATGTCAAGGAATCTTTGAAATGTACGCTTGATTTTTTCATTAAAATCTGGCTAACAGCCGGATGAAGTACCTTACGGGTCAAATTGACCCAGTGTGTCAATGCAGTGGCAAAATTCAAATTCAACACCGAAGGGTAAATAAATTGCCCGTAGAAACAATCAATGATTAAAATTTATATTCCTACTGTGACGTATGTACATTATTGATTGAAAAAATCGTCCATTTGAATGAAATGAGCGAAAGTGGAGCGAACTAATTGAAAAAAAAAAAAAAATTATTCCATTACCATTAAAATGTCATTAAATAAAAATTGCAGAAATTTAAAACGAATTATCATTCATGAATGTTGATGTAAAATAACAAAGAGTCAAATTTTTATTATGCTCGTTGTTAATATGAGAAATGATAAAAGTTTTAAAAAATATTGAGGTCAAGAGGGACAATGTTTTGTTTCCAAAGTAGAAAAAGATATGATCTGACAATCGTTCGCTTTGTTCCTACTTTTTTTCTGGATTCCCACATAGATTTCTCTTTCATGAAATTGATCACCAGGTGTTAAAGAAACTAAAAAAAAAGACAATAGTTACAGTACAACTTTTTTTGATAAAAAAAACTTTAGTTCCGGAAGAACGTTGAGTCAGGTTGGCCCAAACACGCGCTTCGTAACGGTACGATAGCATCATGGAATGGAGTCTGAAATCGAGTGTTACGAAAGCGACTAGATAATGATCGGTTGGCCTTCAACTTGCACCACGACAATTGAATACTGACCGTAACCTTTCTATAAGGTCGCCATGTATATGTATCAATACACAAACGTAGTTGAATCGTTAAAAGTAACCTTTATAATTAAAAATCACCAGCACACGAGCCCATACGACTAAATAAGTGCATAATATAAAAGAAACTAAAACACATTCATAAAACTGTGAGAAATTATAGAAAAGCAGAAAACCAAAAACATAATTTTTCTTCGTCCCATAAACTCACCAATAGAAACTATAAAATCACTAGAAATTCGTATTTTTTCGAACAACAATCATTGATGATCGACAAGAAAGCAATTGGATCAACGAGATTCTTCGATTCGTTAAAAATGTCGGATAAAAAATAAAATCGTATAATTTCACATTTTATAACATACTAGAACGTTGAATAACAAATATGATGTCATATACAGTCACTTATTAATTTGAAATGGAGAAACATGTGAAACGAATGAATAATTTTATTCAATTACGATAATTACCAATCTGAATAAGTGACTTTGATTTGAGTAATATCAAATCTTGTAAATATTGAAACATTATAACGTTTCATCTGTTTTTTTGCAATTTATACGAGCGTAAATATGTGAATAATAATTTTAATTGAAAAACATTAATTTTTGTCGATCTTGTAACGCGGATTTATGCTCAGATGATTAAGTGTGTCTCTATAGTATTTTTATCTTAGTAATATTACCGTTTTCCGGTATTTTAGTGAAACGGGTCTCTCATCCTATCGGTTACCTCAAAGCATCAACGACAAACGTAATTATACAGAAACGCACCGAAGTCAGTGTTCCGATAGCATCTCAGGGATAATCCTTTGCACGAACAAATAAATATATAAATATATAGAAAGCAAAGAACATAAGCCATTCTTTAATGAATGAACGATTTCACGAACTCTCTTTTTTTTTTAATTTTTTCATTAATCTCAAACTTTATTATTTCATCTTAAGAATCTCTATCATTAGACACTGAATCTACTCGTCATTTATTCAACTCGAAAGATCAACAATCAATATTTACACTCAAATTGAAACTCCGCCCAAAGCACATGATTCAAACTTTCTTTTACAATCAAAAAGCATTTATTACAAATACAATAAACAACATTAATAGAAACCATTAGACAATAATTCAAATTGTAGCTTCGATGATAACCGAGCGATTGGAAAAATCACCTGATCGTTTTGTATAAACTTTTATTAAGGCCAAATGACACTTGATGAATTTTTCAATTAAGTATTGTTTTATTTGTAATAATGACACTAGTTTGAAAATGTGAAAAAAAAAAAAATTATAATTTATGCAGACCAGGAGGGTCATTTTGATTGGAATTTCCCATGTACAGTCTGCAGTAGTCAGATCGTGCATGATGCAGATGGAGAGTGCGTTAGACAGGTCTCATGACTACAGTACTCTACAGTATCATCGGCACGTGCGACTAACATATATATATATATATACATGAAATACTCCGATACCAAACAACCCAGGTACAGGATAATCATGTTCCTAAGTGAACGTACGAGCACCACGAGTACGTGACTATCATGTACGATAGTGGACAAGCTCTATTTTGTGATATGATTACTATCATGAGACAGGGAGATAACGAGAGAGAGAGAGAGAGAGAGAGAGAGAGTGGGAGTGAGTGAGAGAGGTAGAAAATGAATTACCCTTGTAACTCGATATTCGGATATGAACTCGAAACGAGAGATCGTCTCTTGTCTTACGCTCGAACTCTCGTAATCAGCAAAGATATATAAATCAAAATAATGCAAAATATAATGTAAAATTCGATATGTTTATAATAATATTATTGTACATACAAAATTATTCGTAATTGGAAAGATTTCACGCAATATTACATAATATATAATCGATTGATTTTTAAAAAAAGTTTAATTTTTCAGATTTTAATGAATCGTTTTTAAATGATAAGAATGATAATTATAAAGTTGAAGAGAAGTTTAAATTTTTGCATTCTATATGATATTCCCTCTTGTTTTTACTGTGTAATGGTAGAAGCGTCAAATATTTTCATTTCATCATGGAAGTTCGTTGCTTCAAATAATGTTACTATGAATTTTACAATTTTATTCAAAATTGTGATGTTTATCTTGAATTATCGTGTCAAAAGATATTGAATTTACAAAATACGGTTATGAAACGCGGGCTTTTGTGTGGATGTCCGAACCGTGCGGTCATCATCGACTTCCTCGTTATATGAAGCTATTGTTACTTTGCACAGTGCGAGAGAGAGAGAGAGAGAGAGAGAGAGAGAGAGAGAGAGAGAAATGCTATTTCCTAACAATGGGATGATATCCTATTTCGGAGGAGGTCGTCGATTGTTTAATAAGGAATATGTGTACTGTGCAATGGATCATACCAAATTCCATCCCTTATGAGTTTTGTATACGTGTGTATTTGTGTGTGTCTGTGTGTGTATGTGTGTCTGCGCGCCTGGATGTAATGGGGATCAACACACATCATGACCTTTCTCTCTCTCTGTCTCTTTTGGTCGAGAGATTTTCCTCGTGAACTCTCGTCGACCTAATGTTTGCTCGGAAATAATTAACGATAAACTACAAATGGTGGACCAACCCAAAGTGAAAAACTTTTACATTATATTTCGGCATAAAACTCCACGGCCTTTGTGAACCCTGAAAATGTGTTTGCAATTGTTCAAAAATCATTATTACAAAAATCAAATCGTGGACGAAGAAAAAATTGTGTTTTCAAAAATGTTGTCTGGAAATATTGAAATTCACTATTTTTTTACGGTTCATTCAAATCTGGAGATCAAATAATAACGTATTTTTATTTTTAGAATCCTTTAAACCGATTTTCGAAATAACTGATTACGTGTAAATCCTGACGCGATTTCCTACTCCGCGAATGCATGCCGCACATTGAGAAGTTGGTGCAAATTTGGACCAACGTTCAAGTTTTTACATTTCTGGTTAGAAATAAAATAACGGAGCAGCAAAATGATGTAAATATTAATTATGTTTATAGTGTTTTTACGAAAGCCACTATTTCGTAGGCTGTAATTTATAACTTGTTTTTTTTTTTAATTTATTTTTTTGACACAACCGTCCAAATTCACACTCACTTCTATGTATCAACGTCCAGTCAAGTTATTACGACATGTCTGTATATTTTTCACTCGCCCGACCTGTTAGTCGAGTCGACGCTTTGCGGAATCAACTGGAACTTCAATTGCACTCACCTGTAAACTTACGGGTGTTCCACAACTAATTCTTTCTCTTACTCTCTTTTTCCCTCTCTCTCTCTCTTTTTTACGTTTTTCTCTACAATTTTCTTTTCTAATTCCATTCTTTCTCATTGAAATTTCAGGAGAATTCAATGGTAAAAATGTTTTTCGTGCCTTTGAAAGCTGAAAAGTCTTGTCCCGCGATAAAATATTAACCAAGAGTCAAGTTTACGTGTCAGAGCTAATGATTCAATAAAAATGGAAAAATCGTATTAATGAACTTGATCCTGAATATTTTCATTTCGAAACGGACGATAATTTCGTAATATTTTTTTATAAAGAATTAAATATCACTGTTCTGAACTTAACGAGTTGAAAAACATGGAGTTCATAGAGAACGTATATTTGTATGAGCGAAACTTCAAAGTTGATCGAAGTAGCAGTGAGTGTGACAAAGAAAGACGCTGGAAATATAATTTCTGTCCCCGGGTGCCAGTGGATAGGAAACTCGACATACGATTGAAGTAGACATTCACATGCACGAACATACACATGGAATCTTGCATAAGCAGAGAGAAGCAGGATTCCATATACCATGGGACTAGACTCGTCGAACATGTACATTCGATTAATTTGCAAAAGCACTCAACGCAAATTCCTCAGTTAATAAAATCTAGCCAACCTATCAAGTTGGATTTTTCACTGGAAAAAGCACGTACTGGTTCACCATTTCTAAAGTAAATTCTTTCATGCCCAACAATTGAAAGTATTGAATCACTAAAAACAAATGTATGAAATTTCCTTGTCTACACATTCCAATGAAAAAATCTTACGTCAGAGAAATCAAAAAAAAGTGCGAGTTTTGTTTTTCCACGAATTATTCGTTGGGGATCAATAAAAACAAATAAAAAACTTATCAATTGTCATTCCCATTGTAACATTCTTCACTGACCTTACGAGAGAATAACTAATTTGTGAACTAAAAAGCTGACAGGAAGTTTCAGCTAAAAGTAGAAAGTAGAAACAAACCGTATGCTAATTTCAATTTTTCGAGTTAATTCATTCAAACGTAATTAAAAAAACCTTTAGAAAGAGCGATTTTCTCACGCGAAGTGAACCGTTTGAATCTTGTAACTTTGCTTTGGAGGGTTTGTCAAACAGATCGATGTATATATACAGAACAATGACTAAATACTGCGTATGCAAGGTAAAGTTTGAATGTATTATGAAGCCGTGTACAAATACAAAGCAGTGTATATGTTGTCGATCATAGATTAGCAATCGTAACGAAACATTCGTTGGATTAACACAATACATATATATATTTCTCTGTGTGAGAGTATTTGTCAACGTACATTTGGTGGTTTTGGTAACGTTTTCGCAGTATCCGCGAGCCTTTGGCAAATGCAAATTCGTATTTCCACTTCTCTTGTTATCCCAGAGGACTAAATTCTCTCTAGGTAACTGACAACCAACCAAGCTCACTATTCAACGGTGTTAATTGGTACGGAGTGATTTGAAAATCAGCATATTTGTTATACGGGCAATGATTGTGTAACGTAATTTGGAAGAAAAAAGTCTTTAGCGATTTTTCTGTACGGTTGGAGCTCTGGCGCATCATTCGCACGTTTTCCCCACTCTACGTTCGTTGTACCGATCGACGGGATTGGTTATCGCTTGTTATTTGATAGGGCAGTAACTCAGCATCGCAGAGAAAATTGAAAAAGGACTTTCCTTATCGAAATTTTACGATCTATTGATTTTTTTAAACGTTGATATGTTTCGAGTACTTTTGAAACAAACTGTGGCCGTGACAATGCTGTAGGAAGTTGCTGTGTGTAATGTACAATTGCTGTTACGAATATATAGCTGTTGGTGAGTTCGCTGTGCCATTTAATGCCGTTATTTAATATCAATGAAAACATATAAACATTTATGCAGTACCAAAATCACTGATACGTACGCACGAAACAAATTGGATAGCCGACGAGGTCACGTATCACTAACTCGTTGGAGTTAACGATGACAGCCATCCCTCCCTTTCCTTTTCCAAATGTCACACTGCTATGGCATTGACTTTTGATTTAAACACGAAAGCCAGTCCCCACTCTAATCACTGGACAAAGGAAGGTCGTTACCCGAAGTATTTAGTAATGGATGCAATTCGTGTTATGCGCCCTTTTAAAATTCAACTATTTATAAACCCGTAGGGACCACATACGCTCGTACAAAATCATCGAACCGGACCACAGAGCGAACGAGAAACAGAGGGAAAATCTCTTAAGTGAAATAAAACTGATGTTACGGTTGAAAATATTGATCAAAGCTTACGATTTTCCGGAAACGCAAACACTATTTTTTATTTTTTATTTTTTTTAATACTTTTTTTTGTCGTCGTCGATTTATACTGGTTCGGAAATTTCAGTCGCGATTCGAGAAATGCTTGAAAGTCTACAATCAAAAATAAAAATTGAAAAATAATCCCACCAAAATTTAATCTCACCAAGTTTTCTTTTTGCAACCAATGCTATCGTTTTTTTTTTTTTTTTTTATCAACGCTATATAAATACACACAGAGAGAAGATTTTTCGATCCAGCCATTGCCGGAAATCGATGAACCCTGAAAGGCGAGCTGGGTCAGTCTATTTTCAAATATTTGAAGTGGTATTCGGCGGGAAAGACTCTTGGTGGTTCGTTTCAAAGAGAGATGGACCTTTATGTTTGCTTTGTATGTCATCTATGTGTCTTCAGATATTCTTCGCGTAAGGTCTAAGAAAGAGTGTACACATGATTTTTCAAAAAGAAGTCTCATGGATCTTGGTGCAGTTTTGTTTGGTCATTGGCTAATGTATCTCAAATCTGATAGATTTAAAAAATATATAATGCATTCTTATTATTGATATTTCTAATATTTAAGTCATTTTTTTCCTTTTCAATTATAATAATTCCTTAATCATAAATAAAATTATTCCATATTTATCTTTTCTTTCTCCCTTTTTATTACAATACACATTGCACGATCATTAAATAACGTTAAATCATAGGCTGAATTTCGTATATTCGTTGAAAATCGAATCAGTGGTTTTGATGCAACGCAGCATCACGAGACATCATATTTGTATGTATATCCGCAAGAACCACTTTGCAGGGAGTCACTTCCTTTTTTTTTCTCTTTTTCTTTCGTTTGCTTCCGAGAGTGCTCCTTCTGCATTCCTCGATGCACGTGACTGGTGAATGAATATTAAACATTGATTTACATTCGTTTCGCGAGAGACGAACATACTCGACACCCTTTTCTTGAGATGTATGTCGGCTTTTCCTACTCTTATGCGAAGGAGCTCATAACTCTCAAAGAGAGCATTTCGTCGACTCTTTAAGTACTTCTTGAGGTAATTTCATTCCTGCTCTTTCTCTCTCTCTCTCTCTCTTTATCTTTCTTTTTTTTATCGAAATTATTAAAAATCATTTCAGCCGTCAACTTAAAATATGCATTTCTTATCCCGTTTGTTATTATTATCATTCGATTGGTGAACAACTAATCATTTGAATTAAATGAATGAATTAACAATTTTGACTATTCATTGTAATCAGGAGGACGAAAAATCATTTGAAATAAAAAATTGAATAAATTGTACTTTTATTTCATTATCACTCAGCGAATATTGAATAAATTATCAATCAATCACTATCAATCAATTATCAATCACTATTCCGATTGGTTTTTGTATCGATTTATTGGTAACATTTTGATTTAATTTATTGGTAACAGATTGATTAAATGAACTGAGTAACGATAGCAACAACAATTATTGATCTATTGAAAAGTAGAAAATTAAGAACGTTTTTTTTTGTTCCCGGATGATCTCGAATGACGTCGGCGTCGCGGCGCCGATACAAACGCGTGGGAGTGAATTAACACAGCCCAATGTATTTCACAACCTACGTAAATCGGAGACGATCTCTCGTTACTTTGAAATATGGAATAATAACTCTCGCCTGTTGCCTGCTTGATTGTTTCGTAAATTGGTCCGAATTACTATAGAAAATTGTAAAAAATTATCAACGAAAGTCTTTTTTTCTACCGTGGTGTCGTTTTTCATGAATTTTTATTTTCATCCTATGATTATAGAGCTCTTTGATCTACGGTTCATTTTCAAGTGATTTACGAGCGGAGATTATTGTCGGGTTATCGTAGAGAACTCCACGCAACAACGATTTTCGCGTGCTACTAATTTCCATAAACGTTGGAAAGTACATTACAGAAAATGAAGAGGTAGTGAATGAATGCATGATGGTTTTTAGAAGGTTCGCGTCAATAATGAAATTAAGCACATCTCGATCAACCGCTTACTTCCCAGTAACCATTCAATCTAGAACGTTTCATGCTACAACAAATGTTACGTACTATTTATTTTCCCGGGTCGTTAATAGCTTTTTATTTCAATAAATAGTTGCAATAATGAATAATAAAATAAGAAGATTTTTTAATCATTTTTACAGAATCTATTATCGTACAAATATTGATTTATTCCGTTTATTTTCGAAAAAAAGTGCATTTGAATGGAGAGCTGAAAATTTCATTTTCTTCCGAATTTCGTCGTCATCTGAGCAGACCATTTTTATCGCTCACAAGTCGATAAAAACATCATGAGTTTATAAATCGATTGGGCCTTATCACTTAAAACCAAAAACCAACAAATATCGAATGGAAATGTGTTAATGGGATTGATATTTTTGCGATTAACGCGCTCGATCGTCACATTATCGGCGCACGTTCACAAAACAATCGTTAAAAATCAACAGCTCTTATTTATTAAATTTGCTCTTATTTTGATTAAAAAATGCGTCTAAGTACTGAAAATTTTTTATTTTTTATTTAGTTGTTCGTTCAAAAGAAAAAATAGGTTTCCAATGGCGAACCAGAATGATTTTAATACAAATTTGCATAAATATTCTATCTTTTTTTTGTAATATGCAATTTTTTTTTATGTGCAAAAAATAATTTTATTTTTAGTCAAGATTACATATCTTTTCCATATATTTTAGTACTGGCAAGTAATATTTCGAGTAAAACCATAAACAAACAAAAATGTGAATGATGAAAAGGGCAGATAGTTCGCATATGCAAATCCTGTTTAGAAAGATGCATCAGTGCAATTCTCTTAGGTAAATATCGACGACATTGCGAGTTTACTTAAGTCTTGCTATATACGCAAACGTCTCTTGTCACACTCTGTTAAATATAGCTAAACGCACCTGTGTACTACAGGCTGCAATGTAATCTGAAAGGGAAATATATATCGTCAGTTGTTTTGCAACCTTCGACCTATCTCTGTCTCTCTCTCTCACTCTATCTTTCTTTCTCTTTCGTTCTCTCTCTCCCTCTTTATCTCTTTCTCTCTTAATCCTCAGCAAGAAGAGTGAGAGAGGAATAATGAAGAAGATGAGTTCAGTGACCCTTTGAAGTGAAGGATCATCTTTAGATTAGCATGCAAGACATTGCCACATGATGAATTGCACATATACATTGTTTTTTAAAAATTTCATGTATTTTACGACCATGAAGTAAAATTGATTAATTGCCAGTAAAAAATGAACATTGATAAAACGTTTTTCTATAAAGAAATCTTGAGAAATGATTACGATAAAAAAGAAATGACGTGTAGAAT
Organism: Campoletis raptor; assembly: GCA_948107755.1. Taxonomy (NCBI): domain Eukaryota; kingdom Metazoa; phylum Arthropoda; class Insecta; order Hymenoptera; family Ichneumonidae; genus Campoletis; species Campoletis raptor. Next base: position 10,212,157 of record OX403626.1, read on the forward strand.
AAATTCGTCGATTATTTATGCGAGGGAATACGACAAAATTTACTGTAGAAATTAAATTTCAATGTTTTATTTTTTTTTTGCCAACCGTCTGGAAGAAATTAATTCGTTTCAAATATTCCTAAAAGATTTTAAAAGCCCTGATAAAAAGCTACGTTCAACCTTTATTCTCGCATTGCATTTATTATAAAAATGTACTCGTAAGACGATTATTAGTTGAAAATATATAAATGTGAAGAAGAACTATGTAAATGAAAGTAAGGAACTAGAAAATTGCGAGGATTCATTTGACTCGAAAGCAGAGGGTGAGGAAAGTCTGTACCTACTTACTTTTAAACTCTCTTTCGTCTCGACGAAAACGAAACCTGCCAAATCATTATTCTTTCTCTCCCACACTCTTTCTTTCTTTTTCTTCCTCATCTTGTTCTCGTCCTTACGCTACTTTCTGATCTCATGAATAACGAATGAGAAAAGTCTTCTTTCTCGTTCGTAACACGTTCAAGCGTTACTTTTTTTCATCATCTCTTATTCTCACTTTATATTATATAAAACATTCCACGTCCATTCAATATATAAGTTCGACGAACAAATAATATACTTCTTGTCAAAATTCACTTATCTCATTCGAAGGACGAATATTTGATCCACCTTGAAATCAATACAAAGGCGATCGAAATGAAAATGTAATCTGATATCTCAACAGAACAGATAATAGATAAATTCAATTTCGAAAAAAGCAAAGTTCTCTTGAGTCCAATAAATATTTTTATTTGTAAATTTTATCATAACACTATTTTTTTTTTTTTCGAAGAATAGCATTTTTATGAATGCGTCTCCGGTTATTGATATCAATAATATTGATTGACAGGATGGTGATTTTTTTTCCAATAAAAATCTCACTTTTCCAGTATGTTTGAAAACAATTTCATTTGATATTTTCCAAAATATGATTCCGAGGTATTCAGTAAGGTTTCAATCGTACTCCTGATTTTTTTTCAATAGTTTGACAGTTTCGCAATATGAAATGTATAAAAACCAATTAATTCGAAATATTCGACCATTAAAAAAACCTACAGTTACGAAACCTCAAAAGTTCGAAGTTTTTTGAGTTATTAGTGAAATATATGATGAAATTTAAAGAAATTCTTTACACTGTACAATAAATTGATGCTTGATCGTGTCGTGGAGACGGAAATAGAGTAGAACTGCAGATTCGTGAAGAGAGGAAGAGCTTATTGCGATCTATCATTCTCCTGAGAATGCATCACTTCTCGTACGTTGTAGAGCTTTCCCTACATATGCTACGAAGCTCCCAGTTTAATCAGACTATTCCCTAATCAGACGTGACTTCCTTCGTCCGTACAATATAATTTCAATGCACGTAAATTTCATCTAAGGAACAATCATTCGAGGCACAAGATTGGAAATCTTTGCAGAGCTTTAACCGTTGGTTACGAGTGACTATTTTTCCACGTTCAAAGGAACAGGTGACAGCTTGTGCAGCTGCTCGTCCAATTAATAAAAAAATTTTTTAAAGTAAATAGTTATTTGTGAAAATAAAAATCGTCAACATTTCAAAATTCCAATAATATTTTTCTTTTACTTTACAGAAAATGTATAAAATAACGTACAATACATTTACGAATAAACACTATAAATTTAACGTATAATTTCTTAATATCTAAAACGATAAATTATTAATAATTCGAGATCGTCAATAATTTTTCATTTCATTATTCATTAAATTATTGATATTTAAAAAAGTGAATTTACGAAAACATAATTATGTATAAAACCTCGCTTCACGAGCACATGTTTTTCAATCGTCTGCAAAGTATCGTCATCGAGCCAAAACAGAGTAAATGAAAATAACAAAGTAATTGCAACACGGTTGAATGAACCTTGGGTTTCATTTTATCTCATTAATGATAAATGGGGTCAAATGTAGAGTAAAAAAAGTCCCTGTCAGATTTTTATAATTCATAATTCCATTATTTACGATTAAAAAATATTTTACGAATTAATTTATATAAACAAAAAACGGTTAAAAAATATAAACTTTTTTGAAAACGATTAGAATTATTTCGTTTTTTTTTTGTTTTTTAATTTATTTTTTTTTCATCTTTTGACTAAGACAGAAGGGATTATTATCAAAGATTTAGTGTCCCTTCGTGTCGCATATTTGGTATGCAACCCGCAACGTGTTCCTGGTCTTCTTCACACAATCTTTTATACATATATATTGGAGTACTTTGCTGGTATCAAAGACTACGAGAGTGCAAGGGCAAAAGACAGATACCGAGCGTACATCACCCTTTTCGGTCGCACAGCTTTTCCAAGAGGCGCGATACAGAGCAACGTTTCGCATTTTTCATGACTTCCTCGCCTCCCCCCCTCCCCCGCCGTCTCTCCTCGTATCTGCCTCGCTTGCTCCATCTCATCTTTTACTTACACTTTTATTCTCCTCTTTCCGTACCGCATCTTCCGATTTCGCTCATCGAAAACCTATACCTCGGCCTATCTCCGAAACTCGCTTTGAGTAAAAAACGATATATACATATATATATAAATATATTTATCGTCGAAGAATACGTACAACGTGTACGTATAGGGAGTGTCCCAAAATTCAAACTTGAGAATTGCGGACTGAATAGATCGTGGAATCCCAAAAAGAAAAGTCTGTAGGGAAATTTATCTCCGATTCAGGGTTAATGAGTTATGAAGCAACTAGTGATGGCCAATAGGCGATAAAGTACACTTCGCCCAATTCTTATCAGTCCCACCTGATTGGTCGTCCTGAATTCCTTAATATTTCGACATTGGTAGGTCAGATAATAAAATTCGTAAAGATTTTTCTCTTAAGAAATTTACGATCTATTTATACATCCTGTAGGATGCAACACGATTCCAGGGACAGCTCAGGACAGCCTGTACGTTACATCAGTAGTGAAGACTTTGTTACGTCAAAAAAGTGTTCTCTATCTTCCCGAAAGCTATTCAATGCATTTTAAAAAGCTTCTCAAGCCCGAGCCACGTGAATTGCTCTGTTCAACAGAACGTATTGAAACTACGATCTTCTTTTTCATTTATTTGAAATAAATATAAAATCCCTGAAGTGCCGATCGAAAAATGACAGTCGTTGAAAATTGTTCAATATTTATATCGACGACTCAGCGATTATTATCTTATAACTCTCGTTCGATAAATTTATTTTGAAATTTTTCCACCTTCAATGGAAATCTATTTTCGGCTACTCGGGCTTATGAATAATCAAAATTATCATCATTTTATTTTTCAGGAAAAACAGTAGCGTCCTTGAGAAATTTCATCTCGAGATATCGAGGACTGAGCTATATCCAAAAGACTCGAAATACGTGGATCAATTATTGAAAGAAATGGCAACCAAACCTATTCTTCACGTTGGTGAGTTATAATATTTATTCGTACGATGAAAAATACATAGTGTGTCTCATTTTCGAATTGTTTAAACCTGTGATTGTTTCTATTATCAGAAAAACACGAATCAATCGACACAAAAATCGATGTCAGTTCAAATTTTTATCCCAAAAAAGGGAGTTCGAGATGTTGGTTTTTATATTGAAAAAAAAGAGAGACGTCGAATAAATTTTTTTTCTTGAAAAGAGATGTTTGGCTACGATAATAAAACGATGGTTTTTTTTCGAGCTAAATACTGTATTTACTATAAAAATTGTAACAATTTCAAATATTCAAGAAATCATCAATAAAAAAATATTTTTTGTTGCGATTCAACGATGCAAACTTCAATACCATTTAATAGTGATCATTTACCATTGCTTCATCGTCACCCTACTCTCTGGCCCTTGGACACAATTCACGATACTTAAGTCACTCGTCGAAAGACGCTCTTCACGAGGGTCAAACGAATTAGACTCCATGATAGTGATTAAATTAAATTAAAACGGTTTTCATCGTAAATTGTCATCATCAATGGAGTTTTTCGTATTGGAACATAAATTTACTCGACCAATTTCGACCTATCGAATATTTTCAGAAAGTGTACGACGATAAATTTCTAAAAAAATTCTATTATTTCGTAGTTCTATCGTATCTGCTGTTATATTTTTACGTTTATTAATTAATGAAGATATAAAAAGACGTTTACATCCTACGAATAATATATTTTTTGTTACAGTCCAAAAAGAAGGTGGCACTCAATTGAAGCTCGTAATTGATTATCCAAACAATATTCAGGCATTATTCAAGCCCATGAGGTGAGTAACATTTTTTCATTGATTTTAGATACGGTTCGGATTTTTTTTTTTAAACACTCACTGAAACATTATAAATGAAAATTTGACTTTTTATTCTTGGCCTAAAAAAGGAGTGTCAACGGAGTTTCAAATACAATAAATGCAAAACACTAAAGTACACAATCGTGGTGATTAGATATTAAACTTTATAATTATAATGATTGTCGTTCATAAATATCATCATCAATTAAATTTTCATCGACGTGAAGGATCAAAAATTCTTTCAAATATACATTTCATACAATTCGATTTCACGTCATTCACTTTCAAATTCTATTTAATTTTTACAGACAAAATATTTTTGGATAACTATTTTCAAGGATTCTTAATATAAAGTAATTCGATCGATATTGGAGAGATTTGCTAGACATTCGTTGAGTTGCTAATTAAATTTTCCTATTTTCCATTTCACGAAAGACGCGACTCGGCAAACATTATTTCAGTTATGCAATTTTGCACTCGTAATAACTACGACGCTTTCGTCATATGAGACGAGAGACGAGAGAGATGAATAAAAGGAGATTGAAAGTCAAAGTCTTTCTCTGTCTCTCTTATCGGTAACGAGGGAATGGAAAAAGCCATTGAAAATTGAGAAGATTCTGATCTTGCGATGATTGAATGAATGGATATTCGGATAAAATTATGTGAAAAGTCTGTGGCAACTCGTAGAAGAGTCTTTTTCACCCGTGAAGCAATAATTATTGTAACTAAATGTTAATTACGTTTTTTCACGGATTTTTTGGATGTTTATGTTTTTACCAGCGGGAACGAAGATTGAAGATAAATATATAGCCATAGTTTTTCTCGCTTTATTTGGCCCCTGTCCCTTTAATATCTCCCACGCGAAAAACCCAAGAAAATTACAACATCAAAACGATGGGATGAGCGTTTCACACCCACGCACGCATTTGAACGAAAACTTTTCGACCGCGAAACGGCGCGATAATCTGCACGAAACGCGCTTTTCAACGCTAAATAAAAAAGAAAATAACAGAGTATTTCACGAATCTTCCAATAAGAAAGACAGTGGTATACGTTTCTCTCATCATCTTGTTAAAGGAAAAGTCACTTTTTTAAGAATTTTTTTCCTTTTCATACAAATAATACTCATGCGAAGCTTTCTCTCAACAAACACGATGGAAAAAGTAACGTTCTGTGTGTGCAGAACTCGAGAGATTTTCACGTTTTCGTCTCGTATAGTAAAAAAAAAAAAAAAAAAAATGACTATAACAAAACCAAGTTGAATAAAGTTTCACGAAAGAAGAACAACTTATTACCAATTTGAGTTTTTCGGAACTTTTCAAATTTCTCGAAATTTACGAAATTTCAGCAAATTTTTTCTCCTTCGTATTTTCATTAATTATGAAAATATGTACTTTCCTTTATCGGTTTATTTACTTTATTTTTTTTTTATGATTGTTAGAATGTGTGTTTTTCTAATTGGAAAACAAACAACGCACATTTATAATTATCGCTTCTAAGGAGTTATCATAATTATACCAAAACGAGCTGTTTTAATGATTATTTTTTTATATTCAATATTTCACTCTCCATGTACGGAGAGAATATAAAATCAAGAATTCCTATGGAATCATAAGCTCCGTGATACGAGATCTTGCCCCTGAGGGTATTTAGCAAAAACATGGTAATTCATCATCCGGAATTGAGCCAAGAACTCCAATTCGTCAATTTCGTCATTTTAAATAGAACATGAGTGAAAAAAAAAATTACGATGTTTTTGGTAAAAACCCACAGGGGGATAACATGATACCAGGGACCTATGATGACACATTTTTCATATTATTTTCTATCCATACACCGATACCGATGGGAGCGTGGTCGCTGTATGGCTCCAGCAATCACCAAAGCTAAACAACCTCAGGCGAGGGCAATATCTAGTTTGGTGACCGCTTAGCCATTACTAAAAATTGATTGGAAAATCATTTCTCTATTTTTTCAACGATAAACACGATAAGTAAAAAAAATATTCGATCGGAACTAAAAATGTAGCAGGACATGGAATGATTATAAAAAGACTTTCAATTGAAATTTTCATTACAAATGATCATTGGCACTCGATTATTAAGAATGAGAGAAAACGTGCAATTAACTTATTGCCATAAAAACGACGAGATAATATTTTTATATGAGAAAAAAAATGCTACTGTGAAAACACGCAATTAAGAGTGGATTAATGTTTTTCTGACGTAATTCACCCTGCATGTGGATTTCTAGGATGTCTGCTCATCTGCCAAAATCGGGTTTGGTAGAAAGCACTCTATTTTATTTATGCATAAGCCCAGAAAGAGAAAGAAAGAGATTTCCTGAGAGAGAGAGAAAGATGGAAAGATTCGCCCGCTGTTAACTTTTTTAATCAGATGCAAATCGGACACTAATTACGTAGCCTCGACGTATTATTAATTATCTGGAGTTTGTACTTCGTGCCCATATTAAGCACAGGCAGTATATTTTCAAATTTTCACGACCTCATCTCGCCTCGCCACCATTCAAGCGAATAAAAAAAAAAAAAAAAAAAAAAACAAATCCTCGTTCTGAAACTTTCAAGACCAAAAGGCACTACATTCTGTCAAGTTTTCTCATCTTTTCCTCTCTCACAAAAATATTACTAACCCGATAGAGACTTTCTGACTTAAGGAGACTTTTTAAATGAGGTGTAAAAAGTGAAGAAATTTAATCACGAATATTTCATCAAAATGATTCTTTGGCAATTTCATTTCGTTCAAATTTTTATAAAACTAATCATACGAACTCATAGTTTTTCAATCTTTCGATAAAAGTTTCCAACTATCGATTTTTCTCTAGCACAAAATATTGCTAAACCTAATTAACGTTTTTTTCGCCTGTTTTATTTTATTTTGTAAAGTGACAAAAATGAAGGTTCGATACGAGGAAAATTAATGTCCGAAAACGGTACTTCGACTGATTGTCTTAACGCTTTAGAACATCGAAAGGCTTCCGTTCTCGCCTTTCTACTAAGTAGAGTTACAAGAGGAACGCCCACGTGTCACATAATACCGACGTTCAAAGTGATGCATATCCCCAACGTCACTTTCAGACACTTATTATGCAGTATTCTCCTCCCTAGGATTTGTTCACGAGAGCTAGCGTAGGCGGTTAACGAGGATGGAAGAATTGCACTGACAAACGAGAAGTTTTAGAGATGAATTACTGACTGCAACATGCCAATAAATGTCTTTTTTTCTCGGTCTTAGTTCAAAGAATATTTATTGACTCTAAACAAATATCTCTTCTGTATAATTCATTCATTAAAAATAAGGAACCTTTCGGGAAGGAATTAGAAATCATTGAAAAAAGTTCTAAATTTATTTCGTTAGTTGAAAATATTATTTTTTCTTTCGCAAACAAACAATTGTTGAAAACTCTATGACGAAAATATTTCGTGTTCATTTGAAATGTTGATTGAAAAGAAACTGTGATTTGATTTTATATTTGGTTCAAGTATTGAAACGATAAATGAACATTTTTTGTTTCTTTTTTTTGCAGATTTCCTCGAGAACAACAAACTCTACCGAATCATTTTTATTTCACGGACTTTGAGAGACACAACGCAGAGATTGCGTCTTTTCATCTCGATCGATTACTCGGCTTTCGTCGAGCCATGCCCGTTGTTGGTAGAACTTTGAACATGACGAAAGAAATTTATCAGATCGCGGATGGAGAATTGTTGAAAACATTTTTTGTCAGTCCCGTCGGAAACGTGTGCTTTCATGGACGTTGCAGTTATTATTGTGACACCGGTCATGCTATATGCGGCAATCCTGACAAACTTGAGGGCAGTTTTGCTGCTTTTTTACCGGACAAACAATTCGCTGGTCGTAAGGTTTGGCGACATCCTTGGAGGAGAAGTTATCACAAACGTAAAAAGGCTCAATGGGAACACGGTAAGAAATAATCAAGTGACGCGGTAGCGGCTCGACGCCAAGTATTGAAAAAAAATTATAAAAAAATAATAAAAGTATACAATTAAACGAATTTAAACGAAATGCCTCACATTACAACAATAAAACTAAAATATCAGCCTCACGGTTATAAAATCTTCAGAATCAACAATTCAATTTCCGTTTAGTGTAAAAAAAAAAAATCTTTACCAAATATTCCTAAAAGTTTTTACATCCCTGATACTTATTTACACTGCAATTACAACGTCAGATATTTTTAAAATTGACTTTAAGATAAAATCTCTGCTTTCCACAGTCTAATGAGTGTAAAATTTCCAAAATAGTTATTTTTTTGCAAATTTTAATATATGAAAAGTGAAATAAGTGAACGATAGATTCGTATAATGACATTTGTTATTAAGTAACTCGAAAAATATTTTTTTCGAATTACTTAATAATACAAACTTTAAAAAATTTTATTTATTTGTTGCAACGGTTTTAAGATTCGGACTATTGCACCCTGGTGAAGGACATTCCTCCGTATGACGAGGGTCGACGGCTTCTCGATCTTATCGATATGGCCGTTCTCGATTTTCTCACCGGCAACATGGATCGTCATCATTACGAAACTTTTAAAATCTTTGGCAACGATTCATTCACACTTCACCTCGATCATGGACGTGGATTTGGCAGGCCATTTCACGACGAGATATCGATACTGGCGCCTCTTTTGCAATGTTGCATTATAAGACAAACCACCCTCAGTGTACTATTGAAGTGAGTCAAAAGAAAAAAAATTTACGATTTTTCCTCACATTTTGTTCTGATTTTATTTTATTGTCGATTTGATTTATTATTATTGTGAAAAAGATCGAATTTTTGCGCAAATTTAGGTAAAAATATTGACTATAAACGAAATGAATTTTTTGTGAACTTTTTTATGTTTAATTTTATATCGTTTGCTGTTGTTTTTTTTCATGAATAAATCGGATTTTTCAAATTTCCACGTAAAATTATACAACACTAACAACGAAAAGATTTGAATTTTAATATAATTTTCATTACGATTTACCAAATTTCACTGATTTTTTAAAGTTTTCAATATTCTACACGTTTTTATTTAGATGTTGAAATCATGAGTCCATAATTATTTTCTTATTGTGTCTCATAAGCCTAAAACACCGACAAATTGTAAGAGGTTAAAGTTAAATGACCTTTGCAGATTTCACAATGGTCAACCACGACTGAGCGCAGCAATGCGTAAGAGCATGGGAGTCGATCCTATAGCACCAGTTTTATGGGAGCCACATTTGACAGCATTAGACAGACGAGTGGGTCTTATACTTCAAGCAGTGCGGGATTGTCTCGATCGTAGTATCCAGCCAGATCAAGTGATTCAAAGTAAGGAAGATGAGAACCATTAAAAAAAAAAAATAGAGAGAAAAAAACTAACCAAACAACAAACAACAAAGGATTCGAAAAAACACGAAGAAAAACATAAAAATTCGAACAAGAAAGAAGCTCGATCACATGTGAAGAGAATCGAACTGAAAGCTGTGTTGTCAAGGACAAAGAACCTCGGGAGAATGAGAAAGAGACGAAGAGAAAGAGAGAGAGAAGAATAGAGCCAACATAATAAAGTGATACATAGATATATATAGCTACAAATATTTTTTAAGTCTTTGTCACGAAAGAACGAAAAGAAAGAAAAACAAAACTAGACGTTTGCGAAGCAGCAAGCTCGCTCTGATGTTCCTGTAACGTTGTAAATTATGTATAAAAAAATGAAAAAAAAAAAAACAAATTATAAATATCCTCGTAATGATAGATTTAAGAAGCAAGGCTTAGTTGGAATTTTGTATAAATTTTAAGTGAAAAACAAAAAGATAAACAAACATAAGAGTTGAGGATGAGTAAAGGAGCCAAGCTTCATGGGGCCATTCGTACGTGCACGTGTACACATTGTGTGTCTAAAAATACTTTTTTTTTTCTTCATCTTTCAAAGAGACCTGTATATTTCGATCTGGAAATTAGAATATTCGAAAACAACGTCTCGAATTTTTCGATATATTTTGTTCAGTTGATCCAAATGACGTTTAGATCAAATTAATTAAGAACAAAAATGGACATTTTTTTATGACAATTTAAATCGATTACAATCAGCGTTTGTACTCGATATTTATGAGCTTTGTTTTTATTTTGTATTAACCTTCATTCGATAACTCATTATTATTTGTTACAGAGTTTATTATTTTACGCAGTAAATCGACATCTAGATTGTGTAAATGACAAAAATTTAACTATATCGTTTTTATTTTTATCAAAAATAGCGTAAAATCTATGGTTACATAGAACTATGAAAAAAATGAATTATTTTTATTCGTTTAATTAGTCACAAGTATTATTGTATTATTTTTAAAACGTGCACGAAAACACTACGAAAAAAATGTATGTATCCCACGAAACGAACGCACAAGCGTATAATAATATTGTAAATATGACGAAAAAAAAATCGAAATATTAACATTTGTCGTATAATTCAATGGTGCAAAAGTGTATCGAACGAATGTATGGAACGAAAGATTATTTTTCGACTTCCTGTATATATATAAATATTAAATGTATGAATAAATCAATAAAATTAATGTACATACATGTGTATATGTATGTAAATGTATAAATACAAGTGTCATTATTGAAAAAAAGGAAAGACCTGTTTCAATCAAATGAATATGTCAATCAACAAAGATTATATCTTTTGTTATGGTCATGACGGGACAAAATTTTGCCAAACTCTGTACGGAACATTTTTACGATACGATGGGGATATAAAGTTCAATTTCCGAAACTCGAACTGTTCGGAAAACTTTTTCTCAACCTCACTTCCTTTCCATCTCTCTCTTTCTCGAGTGAAATTCGATAAGGACCAAGAAAGTTTGGCGTATGTACAAGACGCGGGGGAAAGGATTTTCAACTCAAAGCAAAAAGCCATTAAAATCGCTCCGGGGATTTTCTCGTGACGAATATATCTTCGTGTAGAAAGAGAGAAAGCAAAAAAAAATCACGAAACTGCTGTAGAAAATATTGGAGGGAAACGAAAATTGTTTTATTCGTTTGCGAGTAAAGTTTCAACTAACGAATATGTCATTTTTTCTATTTTCAGATTTTTTCCCTAAAATTAAAACTTTTGTATTCTCAATCGTTAATTTTTTAGTTTTAATATGAATTTTGAGAGCTTTATTCTTTATCTCGTCGTTCCTATGATATTCACGTACGATTTTTGATATATCATTCTATCGGGCTCGATAAAATAAATAAAAAATGAATACGAAACATTGACGAAGTATGAAATGATATTAGAGGACTAGATTGTGAGCAGAGATCGAATGAAATAAATGGATGAAGCTTTTTGGTCACGTTCATCGAAAGGAGGCCAAATACAAAGGGAGTTAGTGCCCCAGGCGTAAAGTGTTTGATTTATCAATTGGGGACGAACTGTCTTTTTGTCCCTCTCTCTCTCCCACTCTATTTCTGTCACCTTTTTCCGTACTTTTTCTCCCTCCGTCTCTTTCAAACTTCTATACCCTGTTCGCAGTAGGAGAAAAAAATTATCGGGTCACATTGACGAGAAAAATAAGCCACGAACGTGCGAAGACATTCCGCAAACGAGTTTCGTATGATTTTCCCAGAATTGGATACGCCAAAGTGTTTACTTTAGATCGCAAATGCCAAAATAGTATTGCTTTGTTTTTCGAAGATTATTACAATATTCATGTAATTATCGATAATAAAGAACAAAATATTTTCAAACTTGCAAAAACTGTAAAGACTGAAATAATTAGTTTTTTTTTCATCAACACTCTTTCTTATCAAGCATTTCGATTGAACGAACTTGAATGGAATATATACGTAAAGAAGAAACGAAAAAGCGAAGAAGTAGATTGAAAGTTATAAAATAATCTTTTCTAGTCTCCGTGAGAAAAAAGAACCCGAAATAAACGTTTTGATGTCGCTCTTAGTTTTGCTATTTTCTTACGTGACTTGAATCCCGAAAACGCATGTTCCTCTCTTCCTATCATCTCAAGGGTAACGGAATGTCATCGAAAGACAAGATTTGGAAAGACAAACTGTACGTGTATTTGGTGTCCAACGAGCACGTTTTTCTGTTGATTTTTTCACCGAAAAGAAAAACAAAATTTTAAACGAAAACTTTGATTAGGACACTAACAACACACCGCGATGATTCAGACGGTTATGAATTTGAAACGATACTTGGGAGGTTAAATAACCACAGTTAAATAACCTGCGAGATTGCTCAGTGGGTAAAAAAAAGAGTCTAAGAGAATTTGATTCCAATTTTGTCCGCGAGCCCAGACCGTGACTCTCCAGTCTGGACCGTAAGAATTGAAGTGGAGAGTGGGAGTACTTTCTTCCCTCTCTCTTCAGAGTTATAAAGTGACGTAACGGAGATTCTGGTGTAATTTTCTCAGTGGCCATTTTGTTTTCAACTCAAGAGCCGAATCAGGTATTACACAAAAAGATAAATCCACCTATTTTACGTAGCATAAACGGTCGAACCAAGCCTCTCACCTACTCTTAAACGACAATAGGATATTTAATTTTCGTTCTGTCGAAAAAAAACAATTAAAAATCCCGAGGAAAAAAATATTGTCGTTTCTATAAGACAGAGACACATCGGTAAGGGTTCGCAGTGAAGTTTTCATTTCATTTTTTTCCCGTTCGTTTACTTTGGTTCGTAAATTGACTGGAAAACCTTGAACGTTCAAGAGGAAAAAGGCGAAAAAAAATATTTGTACCAGAAAAAAGTGTTTTCGATATTTCGCCCAATTAATCAAATTCCAACAATTCTGTTGTGTCATCGAAACGGGGCGTCCGCGATATCGTGTGCTCGTAATAATTTTATAAAAACTTTGGCACAAAATCAAGCGATCAAATTCACTCGCCCATTTTGTTCAATCTGCAGAACAATATTATTCATTATCGTACCTTATTGTTGACTTTCCGTTTCGACTTTTTTTTTTCGTCACCTGTCAAAAATTTCCAACGGTGCACTTCACGATAAATATGACTTATGGAAATATTTTTCATTCAAACATTCGATATCTAATTTGTTAAAAAACGTGCGGAACCCTGCAAGATATTCAGTGCGATTTGAGTTCGTAACACATTGAGGAAAGCTTGAATTTTTGGAAATTCAGTTTTTCGTCAAAAAAAAAAACCAAATGCAAATTCGTAAAAATTTGTTACCTTTCTCTCTTACTTCCCCTCTCTGTCTCTCTCTCAACCTAATAAACGGGTTCTCAAAAAAAAAAAAAAAAAAGCATAAAAATTTCAATTAAGCTATAGAGAACTTTGATAGTAAAAAAAAAAATTAAAAAAGCAATGGCATAAGCGAATCATGCTAGAGCTGTTTTACTTATAGAAGGTAGTTTCTTATCCTTATAGGTATCCCGAAAACCGAGTGTTCAGCCAGAGCGGTTGTTGGGGAAAAAAAAAAGTAAAATCCAATAAACGGAAAAGAAAGAAAAAAAAAGCGCACAGGCAAAAGATTAAAGAAAACGCAGGAGGAAAGTCGGGGAGGATCGTTGAGCGAGGAGGAAGAACGCTCACGACAGAGATCATGGATAATCGTCAGGATCGTTACCACAGATCAGACACGCCGCCGACTCCACCGTCGCCGCCAAGTTTGTCAGGTTCGTCCATAAGTTGGGATCATGGAAGTAAAAACAGAGGCGGAGGAGGGAGGTTGACAAGTCCTCGTCATTCAGTTTCCCCAGGAAATGTAGCATCTGATCACAAGAACAACGGTCGCAGCTCAAAAAGTGAGAGATCGTCTCAAGAGAGGAGGCGGAGAAGAAGAAGCAACGATTCCAGGTCACCGGTCGGAGCGGGATCTTCAAACAGTCGCAATGTTCACAGGAGATCAAGATCGGTTGATCGTGACAATGATCGAGAGAGCAAAACTTCAAGCAGATCCCACAAGTACTCGAGACGTGATAGGTCAAGGTCAAGGTCACGGGGACGTTCACGTTCCAGAGAGCGTCGAAGGAGTCGAAGCAGAAACAGGAGTCGCGACAGGCACAGATACCGCGACAATAATTCGCGTCGTCATGCACGTGGAACTTCACACACATCCGATCAACCTGACGATCCAAACAGCGACATTGCCCTTCAACAACAATGGTTACGACAACAACAGCTGCAACAACAAGAACAGCAACAACAACGCGCTATTCAAGCAGCAGCACAATCCAATGCTTTCAAAAACGATGGCAGCTTCATGGAAATGTTCAAAAAAATGCAAGAACAGATGCAACCACCACCAACTCAATCAACGCGTATCGTTTTAGAAGAAAAACCTGTAGTTCCACCACCTCTTATGGTTGGAAAAAGACGAGGTGGTAGAATTCTCAAAACCGGCATGGTTGCCAAAGCTAAAACTGAACAAACCGTCGATCAACCCAAAGACGCTTGGTCCTTGTACATGGCTGAAGTTAAAAAGTATCGCGAAGTTTGTTGCCAAGAAGAGGACAACACCAGGCCACTCGTCAAATAAATATCCTTCTCTCTACATCCAACTTAATCCCTTCGAAAATATCCCTTTTCTCCAATTTTCTTAAGATATTGAAGTTTGCACTGTTGAAACAAGGTGTCAGACAGTTTTTTCTGCCTCATAAATTTTTTTCATTTGCCATGTGTCCTCATTGTCTTGCACATTGAATTTTCGGCTACAGAATCAGGTGTGACCTATTTTTGTTGTCCGAAATTGCTAATAAATTTTAGACACTAAAAAAATAGTATTTTCTTTGCATTTCAACGAAACAAACTCCAATATCGTTTTTTCTTCCTATTAAACTCGAATCCGATTCGCTGCTTCTCGAACTCACCCCACAGAAAAAAAAGACTTCCATCAATTTTATAGTACGGACCTTGAACGTGATTGAATGATTTTCTCGAAAACCAAACAAAAACTAACGATATCGAATTTTTACTCACAATTCTCTATTCATTCCAATTGATCATCTACGTTGCCAATAAAAAAAGGCCATTTGTCCAAACTTTCAAATTTACGAAAAATCAGCTCAAACACGTTCGCTTTGGGGATCTCGTTAGACTGATGGAACTCTCAACGTTTTTTCCAAGCCACCATTTTCCACAATCTCTTACTATTATTTGTGCTTCAAAGTTTCGAATGTAATAATCCAAATTAACGATCATTCAAAAGTACGAATTACGCATGTACGAAATATATTCAGACACGATAGACGAAGAGCGAGACAGAGAGAAAAGTTAATAAATAAGAGAGAGTTTTGTGTAGGAGGTTTAAGAAAATAACAGGAGGGAGAGGGAGGAAGACTAAGGGCAGAACTTTTTGTCCTAACGTACGTGATACAGTGGTTCATGACTGAACACGAGCGGGAACGTAGGATTTTTTTTCTCGGATCAAACTGTGAAAAAAGAACGAGTAGATGAGAGGCTTCATCGTTTAATCCGTTGATTTGGAAAACTTTCCATTGATTATATAAATATATATATATAATAATAATAATAATAATAAGATTATTAATTTTTATTGATATGATGATAATTTGTGCATAACTTGTTAAGCAGCGAGATTGTAATCGTCACAACCATGCCTGAATTAAAGAGCATCGACCAAATTAAAACTGCACCGTTCGATCCGAGATTCCCAAATCAAAATCAGACAAGGTAAAACAAAACAAAAAATGATAAATTTACCGAATCCATTAATTGGCATAGTCATTTATTTTTTATTTTGTGTCACGAAAAAAAATTTGTCTCGTTACATTTTTTGAATAAAACTCCGAGCTTTTTGTTACATTCAATTTGTTTTTGATATAACAACCAACTTTTGGAAAAAATTGCGCGATGACTTTGTTAGAATTTTGATTTTTGATTTTTTATTGTAACGAGTCGTTCTAAGAATATTTGACTATCCTGACGAAAAGAGAAATAATTGAATTTCGATATAATTTAAAAACACTATATTCAGGAAAAGTTTTCTTACAAATTTGTTATTCGTTGATGAGTCTCAAAAATCATTAAAAAATCGATGAAAAAAAAAAATGGATCATTAATAAATTTCATGAATACAATAGGAATTGCTACCAGAACTTTTTGGATTTTCATCGCTGCTCAAAAGTCCGCGGTGAGGATTACGAGGCATGCCAGTATTTCAAGAGAATCTACTTGACCCTGTGTCCCAGCGAATGGCATGAAAAATGGACTGAACAAATCGAAGAGGGTAAATTCCCTGGACAGATCTAAAGAAATTGAAAGAACAACATGAACATCTATGATGAAATGTAAATTTTCAAATTGCGGGTGAACGACTTAATTTAGCGATGTTATTTCGTGGTCTTTGTCACCCTCAAAAAGCTAGTACAAGTATGTTAGGTCGGCTCTTCAGATCATCGGAAACCACCGCTGTAAACTAAAACTTCTTCTCAATACAATATGATCCAATAATAACACGCTTCTAGTTTCGTGTTATTATTTAAAAACAAAAAAAAACCACTTGTCAATGATTTTACAATTACCCCCAAGAATTCCTTTCCTCTGTGTTACGAATTGTAAAAAAAAAAAGCTGTTTGGTAAAGTATCATTCAACCCCAAAAAATCCATTTTGCTTGGATTCTCAATTGCTAAACAAAATCCGTTTCATCAATATACACCTATAAAAAAAAAAACAATTTTAGAAATTATTTTTCGATGCCAGAAAAGTTTCAATTCTTCTGCATTTCATAGAGCGAGATGCTAGTTATCATTTAAAACTATTTTTCGAACCAAAACTCTCGATAGTAGGCTGGCACTATTGAAGAGATTTTCGACACAAAAAATTGTATTAAAAAATACGAGAAAATACTAGAGGCCAGAACTCTTCTGCATTTCATAGAGAGAGGGATTGTACTAGGGATGTGGGATTTTAATCTTCGCAATAGTTGCGTGCAACGTTCAACACACAATTTAATTAATTGACGCTGCATTAGTTTTCGAGATGTTTTTTCAACAAAGAGAACAACTCTTGATTTAATGAATCAAGGACACGGGACTCACGGTAGGTCGTAGAACGTAAACAAACCGAACGCATACCACACAAGTTTACTCCAAACTCTTCGATTCATTTCAATATACTGAAAAATAAATTCAACAATGAGAGTTCAATGAGAGTTGAACTATATACACACAATTATACATACAATTAATTCATTGAAGAGTGAATGATGCTAATGATGCTTTGAAATTCGCGGTAGAGCGGGCAAAGGGGGTGGAGGATTATTTGGCAAAACGGAACAGCCGGTTATGCCGAGTTGATAAACGGGCGGTTGGACGGGCGATGGCAGCATTTCAAGCCATTCAAAGTTATGGTGGTTCTGATTCCGAGAACGATGAAGTTCCGAATGAATCTCGTAATATCAACGAGACAGCTGAGAAACCCGAAGCGAGGTGAGATTGTTTCTCGTTTGTTTTGTACTGCCAAGGTTTTACGACGTTGAAACTGACATAACCTAAAAGAAAAACAAACGGCATTCACTACTTGAAATTCTTTCGAGACTACTAAAGCAGTAATTTCTTCAAAATTCTTGCATATTATTTGATACATTTGTCCATTTGATCTTGGAAATACAACTGTCAAATCGCGTTGTAACCAAACTGTCAAAACCGTTCTGAAGTTCATTCAAGTTTAAAAATAATCTATTTTTAGAGCTCAGCCGGCAACTTTGCCTCTGCCGGACAGCATATCAAAATTCATAGGAGTTCCTCATCACGAGGAAGTCGTTGACAATCCGGCCGATCATCAGGGACGAACGAGATCTTTCAAACATGAGCGTGGCAATTGGGCAACACACATTTATGCACCATGTAAGATTTTTTAAATGAAATACTAGACGAATCATCCACTGAGAATTGTGTTGTCGTTTGCTCTATCAAGCTAGTTTGCATCTTTTACCAGAAATTAGGATCTCTCATGATTGTGAATAAAATTCTAAACAAAACTTACTGTTCAGTTATTTCTTTTGCACTCATGAGCAACAAGACTGACCGATAGATCGCTTCAATAAAACAGAGCAGTTGGTTGATAAAAAAGAAAAATTGAGCTTTTGGGAAACTAGAATTAAAGTTTGGGCTCAACTTTGCAAAGTTTTCTACGCCCAAGTATACTTTGAGGATTTGTTTCAACACAAAAAAAGAACATTTTCTTTGAAAATATTGAATGAAACCTTTTTTCCACAGACAAACCTTCAGGAGCGGTTAAATTGTGGATGAAAGATATTCAATGGGATATAACGTGGCTTCACCCTCATTATCATCTCCACATGAGTTTGACTCGAACTGTCGTACTTAAACATCACTGGATCGAATCGTTCCTGGAGAGTTTAAAAAAACTTTTCCAAGAAACAAAAAGATTCGTGATAGAATTACAAGATGTCAAGGTCTATAAAAACGACAATGAGCTGACAACATTTGTGGCTATAAGATGCGCTTGTGTTGATGATTCCCTTAAAAAGCTCGTTGAAGCTTTGAACAAATTGCTGGCGGAATATCAGCTGCCACCTTATTACGAGGTAAATTATTTACAATGAGTCAACTAATGGTAACAGAACTTTTTCTCAATATATTTAAGATTATATATATTTTTTCTGTAAAAAATTAATTAACATTTGTAATGTACAATGTATTTATAATTATCTTACATTTTTCGTGGATTTTTATTCTTTTTTAAAGGATGCTTCTTTCCACATAAGTTGTCTGTCGAGCATTAGCGACATGGTGTCGCTTTTGGAAGTTTTCGAGGAAAACTTCTCAAACAATCTGGCTAGGTTGCTGAAGCATACATCTCCATACGAAGGTCGAGTAACGATTGATCATTTGCATTGCAAAATAGGGAATAGGGTGTACGAGTTTCCATTGAAATAACAGCGAAACCAACAAAATAAGACTCCTTCCTTTGAAAATGTATTAAAAAAAAAAGTCCTGTGATACATGTTTAAATAAATATAAAATATAAGTGTGTAATTGTCAATTGAAGAATTTACTTTCAATGAACAATCGGTTCAAAAATGATAACATTATAAGGTAATTTTCGTAAATTGGCATTACCTCGCCACAGTCTCAACCAGTATTTTTCTACATTTTCTGACATACTAGCCCTCAAAGTACAAACTCTTGGATTTTCAATGTGAACGTAACTCGTCGGACCATCGACAATTTTTTGGCATCCACTCGCGTCAATGTGAGTGAGAGATGGTTTTCTCGTGAGCAAAAACTCGATTGTTTTTTTTGTTAATTTAGCATTGCCACTTACAACGAATTTCGACAAATTGAAAGTTCTCGAGAGAATTTCTTCGACGTCCTCGTCCGTCAAATCGCAACAAGCTAGTTCGAGACTTTCGAGAGTTCGCAAAGACATCGTTGAACCATTGAGAATCTCGCGAACGATCGAAGGTTTTTCCTTTTCACAAGTGTTCGAAAGATTCAGGCTCAACATTTGACTTCGTAAAAAATGTTTCGTCACGTTCGCTTCCAAAGGATTCCACGACAAATCCAGATTAACTAAACTCGACCACTCGTTCGATGATGAGAATTTCGTTAATTTACAAAAACGCAAGTTCAGCGTTTGCAAATGACGATTGTGGGATACGAGCTCATTTAACTTTTCCTCGCATCGCGGTCCCAATGGATTGTAACTGAGATCCAGGATTCTTAACAGAGCTGGCAAACCCTCGAGACAATTTAAACAATTTTCATCTATGTCGCAACCTTGCAAATGTAATTCTTCCAATGTGGACAATCGTTTCAAAGCGTTATTCAATATTTGACCACTGTCGTACAACGAGCCACCTGACAACTGAAGTATTTGAAGTTTTTCTTGATACTCAAGACACTTCAATAATGGGATTATCTCTTTGTCCATTATTTGCCCAGATTTCACACGGAATGTTGATGTGTTGTCACTTATTTTTAAACACTTAAGTACAGCATCCCGTGGTTCTGAAATAAGACGTTCGAATTATTTCAATATTTTTCACACATTAACTCCATGTATATTATTATTTTTATTTACAATATAAGCTGTCGTCGAAGATAAGTTAATTATCAATTACGATAAACGAAAAAAATTGCGTAACGAATAAAAGAATACAAGAAATTAATGCACAGTCCAGGTGATTTTCATTATTTCTCATTAAAACTCAATAGAAACAAAATTAATTGGAAGAGAATGAAAAAGGCCATTTGAAAATATTATAAAACATTTTTCTTTTGATTTGTTCAAAGATTAAAAGAAGTGTGCAGTTCAAGAATTGATACTTTGCAATAAATGGAAGGAAAAAATGACTCGAAAACTCAAACGTTAATCAGAAAAAAATAAGCAAATGCTTTTTAATATATTGGAAGCGATTTGGTTGAATTTGTTTACGAATAAATACTAAATTGATTACAATATTTTAGCAAGAAAGTTAATGGTCAATAATGAAATGATAATTAAAACTAAATCAATTTATAATATTTATTAACTCACGAATTTGGTGGTTCTTGCAAATTTTCCCGTATCGATCAACGCTCGAGGGTATTTCCGTTTCAACAATGTCAGCCACTAATCGTAAGACACCATCGACGAGCCTAACGTTTTTCAAAGTATTTTCTCGCAGCAGAATTTCCCCGCTCATGGTCGTAAGAGTAATTTGGACTTTACATCCAGTTTCATCTTCAAATTTTTGTACTATATCATTGGTGAGACTTTCAACAGTTGTTTCTCGTTGTTCGGGAAATCTGAGTTTCAGATTGATCGTTTTGTCTCCAATACGAATATGTAATTTGACGGTTTCGCTAATAGGTTCACTGATTCGATCGAAATGATTACTATTTTCAGCATTGTAATTGAAAAGAGGCGAAGGCGTACGTGAGGAAATCGTGTCTCTGGTAAAACCAGATTTTAAAAGAGACAATTGCATCGTTTTCTTTTTCCTAATTTTGTCGTTTTTACGAGAGACAAAAAAAATATCGGAAGAATCGCTGTTGTTGCTGTCGCAGCTATTTTCATCTATGATAACATCGTGATTTTCCAAACTTTCCGAAACGACGGTCTTCGGACGTTTAACTATTTTATCATTTTCCGGTGTTGCATTCATGGACTTTCTTTTATTATTACTCGAAGAGGATCGTTCATCAACGAGAGTTTTTTCTTTAACTGTACAATTAAGATCGTCCTCGAGCCAATCATCGATCATTTCTTCGCTATCGACGAGAGGCGATTGATTTTTTTCCGTGACCAATGAAAATTTTCTTGTCTCTGTGCTATTGGGTCTGAAACGATTTTTGACGTTTTCTATAGTTCGACGATAATCCTCACCAGCGGATATCCTTTCAGGTGCATAATCCTCGGTCAGAGTCTCATCTCTGTCGATCAAATCTGCGAGAGTGTTTCGTCGCCCTGAGAACGGTGATTTTTTAGCACTTTGTGGTAAAACAGCCGAGAGTTTCGAGTGCAAATTGTCGTATTCGACTTGTTCACTCGGGGACAAATCTTCGGAGCGATTTTTCCAAGCCTCGAGACAATCGAGTATCGTATCACCGTCTCGTGTCTTGGCACGAAGATTAGCACCGCTTTTAATCAGTAAAAACATTATAGAAAAATGACCGCAAGAAGCAGCGTCGTGCAAGGGTGTTACACCCCCGCACATAGGACCACCAGGATCGTCCACGTTAGCTCCAGATTTAATGAGAAGTTCAGCTATTTCAACGTGTCCATGATTGGCCGCTTCGTGAAGCGGTGTCCAACCGCAGTAATCACGAACTTCCGTCGGATGATTTGATTCCAAAAGTTTCGTAACTTCTTCGATATTTCCAGCTATGCAAGCAACGTGAAGCTTTGTTTCTCCCTTTGCGTTTCTTTTTATAACGTGATTGTTCGAAGAACGTTTCGTTGTATTTCGTTTCGACTGACGTTTCGAACTTTCGTCCCTTTTACGCATTTCCGCCTCGACATCCGACAAATCCTCAAGGCAAATATCGTCACCGATATTCGCGCATTCCGATTCGTTTTCACTACTCGCCGTGTCCTCGACCACTGTAACACTCAGAGAATCTAATTTCTTTTGAATTTCTTTTGCTTCGTCAAATTGATGAGTTTCCTTGAGATAAATCATCATGTCGTTCAATACCGAAGCTTCCAATCGTTTGTTTTCACATTTGCGAGCGTTTAATGTCGCCAAATCGTACAATTCCATTATTTCGCTCTTTGGTTCACGCGTCAAGTGTAAGAGATCCGCGAGGTTCAACGCTGAACGACAAATTTCTGACGGCTCTGTACAAAGACTCAATTCACGACGTGCATACGGTATCGCTTCGCTGTAACGTTTCACGTCTCTGTACGTTTGTACCAAACTCACTAACGCTGCTGATATTTGCTCGATCGAAGTGCCCTCCTGCTCCGAACACTTCAACATTTCTTTGTAATACTCCAATGCTTTCTCGTACGAACGGACCGCCGCTGCTGCGTCGCCCAGAGTCTCGTAAAGCTTTTGCAGCGTTGAACGATCCATTTCCACTTCAACATTTTCCTCGGCACGACAAATCGTTACCACTGGAATTTATACCCATGAAATTCATAAATTAAAGTATAAAATGATCATTTAACAAAACGTCGTACAAAGAAATATTTTATAATTTCAAAAAATCAATAATCATTCGAAAAATCAATTCATTGAATCAAACATTTCTCTTCCGGGGTATTATTGGGACGGAATAATTTATCATTACCAATTAATATGCGTAATCATTATAAAAAAGTGATCCTCGTTGAGAAAAGTGCAACTTTGTTTGAAAAATTAACAAAAAGATTCGTATGAAGAACGACATAATTATTATAATGTTTAATTACCGATTCGAAGTAATCTCTGGATTTGATGAGAAGTTGTTCCCGAAATATTTTTCGACAAATACAAGATTACCAAAATTCTACGTGCCTCAGACCAGTCACCAAGACGCAGTAATAATTCGGCTTTGGTTAATTGACCAACAGCTTTCAAAGACAAGTCGTCAATGTCGATAGCTTGGTCAATGTGTTTTAGTGCCAAACTGAAATTTCCTTGACGTTCATGAAGAGCACCCAAAGCTATGTGTGTTCTGTGTAAATCTTCAACGACTTTGTGCTTTTTAAACAGTTCAGCTGCTTTCTCGATTAATTCAACTGCTTGGAAAAATTCTTCCTGTTCCTCCAAAACAAGGCCAAGATTCAATAAAAGTCTCGCTCTCATTGTCATCATTTCGGCCAAACCTATATCCGTATTCTCTAAACTGAAAAAAAAAAAAAAAACATTTTGCAATCATGGTCATTCATTAATTAAGCAAAAACTGTACATCATTCCATTAGTTATGAAGAAAATTTGCTCAAAAATCTCAATGTTTCATAATATTTTGTATTTAATAATCATAAACCATTCAAGAATATTTATAGCCCAGATATGAATTTTGAATGGCAACTTTGAATGGCAACTGAAATCTAAAACTGATTGTGGCAAGTAAAAAAATTCTTGAATAATACTCACTCGTTGCACAATCGCAAGCTTTTAGAGTAAGCTTTTTTGGCTGCAGCGCAAGCTTCTTTCCTTTCTGTGGTACCCTCAGCCAGGGCTTGTGCCTGACAAAAGTGAGTTCTACCGATAGTCGCAAGAGCCCTTTGCTGTTCCAGCAGACTCTCTGCTTCTTTCGCTCCTTCTGTACTAACGTAACAAAATCAATATTACAGACTATCGTGATGAGCGATTTTAGCCGGTCACCAATTACTACATTATGGACTATCAAGTAGTTCTATATTTTTGTCAGTTAGTGTAAACGTAGTTTTTGTTAAAAATTGCTTAGATGGGAATCCTCCTATGAATTTGGCATTAATTCTAATTAAATCAATAAAGACGTCACTGTAATTTACCCAAATGAAGCATTTGGTGCGTGAGCGCCTCGTCATAATCGCCAAGGCTTGCATGAACTTCTCCGATCATTCTGTGTGCTATCGCACAATTGAGCTTTTCGTTCAAAACTTCGCAAGCATTCAATTGGTCGTTGTATTCTAGAAGAGCATCCTTCAGACGCCCCGTTTCAAAATACATGTCACCCAATTCTTTGGAGACTTGAGACAACTGGGCCATGTTACCATCCCGCTTAGCTTTTTGTTTGCGTTTAACTAACCCTGATTAAATAGAGACGAAACATTTAGAGGACAGAAATAAGGGCTGAGGTATTTATGTAGTGACCAAAAGAAAAAGTAACGTCTTAACATTTAGATGTTTTGAGTTAATGTTGCTTGGAATTTTAATAATTTGTTGTTTTGAGGTTAGTTTCGACGAGACAATTATACATTTGATAAGTGCAAAAATATTCATGAAGGAAATCGTTTTGTTTATAGACATTTATTTATGGGAGCATTTTATTAGTTATGTGGAGTTATATTTATTTGTTGAACTTTCTATTATTCTACTTACTGTCTTCGTCCATTTTGAAAATATCCTGAACAAAATATCGCGAGATTCACAAAACTAACACTCAATTTGCATCATATTCGACAACTCCACGAAAAATCAACAATCCTTGATATCCACATGGAAAACAGGTGTCTGGTATTTATTCAGTGTCAAATTTTTGGTTGATTCAGTTTTATCTCGTTTTGGCGCGAAATTAATTTTGTTGAATACGATTAGAGTGTACTGGTGCAAGCAAAAAGATTTCATTTTCATGTCGAAAGAGATTTTCGCAATTTTCGATGCAGTAACGTGTATAAGTTTATTTTATTATAAAACATTCTCATAACAATAATCTCATAACTTTGAATTGTTTAAACAATAATGAACGTCGTCTTGAGAACGTGTTTTCAATTGACAATTATTATTATTATTTTGTTATTACAGACGATGATCGATTCTCAACAATCGATATTTTTCACGGTAGTAGAGTCGATCGTCGTCGGCGCGCTGTACAAAATGTGTCGAAAAGGTGTTTCGTCGACTTTGTGAAAGACGATAATCATTGTTCGTAAAATCAATGTTTCAAATTGATGATATTATCTCGAATAAAAATTTACTAATCGGTTCATTGATTCTGTTAGGATTATTTATATTTTTATCGTAGTAATTAAAAAGTCAAGTATATTAATGTTGAATACGATCGAAAAAATATTTTTGCATAATAACAAGATTTTATTAACTCCAACAGAATATAAAAAATATTAGCAAAATATTCAATATAAAAATTATAAAATTTTTATTGCTGTGCAATAATGACATTGATTTTTTTCTCGTACTTTTGTTGATTTAACGATAAGTAAAAATAATTTTGGAAAAAACGCTATTGTCGCATCTATTTCCATCGATAATAAAATATTTTTTTCCAAATTCTCAATAACTGCGGTTCTCAAACTTATAACAATTTTATCACATTCTGGCTTTGCATTCATAGACTTTCTTTTATTATTACTCGGAGAGGATCGTTCCTCAACAAGTTTTATCTTTAACTGTACAATCAAAGTCATTCGAGCCTTCGATAATTTCTTCGTTATCGACTAGTGCCGATTGAATTTATTGCGTAAGCAATGGAAATCTTCTTGTCTTCATGCCATTGGGTTGATAACGATTTTTCCCGTTCTCAACAGTTTGACGATATTCCTCACCAGCGGATATTCTTTCAGGCACATGATCCTCCGTCAGAGTCTTATCTTTGTCCGTCAAATCTTCAAGAGTGTTTCGTTGCCCCGCGAACGGTGATTTTTTTTAGCTCTTCATTGTGGCGAAAAAGCTGCGAGTCTAGAGTGCAGATTGTAGTAATCGACTCGTTGACTCGGGGACAAACCTTTAGAACAATTTCTCCAAGCCTCCAGATAATCCAGAATCGTTTTACCGTCTTCCGTCTTAGCTTGGAGGTTAGCACCCCTTTTAATCAGTAAAAACATCATGGGAAGATGTCCGTAAGAAGCAGCATCGTGCAAGGGTGTTACACCCCCGCACATAGGACCACCAGGATCGTCCACGTTAGCTCCAGATTTAATGAGAAGTTCAGCTATTTCCAGGTGTCCATGATTGGCCGCTTCGTGAAGCGGTGTCCATCCGCAGTTATCACGAACTTCCGTCGGGTGACCTGATTCCAAAAGTTTTGTAACTTTATCAATATTTCCAGCTATGCAAGCAACGTGAAGCTTAGTTTCTCCCTTCGGGTTTCTTTTTATAACGTAATTGTTCGAAGTATTTTCAGTTTCGTTGCGTTTTGAAGTCTCGTCTTTTGCCACCATGCCCCTGGGTCGTAAACGTTTTCTCATGTTCTCAACAGTTCGACGATAATTCTCATCACCGCATATTATTTCAGGTTCACGTCCTTCGGCCCGAGTTTCATTTTTGTTCGTCGAATTTTCTAGAATGTTTTGTTGTCCTGAAAGCGATGATTGTCTAGCCGTTTGTTGTAAAACAGCTGAGATTTTCGAGAGCAGTTCGTCGTATTGGACTTGTTCACTCGGAGACAAATCTTCGGCGAAATTTTTCCAAGCCTCCAGACGTCCGAGAACCGTATCGCCATCTCGTGTCTTTGATCGAAGATTAGCACCGCTTTCAATTAGTAAAAATATCATAGAAAAATACCCGCGTGAAGCAGCAACGTGCAGAGGTGTCACACCCCCGCACATAGGTCCACCAGGATCATCCACATCAGCTCCATACTTTATGAGAATTTCAGCAACTTTAACGTGTCCATGATTAGCCGCTTCGTGGAGCGGTGTCCATCCGTAGTTATCTCGAACTTCCGTCGGATTAATTGATTTCAAAAGTTTCGTAACTTCTTTCACATTTCCATTTATGCAAGCAACGTGAAGATTCATTTCTCCCTTTGCTTTTTTTTTTATAACGTAATCGTTCGCAAATTGTATCGTTGTTTTCCGCTTCAACTGGCATTTCGAACTCTCATCTTTTTTACGTGTTTCCATCTCGACGTCCAATGAGGTCTCCGCACAAATATTGTTACCAATATTTGTGCATTCTGAATAATTCTCACCGTTTGCTACGTCCCCTACAAGCTCAACATCCAGAGAACATAATTCTCTTTTCAACGCCACCCTATTGCACATTTCTACTATTTTATGTTTTGATTCACGTGTCATCTGTGGAAGGTCATTATTTTCCAAATTCTCAGCAACCACAGTCCTTGAACTTTGAATAATTAGATCATTTCCAGACGTTTCAAAGATGGACTTTTTTTTATTATTATTCGAAGACGATCGTTCATGAACGAGAGTTTTTTCTTCAACTGTACAATTAGGATCTTTCTCCAGCCAATCTTCGCAAATATTGTCACCAATATTCGTGTATTCTGAATAATTCTCACCGTTTGCTACGTCCCCTACAAGCTCAACATCCAGAGAACATAATTCTCTTTTCAACGCCACCCTATTGCACATTTCCACTATTTCATGTTTTGATTCACGTGTCATCTGTGGAAGGTCATTATTTTCCAAATTCTCAGCAACCACAGTCCTTGAACTTTGAATAATTAGATCATTTCCAGACGTTTCAATGATGGACTTTTTTTTATTATTATTCCAAGACGATCGTTCATGAACGAGAGTTTTTTCTTCAACTGTACAATTAAGATTATTCTCTAGCGAATCATCGATCATTTCTTCGCTATCGACGAGAGCCGATTGAATTTTATCCGGAATCAATGAAAATGTCCCTGTCTGCGAGCTATTGGGTTGTAAATGATTTTCCACGTTCGCAATAGTTTGACCATAATCCTCACCAGTGGATACATTTTCAGAGGCTTCGTCCTCGTTCAAAGTTTCACTTTCCAAGGTCAAAGCTTCGGGAGTATTTGGCCCTTCTGAGACCGGTGATGTCACGGCGCTTTGTCGTAAAGCAGCGGAAAGTTTTGAGAGCATATTGTCGTACTCGAATTGTTCATCTGGGGACAAATCGTCGGAGCGACTTTTCCAATCCTCGAGACAATCGAGAATAGTTTCACCATTTTGTGTCTTAGCTCGGAAATCAGCACCGTTGTTATACAATAACAACATCATGGAAAAATGTCCGCAAGAAGCAGCATCGTGCAATGGTGTTATACCCTCGCACTTAGGACCGCCAGGATCGTTCACGTTGGCTCCAGATTTAATGAGAAGTTCAGCTATTTCAACATGTCCATAATTGGCCGCTTCGTGGAGCGGTGTCCATCCGCAGTAATCACGAACTTCCGTCGGATGATTTGATTCCAAAAGTTTCGTAACTTTATCAATATTTCCAGCTATGCAGGCTACGTGAAGCTGAGTTTCTCCCCTTATGTTTCTTCTTATAACAATATTGTTCGAAGAACGTTTGGGTCGTTTGTTTGTGTTGCGTTTTGAACGGTTGTTCAAATGGCGTTTCGAAGCTTGTTTCGAAGTCTTCTTCTTTGTGCGCATTTTCCCCTCGATTTTCGATCACTCCTTCAGACAATTATCGTCACCGATATTCGCGCGTTTCATTCACGCGTAGCCCACAGTCTTGTAGAGCCTTAAAAATGTTGAAAATCATAACAAAAATTTATACTGAGTGTCAAAATCAACTCAATCAAAGTTTTCACTCACAGGGTCTCATTGTTACGAAATTTTTTTTGAATTATCGATTGATAAATCAAATTTATTATCATTATTTAAGAAATACAAAAAAAGTCTCACACCATTTGATAAAAAGATTTAAAAATTCTGCACAAATTTCTAACAAATTCTAGCTTCCGAAGTTTTTAATAGAAAATGAAAGAATTTTCTTTTCAATTACGAATTTACCGAGTAAATTGAATTTGAATTGAATGAGTGAGATTCAATTGAACATAAACAGCTCGACTCCATTTCCCACTTAGTTCACAGAGTTGTGTTTTGGAAGGAAATTGTAAGTTACATTGAATTAGAGATATTTTTATCAATATTTGTCAATGAAATGTACACGATCAGATGCATAATATCATTATCATTATCATTATGATATTTATGATCAAAGATGTATAAAAAAAGACATGTTCCTGAGAAAAGATATTTAAATTATGCATGAAAAACATAAAAGAAAAAAAAATTCATAAAAACAACAGAGTTATATTTACGAATATATTTGAATAACACACAAAGTTATTTTAATTAGAGATATTTATGAATATAGATATGTATTGGAATATATATTCACCATAAAGTTGTTTCGAATTGGAGAAATATTGCACAGAGTTGTAAGTACTGTAGTTATTGTAAAGTCAAGATCTAAACTTTTATAAAGGTTTCACTCATGCACGAACGTTGGGAATACGATTCAGCAGCAGCACCGTGCAGCGACGGTGTGTGTAAGCAAAACAAAAATGCATGGGTTATGTTTAGGCTCCCTCTACAGAAATCGTCAATACGTGCTGCGACTGCGAGTCGTGGAGGATTGTGGCGACAAATAATATTTCATCGTCGGGGCGTGTGCTTGAATATATCGTTATTGCGGCGTTCTGCATACAGACACACTCAAAAATTGTCTCCATTTAACTCGGAGTCTATCGTTATGATTCTTTGATAAATACAAGATGACCAAAAGATTACGTGCCTTGGATTATAGTTGTCAGACGCATTCGGCTCTGGTTCAGCAACGGCTTTTTTTAATCGACGATCGATATTGATCTTCTTGTCAATTATGTACCTTAGTGCCAATAAATTAAAATTCCCTACACTTTCAAAAGAACCCAGCGCCCAGTGTATATGTCTGTCTGTCTAGATCTTCAATGCCTTCGTGCCTTTTCCAGCAGCTTTTGCGATGTCTGCAAAATTCGTTTCGTTAGACCGCTAAGCACACCATTGGCCGATACAGAAAACCAGAAGCCTGGTGGGGCTGACTCCACTCTCAGAGACCCCACCAAAAACAAAAAAAAAGACAGAAAGACGGGCATTTTATGAGTAGTAAGCAGCAGACAGTGATTTTTGTATATTTGTACATTTAATACATTTCATACATTTATATACAAATATATACATAACTATTGACCGCTGCCCCTACTGATGTTTACTGCCCATGAAAGGCCGGCCTCCAGAACGAGACTAATAAAAATCAACAAGTCTCGCTCTTGTCGTAATTATGGTCGTTCTTATGCCCATATTTTCCATAATGGCAATTCAATACATTATCCGTTTCATTCATTCACTAAGCAAAAACTGATGTTCATTAAAATCAATGTATTCGTGGACACGGTTTTGATTTTTCGAAGCGGGTGATATCTGAATCATGAAGAAATTGTTGTAGAATTTATAGTTGATACTATATATATTATTATAGGTTAATTTTGTATTGATCGGTAAAGCACGCGAGCTAATATAGTTTGGATGATGAAGAGTGACTAATCAGATCAGACTTATAGATTCACCATCTATATATTCACTATCACTATAGATTACGCTATCGACCACAACGCCCCGACGCGAATGACGCTCTTTGGAGTCGTTTCGTTGAGAGTGTGTTGCAAATGGGCCCTTTGTTTAGACTAATCGATATTACTCCGCAGAGTGGGGTGAAGAGCGCGCGTCCAAGCGATGAGAGACAAGGATGCCAATGCGCATGCAGTTTGGTATGGGAAAGAATTGATACGAAAAGATTGAGCGGATTGTTACATTTCAACTGTTAATCCTAATGTTCAAGAAAACTATGCAGTTAATAATAATAATAAATCTTTAAAGGATATATATATATTGCTCTAATATAAGTATAGAAGATAGAATCTCTCTGATCGTAACCAAATCGCTGAAGAAAACTTGCCAAGTACGGTGTCCGAAATTGTCTATTCAATATAATTTTTTCTCCTGTATATTAAAGTTTAAAAAATTATTATTTAATTTAATAAATCGACTGGAGATGATCGATCTTCAACAATCGATATATTGCGCGACGGGATTGCGGCGCCGGCGCTTGCAGGCGCGCAGGCGCGCTTTGAAACTGAAAAATGTGTCAAAATGGAGTTTCGTCGTCGGCTGTCAAAAAGCTGATAAACAAACAGTGTCTGACATGTTCAATCGAGTTCGAAATGAATGGAAATAAAGCAATAAATTTAATTAATGAATAAACTGAATTGAACTAATAATAAAAGTGATTCTAATGGTTTCATTGATTTTTAATTTAACGTCATAAAATATAAAATAACTACAGTACGACGAAACGATGACATTGTATTTTGACACTCGTGTACAAAATCCTGAAACTGCTTCGATAAGCACTCTCGCTACATGGCACGCAAACTTTCCGCTTCTTGCTGTTGCTGCTTATTCTCAAGATAAAGGTGGTTTCGTTACAATCTACGATGACCAGGGTGAGCCTCTACAAGACGTTGAATCGCCAAGACACTCAGTTGCACAGGTTACAGCTCTTGGCTGGCACCCTGAACGAAGATGGCTCGTCGCTGGATGGGAAACCGGAGAAATAAGGGTTCGTCAAAATTCCTTTCGATTTTTTAACGGACCTATCGTCGTTTCTATATTTTCATCGACAGCAGACTTTTTTTTTATCAGCAATAATACTTTGCATGTTTTGCTTATCCCTCAACTGTTTACAAATAACAATTTTCGAGTGATTAAGATCATTAAATGATAACTTTGTGAATTAAAAAAAATTGTGAATGCTGATCGCGAGTTAAAATAATGATTCTTTCATACAATAAACCTGTATACGTTTTTTCTGATGAATTTGAATTTGATGTATCTTTTTGTTGCGACAGAAATTAAATTTTCATTCATTCCCCTGTTGTAGTCGGTACAGAAGTCGTTGTGATCTCAGCCTTGGATTGAATACAATCTTTGACCATGTCAATGAGTGTCGATGAACTTCCATAGAAAATATTGAGACTTTTAGAGGAACAGGATTTCATTATAGCATCGAAATTATTGGACCAGGACTTTACGGCCCTGATCATTTCCCAAAAACCTGGGTTGCTTGACCTGGACAGCTCCCGTTTGATCTAACGATAAAGAATAAAGAATTAAATTCAAATAATGGAATTGTATGAAATGGAAATAAAATAGAGTAATTACAAAAATTTCCAAACTACGACAAATTGTTGTCGTCATTATATTGAAAAAGAATTTTTTTTTGTTGTTTTATTCTAAATATAAAATTTTATTTACCGGTCCAAGACACTTGATGATCACCAA
Organism: Campoletis raptor; assembly: GCA_948107755.1. Lineage (NCBI taxonomy): Eukaryota > Metazoa > Arthropoda > Insecta > Hymenoptera > Ichneumonidae > Campoletis > Campoletis raptor. Next base: position 10,244,571 of record OX403626.1, read on the forward strand.
ATTACGGGCATCGACGTTGTCGCTGTGGCACTTATCCGCTCGTTCTCTGTATTTTTGTAACCCATTGAGTCCCTCGGATGTTTTGTTGTGTATTTTTGTAATATACGCTTCAACTTCTCCCAACTGTATGTCCACACAGCTTTTCAATGTTTCGGTTGCATTTTCGGCAGTCCTATCCAAATCACTGATAAATTCCAAACAGTCAACAGGATCAATAGTTGTCGCTGCACTAATAAGCGCATCGGCTTCAATTTGTTTCTGTGTATGAAAAAATCAGTCAAAAAATAATCTTCATCATATTTATTCAAAAGTTTAAGATGCTTTCCATTTTTTATTCATACAATCATTAATGTGAGGAAAATCAGTCATAATTAATGGAAAAATGTGCTGCATAAGTTTGGCTAAAAAATATAGTAAACTCTTTCAAAAATAATAATAAATATGCTATGAAATTGTTTTTCGTTCTTTAGTCGAGTCCAAAACCTTTGAGCTATACATTTTTCCTTATGTACAACTGACTGGAAATTTAACTGAAAATTTAATAATGTTGAAAATGCAGATAATCATACCTTTTGGAACTCTGTTATAATTTCAGCGGGTTTTGTTAGCCTGTAGTCTCGTAATTTTTCCAGAATGTTCCGAAAAATGTTAGTGGTCACGATTTTTGCATCGTTGTAATCCCGTGCAGTTGCATTTATTAATGCTGATATTTTGAAATCGTACCGCTGTTTCGAAGCTTCCAGTGCTTTCGTTCTTGCGTCTACAGCCTGAAATATTTGCAATTCATTAAGTTTACAGAGTTTGTATATTATAAAAATATTTTATAACGAATTAAACCAGCAAAAAATCAATGAAAATTTTTTTTTTCTAAATTGATAGATAAAATATAAAAATTCATAATTAATAAAACATGATGAATTTTCAAAAACTTTTTTTCTCATAAATATTAATTTTTACGATGAAAATCAATGATTTATTTAACTCGCACTCATCGTTTTATTCAATGTTTCGATGTACTCACATAGACGAAAATAAATACGACGCACAGTGTGATTCCAAACTTGAACATTTTAAGACGTGTCTTCTTCCAAGCTAGACGAATTAATAACAATGAATTCCTATTTCCACCTATATATATACACACACATGGGAGTCTACGAATTCTCACCGGTACGGTGGCCCAGATTGATAGATAAAAAAATCAAACAGCAATTATGGCGTCTGTGAAAATGAGAATTATGACCCACTTAATACTTCAAAGTACTAGCGAGTGATAGGTTAAAAAATCTAAGTTGAAAAAACACTCTATTACTTAAATATCACGTTTTAACTAGCACAAATTTCTCAATCATAAATCAAACATATTACTTCAAATAAGATTTGTACGAGTTCAAAAAATCTACGAAATTTTGGAGCTGTAATAACATCTTCTTTTTTTTTTTTAATCAACTTATCAAACAAAAGTTTATCTCAGTACTAATATTTTAAAGGAACTCTAAAATGTCGTTTATCAAATTTTATCACACCCGTTAATTGAGACTGCTAGAAAAATCCTTGACCTAAACTGAATCTATTTTTTAAGATCATTAATTTTTATTATATTATAAAAATTCATTTATAATGATGAATTAATCGAACAAAAAAAACAAAAGCTGTATATTAAAAAATGTATAATTCTATTTTTACAATTAAATTATCATTTAGTAATTATAATCGAATGAAAACCTTAAAATTATGAAAATTTAATATTTTTTTTACAGATATGGCCCGGGGATTCAGGAAGCACCGAGTTCAATGTGACAGTAACTCCTCACAGAGATCCAATAACCATTTTGCAGTGGAGCCAATATGGTGGTCGTTTAGTTTCGGCAGATTCCGCTGGATCTATTGTTGGTTGGAAAATTGATCCGAGGGGTCAACTTCTCGTTACGTTTCATCATGAGCTCAAAGAATCATTCGCGCACATTACATTCAGACTCGCTCCACCCAAACCTACTGTTGACTTGAGGTATTTTAATACAACTAATTGATTTAAGTAAAAAAAATATAAAAAAATGCATAGGTCGCAAAAAAAAAGATAAGAAAACGATTATTTTCATTTGCTTTCCGAAAAAAATAATTATTTCTGTTTTTTTTTCTTATTTTCACTAAAAAAAAAATTTTGTTCATGTAGTGATTTAGCAAAGGCAGCGGTTGCAGGAGACGAACGAGCCCTTGACCTGTTCAGCTCATGGCGTCCGAGAACAGCAGCACCGATGGCTGCACCCTCGAGAAAAGACGATCATTCTTTTTACATCGGTTCGACCAATGGCATTATTTATCACATCGATGCGCAGGGTCAGTGCAAAGAAGTCCTTAATACCGATGGAATGTCACTCTATTGCTTGCTGCATCACACAACACGAGACTCCCTCGTTGTTTTGACAGAAGGATTGAACATCGGATATTATCAAGCTGATTCTGTTACTGGACGACTCACGGAATTGACCAGGGTATGAAAAAATTCCTTAAGAAAATATAAATGAAAAATTGAAAGATTTACAAAATTTGTTTCAACATTTTTTGTTTAGAGTTGAAAAAAAGGAGCATAATGACACAAAAATTATGAATTTTATTTATTTTAGTTGAAAATATAAAAAGAAAGAGGACTAGAGAAAGATTAAAAGGATTAATTTCTTTAAATTAAATAGTTCAATTCTTTGCTTTGTCTTGTCTAAATTCGAATCATTAATTTTTGGTGTTTTGGTGAATAATTCTTTCAGGTAAAATTGAGTGGTAAGAGCGACGTGTCTCGAAGTGGTCCAGCTTTGTGTTGGGTCGGTGGGAATACTTTGGCAGTACTTACCGGTGAATTGAGCGTCAGATGTTGGGATTTACAAACTGGTGATACGTACGTTTTGAGTCCCCCGGAACCGACGACCGGAAATATAGCAACGCCGCAAGAAATATGCACGAGTCTTGCTTTTTGCAAAAATAATGGTTAGAGAAAATCCGATATTTAAAAATATCGTTGATTGATAATTAAATAATTGTTAGATTGATGGATTACATACGTCCAGCGTCAGACGAATTGTTAATTTTTTACTTTACAGTTAATTAAACGCGAAAAGATGTTTACATGAACAGAAAATAACAATTATTGTGCGATGAATAGATTTGAATGAATGAAAAAGATTTTTGTAATGGAGAGTTTTCGTTATAGGCTGTCGAGCTAAATTACTAAATAAAAGTAATCACTCTGTTGAATTTTTCAACGAGGTATGCATTTTGTATCAATTTTTCATCATTTAATTTAAACAAAATATCGAAAAAAATAGTTCGACAGGCTAGAGAAAGCAATTTGAAAAATTTAATAAAAAAAAATGATATTTCCGCTTCGCGTCATGCAGACTGTGATAAGTAGTATCCAGAATAAAAACATGTCGCTCGCACAACTTGCGACCGCGTAAACCCTGAGAGGCGCAGTCACATTTATCTTTATAACGTTATCACCGGATGGAATTTTTAAATAAAAATAGTTGTCAGTGTCCTTGAAGGCTCGAAGAATAATGAGCCAAGAAAGAAAGAAAATCAATGTTTTGATCGTTCTGGACGTATGTAAACCTTTGATTCTGTATTTCATTAATTGCATTGTTTCTTATTGTCATTGTAATTATATAGAAACTCTGGCGGCTGGTACTAACTTGGGTACAATATATCTTTGGAAACGAAGATCAATAACGGAAGCGGATGAGAACGGTTGGCCAACGATTCCAAAATTTTGCAGCATCCACGGTACAGTGAAGCAATTGACATGGGGTGGTTCATTGCTTCGAAACCCTTTGCTAGCAGTAAATTGCATAACAAATGTATTCGTATTGCATCAGCAGCCAATGTGTGCAGTTTTTAATGACGATACATGTGTGACACAGATGACACCAACACATTTGTTGATAGAGATAGAGGAGCAAAGCTGCACATTAAAAACGGATTTGCAGGTTCAAATATTGGCAGCGAGTCGTGAATACGTCGTTGTTTCATCAGGTCGTCAAGTAACCAGTTACAGAATAAATCGTGACACAAAAATCGAGACAAGTTTCATCGGTTCGTTCGCTTGTGACAATGAAAAAATTCTTATTTATGAAAATACCCTCGTTATTTTAACACCGATAATAATACAATTGAGATCAATGGATGGCACGATCATACAAAGTTTACCAACTTTGCCCGAAGAAGGTGAACCCATTACCATGGAATTAACAGGACAATATTTAACCGTTGGTTCTCTCAATGGTATTCTTAAAATATGGGACATTGGAAAACGCGAAGCTAAATTACATACTCGTGCTATGACAGCCTATGAAGCTATCAATGATTTTGCTGAAATTATCGAAGCTCGATGCAACGCTGATTGTCGCTGCGTTTCCATCACCGTTGCTATGTCCAATCTCATGCCCAGCTCTATTCTTTATGTTTGGGACATCGAAGGCGATCAGATTCACGAGTATGATTTCGGCCAAATGAACGACGATGATGATAGGTACCTTTAACAATTTTGTTACTGTTGTAAATTCATGCAACTATTTTATTCTTTAAGAAATTTGCAACGTTTTAAAGATGACCTAGTTGTTTCATATATTTATCCAATTACGAAGTTAAGGAATTCTGGTCTAATAACATTTTTGACTCCGAAACATGAGTCATTCTTCTCTAGTACGCCCAAATTCCGTACAACATTTCTGGAGCCATGCACTTAGATAAGAGATTTTGTGATTTATTGGATTTATTTTTCTTCACAGAAATTTAAAGTCTCGTGGCAGACTTGTGACCGCCCATTGTTGGGACACGAGTGATCCCAGAGTTCTCGTTTGTCGTGCACAAAAAATCGAAGGGAGGAGCAGCAAAAACAAGAACTTGACAAACGAAGAACAGGCAAGTTTTTATAAATATTTTCAACAGGAATGAAATTTCATACAAAATTTTTTATCGTCATAATTTTTTATCAATACGAAAATGAAATTTCAATATTCAGAGAATTTTTTTAAACAGTTGATTCAATGACTTTTTTTTTTTTTTTTTGGTACCCAGGAGCCGAGTGCTGCGGTAGTTCTCGTGTCGATGTTCGCAACTCCGGACAATGGAATAACGATTCAGGACGTGCGTCCGATCGCCGACACTAATTGTCGTCTCTTGGGCGTGAAATCGCCTCGAATTATTATTTTGAATCCGGAGATACCGAGCTCTAGTGGAAGCAAAATAACTCACATGTTGATGCGCGAGTTTGAAGAGCTGGGGAGTTGCGATACGCCAACGAAAAAGGCGATTCTTGATTTTAGTTTTCATATTAGTATGGCCAATATGGACGAAGCTTTTAAATCCATAAAAACCATCAAAAACGAGGCTGTTTGGAAGAGTCTTGCTAGAATGTGCGTTAAAACGAAACAGCTCGATATGGCCGTTTTGTGTCTGGGACATATGAAACACGCCAGAGCTGCTCGAGCTCTGAGAGAAGCTATTCAAGATGATTCTCTCATACTCGAAGCTAAAGTTGGAATTTTAGCTGTTGAGCTGGGTCTTCATGTAAGAAATTACAATAATTAAAAAAAAAATTTCAATTATTCACTATCTCTTTATTATTCTTAAATGAGATAATTAATATTTATATTTAAGAAAGTATTAGAAATCGTCTTATTTATTTTTAAATTATAAATTTCTAAATTATGATTGAATTGTTGAGATTATTCTTCTGAGAAATTATTCTTATTGTTGATTTGTTCGTTAATTATTTTTTGTTATTTTTTAGAACGATGCTGAACGATTATTTCGCGAAGCTGGTCGTCTTGATCTCTGTGGATCACTTCTAGAAGCTCGTGACAAATATCCAGATGCGATAAAGCTCATGTCGAGTGAGAATAAAATAAGGGAAAAAGTGACGTATTATAATTATGCGAGAGCGTTAGAGAGTTCAGGAAAAATTGATAAAGCCATAGAAATGTATACGAAAGCCGATTGTCACAAATTTGAAGTGCCCAGAATGTTGCTCTCACGACCGCGAGATCTTCAAGCTTATCTCACCAGCTCCGACGATCCGTGAGAATTTCTTTGTGTTTTTTCAAAAACACTTATTTTTAAGCGTCGAAATTTCATTTTTATAACGGAGTTCCATCTTTTTCCAAAGGAAAACAAATATTGAATTCTTCGAGTTTCGAAAAAATAGACTTTTCTGGTTCAATGTGTTTTTTCCTTTTGTTTGATGAATTTACGGATTCGGTGTTGTTTTTTTTTTTTCAGAGCTATAAAAAATTGGCACGCTCAATATACAGAATCAAGTGGCGATATGGAGGGCGCTTTGCGTTTGTACGAAATCGCGAATGATACTTTAGCAATAACGAGATTACTCTGTTATCTCGGTCGCGACGACGAAGTTTGCGATCTTGTCATGAGAACGAATCACGCAGCATCGGCTTATCATTTGGCGGCACATTACGAGTCCATGAACGTTGTCTCACAAGCTGTACATTTTTATACCATGGCGAAGGCTTATACGAACGCCATCAGACTTTGCAAAGTATGTAAAAACGTTTTTTTTCCCTTTTAATTGAAAATGATCATAATTTAACATTTTCTTTTGTTGGACAATTTCTCGTATTTCTATAAAAAAGATCCTGTAAATTGAATACGAAAAATGTTACTTATCGCTAATTTGTGCTATTTTTTGTTGTTTTTTATTTATTTAGGAAAACGATATGGTCGAAGAACTATGGCCACTTTCCATGCTGGCGCCGAGACAGACTCAGATCGATGTAGCCAAGTATTACGAGGAAAACGATCAGCCCGACAAAGCTGTATTGTTATATCACAAAGCTGGTTTACTTTCAAAAGCACTTGATTTAGCATTCAAAACGCAACAATACACAGCCCTTCAATTAATAACGGTAGACGTAACGGCAGATTCTGATCCAGCGTTGATAAAGCGTTGCGCCGATTTTTTTGTCAGCAACGAACAAATCGAAAAAGCGGTCGATCTTCTTGCAACGGGAAAAAAATATATCGAAGCGTTGAAGCTTGTGCAAGAGTATAATATAATTATGAGCGAAGAATTGGCGGAAAAGTTGACGGTTCAGAAAGTCGATGAGAATCCAGAGAACGAGAGAACGAGAATCGCTACTTTGGAAACTATCGGCGAAATTGCATTCGAACAGGGAAATTATCATTTAGCAACGAAAAAATTCACCCAAGCTGGCAATAAAATGAGAGCGATGAAAGCTTTATTAAAATCTGGGGACACAGAAAAAATTTGTTTTTTCGCACAAGTCTCAAGGCAGAGAGAAATTTATATAATGGCTGGAAATTATCTTCAGTCCCTTGATTGGCAAAATCAACCAGAAGTCCTGAAAAACATCATCAACTTTTATTCAAAAGGCAAAGCTATGGATCTGCTGGCTAATTTTTACGTTGCATGTGCACAAGTTGAAATCGATGAATATCAAAATTACGAAAAAGCTCTCGATGCTCTCAATCAAGCTAATCGATGCTTGTTGAAAGTTACTGCACCCAGAGATTCTGACGTACAACGAAAAGCTATTGAAGTTGTCAACAACCGAATTTCCACGATCAAACGATATTTGGATATAAAAAAGTACGATTTTATGCACATCATGACGTCACAAATATTAATACGAACTCGTGAAATTTTTATTGAAAACACACATTCGAAATTTTACTTTTAATTCATGGAAATTTATATGTTTGTTGATTTTTCTTGATCGTTGAGCATTTTCCCCGTTCTACTAAAACTCCTATTTACGCATTTATTACATTTTTTTTTATTAGCAGTTTTATGAATGGAGAGAGATGCAAGCAAATTAAAAAAATATTCTCAAGAGGGATAAGAATAAATGTTGACAGTTCAGAAACTTCTTACATTGCTCAACTAATCGGAATGAAAAAATCGAAGATTTATGCTAAGGAGTAAATGAATTTGTTCAAAGTGTATTCTAAAATATTTTGAATCGAATTACAGATTTTTCGAAAGAGGCGAAACGGAAATGGCGATAACACAAGTGCGTCAATTACTCGATTCGTTCGGTCCAGATTTGGAACAATCTGTGAGACGTGGCGATTTGTTTGCGACAATAACACAACATTATGCAAATATTGGTGAAACGGATAAAGCTCGAGCTACGATCGAAGAGCTCAAACGTCTCGTGCCAGGAATTAATCTCAGCTATTACTACAACGTTAATTTGTTGGAAGCTTTGGGCTATAAAATAAATGTTCAGAGGGAAGACAGCCTCGACAAAGACGACGTTATTGAAGAACTGTTGGGAGAATAATTTTGCTCACTTTGTAGAAATATTTTATTTCTGTGTACTTTTAAAATGTGCAAACACTTTTGACAAGGACTGCAGTAGTTTTTATTAGAGCAATATTCAAAAAAAAGTCTGTACTTTTGCCATAAAGTAAGTGGTTTAAAAAAAAATCTGCAGCTTTTTCGTTAAAAAGTAGAGATTGGCTGTTTATACTCGTAATTCTGTCCAATGCACAGTAGAACGTTGGAATACTTTTTGTGCCTTGCCATCGAGATGCTGAAGAAAATACAAAAAGGATCAAATCATGTATTGAGCAAAAAATTTGTACTTGGGAGAAGTGCAAGTTTGCCAGAATTTTACAGTACAAAAAAAAACGAATGAATTCCGTCCATGAATGTGATTCTACGATAATTACTTTATTGCAATTGAAATAATTTTAGAAAATTTTCATTCTAGTTAAAATAAGTTTTTTTTTTTTAACTTTGATTCATGTATTATATCAGTATTTTATAAATAGTATAAAAAATTGTGCGCACCTATCGAGGAAGGATGAAAATAAACAGAAAGCCTATGTAAAAAATGCCACCAGTGAAATATTTATTTCAGCAAGGAAAAACGAGTTTTACACATTACAGCCTGGCAATTATTGTAAATTGCTCTTTTTCACGTCTCTCTCGCTTATTTAAAAACTAAAATACATAAGACGCGCGTGGTTTTAACCAGCGGTGTCTCCCGCAGTCGCTCATCAATGGTAAACGAAATAAATAACGCAGTAAACGTAGAACATTAATAAGATGAAAAAAAGAAGAAAAAATTATAAAAACATCCATCCACTAGGAAAGTCTTACAAACGAGAACGATATTTTCGAAAAAAACAAAAGAAGTTAATAATCAATGAGTTGAAAGAAATAAAATAACGAAATCATTGATAATTGTGTCGAGTGTCTTGAGAAAATGTTTTGTTGATGATTATTGTTATATTTTTCACATAGATGTCTTAATAGCTTAATAAAAATATGGTTTATTCGTGCGGTATTGAAATTTGCACAATTGCGAATAGGACGAAACATCATTGATTTATTAATTTGTTAATTATTGAAGATTCCCAAAGTTTTTTTTGCAGTTTTAATCTATAAGTTCGAAAGGAATGTGATTAAATTTAGTAGCTTAAAGCTGCAAAGAGATTTTGGGCACTATTGAATAAAAAGTAAAACTTTTCGTTGTCAACCAATGATGCAAACTTCAATATCGTGTTTTTGTTAGATTTGTCTTGATTTTTTAGGGCGTTAATTTTTTGCAAGGCGATTGTGCTGGTTCCTCTGTTTCGTTTTCGAGTTTACGTTTCTTTCTGACCAAGTGAGAAATATCGGTTGCTGGTTTTTGAGGGACAGTACAGGTCGAAGCTCGGTCGGAGGAACTTGATGGCCCGCTGCCATTTTGAGTTGCCGAGGAAGAGGAAGATGTCGAAGCATTGTTGGGGGAACCATCATCAGCAACTTTGTTCTTGATACCCTCGATGAGCAGGCGACAAGCTTCTTGTTTGAAATCCTTCATATCAACAATTTTCTCTTGTATAGCAGGCAATAATTCGCGCAATTCCCGAATTTCTCCCTCGATCGAATAGAAAGGATCGTCGCTTTTGACAATGGGTTCGGGCATTTGTTCCAATTGTTTGATTCTCGTTTCCAGGAGATTCGTAGCTTCGGTAAATTGTTTGATACTAGCGTCGAAATCATTTGACATTGAATGAGCGAGACCAAGTTGGTAATGAATATCGGCGAGAGCACGTGGCTCGATAGGTTCGATTTTTTCCAAAAGACCAAGTGCACGTTCGAGATCAGCGATGGCACCTTGTGGGTTGTCACTTTCCATGGCAACTTCACCAAGCAATCTGTGAGTTTCAGCCAAATGTTTATGACCAGCTTCACCACGTTTGGTGAATACCATTTTAGCGAGTTCAAGAACTTCCCAGGCTAATTGAAGGTCGACGCCACGACCTGGATCATCCTCCTCGTCCTCTTTGTTCACATCTTCTCCATCATCCACGTTCCCTGACGAAGTGCCAGCGACTGTTCCGTTGCAATTGCTCGATTCTCCTTTCTCGACACCATTCTTTTTCGCGTCTTTGCTTGACCCAGCAACATTATTTTTTTCACATTCTTCGCTGCTGACTTCTTTTTTTGCTTCTTCGATCTTCTTGTCATCTGTTTTGTTCGCTACTGTCGCATTTTCCTCTTTCTTCTCATCGCTCGTGCTCTCTATCGAGGATTTTTCATTCTCAGAGCTCGATTTTTTCTCCTCGTCTTCTGTCTTCTCCTCTGAACCGCCAGCATCCCCTTCTTCCTCCTCTTTTGCATCAGCCTCACTTGTTTTATCTTCCTCGTTCTCATCATCATCCTCTTCCTCACCGTCCTCGTCGTCATCACCATCCTCACCACCTGGCACAGCTTCTCCAAGCACTCCAGTTTCTTCTCGAGCTAGACCCAATAACGCTCGACCGTACAACAGGTAAGGCTCACCCAGAGCGTCGTCGCAATCACCCAACTTTTGTGACATCATCTCCAGACCTTCTGCCAACGCTGTCACTGCAGCTGTGTAATCTTGGACGAGGAGGTGACGCTTGCCCTGCGATATTGCTGTCGCTGCGTCCGAATATGTCGTGTTTTCTGCTACGTCCGCCATCTGTAACATTATTATTTTTTTTTTTTTCAATTGTGGAATTAATTCGTGAATTTGAAAATCTAGTGAAAATTTCTCTAACTTGATATTGAAAATTGAATCGTTGGAAAACAAAGTAATTAGTGAATAAATACTCAACTGGCAGTAAAAAACGTGAAAAATATTGAAAAATAAAGAAATTTGTAAATAGATTTTTTGTTTCGGTAGGTTTTTCTAAAAAGAAAAATTAATTAATTAAAAATTAATTGTCAGTGATACAAAATATAGAAAGAAATGGTTTCACAAGTATTAACGACCTGGAAGGTGGTTCGGAAAGTTCACGACGACAAATACTGGTGCTTTTAGGCTGTTTTAAGATTGCAGGCAAGATGAAACGGTCATTGGTCCCAAAAACGAGACTTTTGTCTCGACTGAGTGTCTCCTTTCGTTATACTTGTGGCGCAGAGAAATAACGAGAGCATAAAGAATGAAGAAAAAACGATAGTGGTGGGTCCTCACAAGGGGGTCGATTCACGAAAGTCGCGTCGTCGCGTCGCACACAAAGAGATAAGATCCTTAAGGGTTAGAGGGCGCCAAATGTTTATTGGATTGTGGTGACGAGCGAGACCGGAAGAAGAGGGTTGGTGAACGCGCGACGGTCGTGCGCCGAACTCACACGCATAGCCAAACACAATATTCGCTGTTTCAGTGAGTCCTTGCTCGTGGACCGGGTAGTACGAGATCGTGGGCCATCGGGTGAGGATTGACAAGGATCACGCGCGCGCAAGAGTCGGAGACGAAAAAATACAAAAAATAAAACGGTGCGCGCTACTCTTGGTGGTTTGTTGCTTTGTGATACTTCAGTGGGCGCCTGGGCACGGCCGAGGATGGAACCAACTCGTGTACCCAGGAGCCCTGCGCCGCGCCTCGTATTTCTCATCGCCACGCTGGCACTCACACTCGCAGGTAAAAAAAAAAAGAAAAAAAAATGAATAAATAGAAAGAAGAAAAGAAAAATACATCGGGATTTCGTTTTACGCGTGTGCGCAAATCGTCGGAGCCTTACGAAAGCGCGAAACCGAGTGTCCACAATGTTACGAGACTTCGTGTTTTTTTATTTTTTTAAAAATAATCACAGGAAAATTTTGAATCACACAAAAATTCATTTACCTATACATTCATCGATTAAAGCCCTTCATTGTTCAGTTTCTTTCTATTTTTGTTATTTTTATCTGGAGGAATTTAGGGTTGCACATACTTTTTCTGTATTGTAAAGACGAATCACCAATTTATTGAAAAATTTCTAGCGTTGTGGATAAATTCTTATTTCAAGGATCGTTGTCGAGACAACAATATCGTTGCAATTTTTGGCTAGTAGTCAAATCCGTGCGTGATCAGACAATGGTCTCTGGATGTTCAGATTTCTTAAAACTTTTCATAAATTCGAGTAATTTGATTACTTGCGACAAAGTGCACTTTAAATTGGTACAGCCACGAAAAAATATTTCTCGAACGAAATAATAATTGATTTTTTGACAAATTTATTTGTAAATTTGCATTAAATCTAAAATTTGATAAATTAGCAATGTTTGTGATTTTCTTTTCAATTAATTGGTGAATTGTCATTATCACTGATACAATCGTACGAAAAAATTAGTGCAATTGCACTAATTATTCGTTTTTTTTCTCCTCTATTTTCTACGATCGTGGAAATTCGAAAAAAAGGAGAATAAAGTTCGATTTGACAAATCGTAAAGTGTGAGATTTTGAACGGTTGGCGGTACAAAGTTTCGAATAAGCGGGAATATGACGCGGGCAATGAGTCACCTAACGTGGGTGTTTAGTGGACGAACGAGGCGACGAGGGGGTGGCTCAAGTGGCGGCAGGACCATCAACGGTGGTTTAAGAGTATTGTCCACTTTTCAAAGATGCACAAGTTCGAAATTGGTCGTACTGCACGTCGCTCTCGTACTCTCAGTCGCAGGTAATCCCAATCCAACACGAAAATGAGAAAGAAAAAAAAAGAAAAATATTTCAGAATGATTTGATCGAAGGGTTGAGTGCTCATCAAAATCAGCCCTTAACGAGATTCATTAAAAAGAATTATCGTCTATTAATTCACGATACTATAAAATTTACAATTAAATCGTATACTCCCATTGATTCCAATAAAATAGTTCAATATTCTTAGTAATTAATTCGGAATTGCTTTGTTTCAATGTCCCCAATGTAATGCATTTATTATTCAATTATTTCAAGTAGCAAACCATGAATTTAGCTGTAAATATTTGTTTTGGATAAATTTTGATGAAAACTGAAATATTAGTCGCACAATTATGAGGTTAAAATGATCGTTTTCCAGACGTTAGTAACCTTAGTCGTAAAATATAAATTCTGGAAGTTGTTTCACTCGTTCATATACACATAGGATATTTTTTTGCTTTATTTTAAAGTAGGATCCTAGTTGATTTTTTATTTTAGCGCGTGTCGAAAAGTTTGACGAGTCTTTAACTAAGAGACTTCAAAATAAGCTTTAATAGGACTTTTTATTAAGTAGATAGCGATCAGATCGATTATTCGTCAGCAAATAGTGAGTCATTTATCCGAACTCGAAAATGCTGCTGTCAATGAAAAAAAGAGCCTGAAATTATTGTCAGTGAATGAATCAATAATTATTCATGTTGCTAATTATAGTACTACGTACTTTATTACTAAAATGACAAAGAATTTAAGATAATTTATTCAAATCTACACTAAATTGATTATTTCAATTGTTCATTTCTGCTGCAATAATTATTGATTTATTATCATTCACGATAAATTGGGATCAATAATAAATATAACGATTATTTACAGCTACGGCTTTATTATGCGGTGCTATAATGTCAGATCATTGGGAAGAGGTTGGCTGGGATCGGGATGCTCTCAATAAGGCGAACATCAGTCCTACGTGGTATTTGGATGGACAAGTCGTAATGCTTGATCCACCAAATGATCGACGAAGAGGATATTCACATCGAAAACCCATTTTCCTTGTACCGATGCACGGTGGCATTTGGACAATGTGTGTGTCTCTGACAGGTAAGAAAATTGATTATTTTCATGGATTATTATTTTTTAAAGCTTTTCATAAAAGACTAAATTTACTTTCGCGTTGAGACTCACATCTTGATTGTATTTAAACATTGAAAATCTTCTTCAATTTTATTTTTCTTCTCTAAAATGCTCATGTATTGAAAGACGGAAGAAATTCGTATCGACCAGTAAACGTCTCTTCTCTAGACTGACACGAAAATCTTGGCAATTTGCCCAACAGACTACACGTCGATCGTAAAAGACGAACACATGCACTTGTACATACACTGACACAGTTTTCCTCCCTCTCGAGAATCATATGGAGGGATGAAATCGTTTCGAAGCAAGTTAATCGTGTCTCTCGACCTTTTTCCACCGGTAAATCCCTGCGGGATGGTTGTAAAATTTCCGGACCATTTACATCCGTTTTATCACGTTGAATCGTGGCTCACGGAACAGCGAACGCAAGGAAAATATTTCTACTGTCAAAAAGAACTTATTTTTTAAGTCGTCCAACATTCTTCGTTGCGAAAATAATTTCAAAAATGTTTATACAAATTTGTTTTTTTTTCTGGGCCGAAAATGCAACGGGATTTTTTTTTTTCTTAGGATCATGCAAGTTTTTCTAAAACAAAAGGTTTAAAACCTTTCCAATTTTATTGTAACCTTGACTCTGACCGTGCAATTGAACAGATCGATCGCAATTTAAATCGCCAAAGAAAGACTACCTTCCAATGGATTATATAGAAACAAAATGTGTGTTGCGTGACTGTATACGTTCATCATCCTCCTCCTCGGATGTTCCTTTCTTCGTTACATTAGCCCCAGCAACGACGGTTAAGCTTTTCTTTAACTCTCCCGTTCAGCGTCTTTAAGGGGGTGAATTTCTACTCACTCAATGTTATTACCTATACTTAGCAGCCGGAACAAGAAGAGAGAAACTTTGAAACTTCCAAGTCAGGGATTGGATTTACAATATCACCTTCACCTCGAGTACGAAACAACGAGGTCACTCGCATATTTTCTGATATCGATATTTTCACTCGCTTCCGGTTGTTCTCGTTTCACGAAACTTGGGAAATACTTGGGAATTTTTAGACATTTGTCAAATTCGTAAAAAAATTGGGTTGCATTTCGAAATTATTTTCTTTCGAATTTGTCGAAAATGAAAAAGATCATTTTTTAATTGAAAATCGAAAGGTTCAATTTTGCATTAATAGTTTCGAAGAGTCAATGTTACGATTATTTTATAATTCATAAAAATAATTGAACTGTAGATGCTTTTTTATATTACAATACAATCAACTGTGAGTGTATTGGAAATCGGAAAATCACGCGATCGTTTGGAGCCGGGTTAGAAGGTCAAAGGAGGTGAGAAAGGGAGAAAGATGTTACACGGAGAACAATTACTGGCTCATGTTAAAAGGGAATAATAACCAGATGTTGGGGTTTCACGATGAAAAGCGTTCGTTTCCGATTCTGCTGATTCCATGTCGACTGCCTATCTTCATATCTTTTTCGACTCATTGTAACAATTTCCGGATTTAAATCGATATTGAAAATATGTCATATAAAAATAACAAATTATTGCAATTGAATACAAAAGTCTTTGAAATTCTTTCAATTATTAAATTGTGACATTATCGATTTTCAATGAATTCCGAATTTTATACGAACAATTAGTTATTTTTCTACAATTCAATAAAATTAACATGTTTACTATTTTTTTTACTTTTGGTAAAATTCTAATCAATGTTCATACTCGTTTTCTTTGTTTCTCAGCTCTTTACAAACTCTCATCTGAATTTTTTTTATAAGCTGTTGCAATATTCGTAATAGGAAAATCTCAAGGGCTTTGTAACAGTTTTTTGACGAACGTATATAGCTTTTCGGATCGTTACCAGCGACGATAAAAGTTAAGTGTTACGTTACTGTTCACGTCATTAACAAATATCTCTACTTCGAGGGTCGTTGAACATGTAGTAGTAGAGAGCTTGTGCAATACTTTACGACAACTTAATAAACATTAGACTTCCACCTGAAGCGGCAATATCGTAACGCAAGGGTAAACGAGGTTTTAATTTAATTAAGAGCAAACCCTTCGTTGACGTTATGAGGATAAATGTGTATGTCAAAGTAATCGAGAACCGATTAACGTTACTTGCTTTTTATAACATTTATTTCGTTTTTACGAAACCTACAACTTCGAAATTTTGCTCAACTACTTAATTTTTCAAATAAAACCAAAAGTAATTTTTTATTTATTCACGGGAATGGATTTTTATTCGACGAAATATTCATTTTCGACAATATGTCAATTATCGAATGTTTCTGAATTTCGCATAACCTGATAAATCTATGAATGAAAGTTTAAAAACAAATTTTATTCGGTCCAAAGAATGAAAAACCAGATAGCGACTCAATGGATTAAAATACGAAAAACTGAAATGTGCAGAATTTAGGTCGAGTTAACAGGAAATATTTCATGCACAAAAAGCCTCGGTTATCAAGAACTTTGAAAACTTCTTTCATCAAATTACGATGAAATCTTTTATCCAAATGATTATCAGAGAGGAGGAACGGAAGTTAGGGATGAAAAAATGTTGTGGTTCGATATAGAACTCCGTAATCATGAATTCTCGTCAATGTGTATCTGGAACAAAGCGTCTATTCTTGATCGTTAATTACGTCTCGGCCTCGCGTGTTTTTAAACTCTCTATTCTCAAATATCAGCAGAAGCTGCTTAAAATTCTCTTTATACAAAATCGACGATAATGGTGTTGAGAACTTTATCTTCATTCATGTATGAGATCGATTTTTCATTAGTTTTTTATCGCAGTCAAAAGTTTTCGATATCAGGAAGAAGGACAATACAAATTCCGGATGAAATTTCACGATTTTCGCTGTTTAATTAACTTTTCATTAATGGTCTTCTGGCGCCTTGTTGGCGAATTCAAGTCAGAATTTAAAATTAAAATTAAATTCTGTTCCAAACGAAAAAATGTTTTAATTCCTCTTTTTTTGTCAGAAAAACGGTATCAACTTTCTCGTCCCATTTTCGGTACAAAAAAAATAAAAGAAAAAAAAATCATTAATGAACAAGTCAAATAGCAGGACGAGGGTCTTTGTTCTTGGGCGGAAATTAGATTTCCATGTTAGAGGGAAAATTTAAGACGCGGAAAAGAGAATGAGAAAATGGAGAATTCGCAAGGTTTCTTCGCGTGCACGTACCGTTAAATATTTTCTCATTCATAGGGTGATACTAACACATTTTCGAGGAAGATTGCATGAGAATATGATCCGAGAAACAGACGTTAGTCAAGTTGATGTCAAAATGCCAACAAATTTTTGGTAAATCAGTCAGTTAGAGATTAATTTGATGCTATTTTGATATTAATTGACTAATGTGTGTTGCTAGGGTAACGTCTGAGGTCAAAAGAAATAGGTTTCGAGTCGATGACTCGTGGAATTTGAAATTTTCAACAAACCAATTTGTGAATCATCAGTTTGAAAGACATTTTTTCATTCTTTTGTGACATATCGTCACTTTATCATACCAAGGAATAATCCAATCGAATTTAATGTTTCAAATGCGAGTGTAATTCGGTCAGAGAGACGATATTCGTGAACAGAGAAAAAGGCAAACGTAATTTGTTGCATAACATTATTTTATAATCACAATTTGGAGAGGTTGATTTCTTTTTATTTGCAAATACTAAAAGGGGGTTCTCCGTGGTTGCAACTTAAATAACGCGGGTGCAGCATCATTAGTATTTACAAGGTGTACGCGACGCAGGTAGGTCGAGTGGTTCGTTTCACCGAGTGCATTTGTACCTCTCGGGAATTTCTACCCCTTTATCAACAGTCTTTGTCGATATATATACGATCTCGAATTTCCCATATACAAAGTAAACTTGTGTACAGGAAATTCGAGACCGAATCGTCAGACATGATAAAAATTTCATTTTGCACTTAAAAGTCATCGAAACGCCAATAATTTAATAATATTGTCTTGAAATTCCTTGTAGAAAGTTCGAGGCATCTGTGCTTCGGATTTATAAATAGATGATTTTCTAAACGATTGCTTGCAAGGATCGTAAGACACGATTTTGGGGTAACGTGAGAGAAATTTCCTAATGTCAAAGTGTGAGAAGGTTTTTTTTATAGCTTCGAATCACGCCAAGCACCGACGATCACCGTTCATTTTCATTTGAACTTCAAGCAGGACTAAATTCCTATGTGCTCCGAGGCAGGAGTTTCTCTAAAGCGTTTCCCTATAGAATTTTTTTTTCTTTTTGTTCTGGAGACACACTCAGAGAACTATTACAAAAGTAGCTGTGAAATTTCAAATGGATTCACCGTCCTGTATTCGAGATAGTGTCAATCAACGAGGACAGTCAAAAAAATCAGATTTCACGGAATAACTCTGAAACTTTTCTATCAATTCGTTTCTTTTTTTCTTAATTACAGAGGAACGTCTGTATAGAAACTTTTTAAAAACGTTTTATCAAAGTTTTCAAAAATTAACAAGAGAGTTAACTTTAAATGATTAAAACAAAAAATTCTTAGAAATTCAATATTTTTTGAAAACCTGTTCTCTCTTTCTCACAAATGATTTAAGGATTGAAGGACCTTTAAGTATAATAATAAAAAATAAATGTCGTAGAAATAAAAATTCGGAGAATGACGTAAAAAACATATCGATCTGTGAATTCCGAGTTCAGTACAGAAAGCCCTTGCGGGGCTGACTATTTTGTTTATATTCGTATGTGTAAACCTGGAACTTGTCGAGGTTTCGACTCAGTAGAAACAATTTAGCTTTGACGTCAGTCCCTCGAGACGTCTCCTGTGTTGTTTCGCTTCGTGTATATTCGTATTCTTTCATATATATATATATGAACGATTTAGCTAAAGCGAATACATAATACCGTTCGTTTTCCAACATAATATAGACGAGGAAATACGTCTTCTTGGACAAGTTGGTTTTCCTCAGGAGCGATGCATCAATTATTTGACACCTGACGAAGCACACGAGGAAATTCGAACCGCGTGGCAAAGTCGTGAGTACAAACAATATTAATATAAAAGCAGAAACGATATATAATTATTTTTCATGATTAATAAGTCGAAAGTTTTTAGCTGAAATATATTAAAATGTGTTTTGGAATAATTTGAATGCTATTCATAGGATTTAAAACAATGTTCCAACTGTTTTTCTCAAGTTTTTTAATTATTCATTTACGAAGTTGTTGCCGAATCAATTCAGAAATAAAATCACAAAAGTTGGGTAATTTTTTTGAATTACTTTCTGTTTTTATTCACGGGTTCATGGATAAATGAGAATAATTAAAGGCTCGAAAGAGATTCTGTAACGATATCATTCAGGCATAAAGAGGAGAAGGAACTTTTAATTATCTCGCAGAATAAAAAAAAAAACAAGTAATGATAACAAAAGAAAGAAAAGAAAAACAATCGTAGAATCGTGAAGCTTGAATCGTTAAATTGCATTTTTATCATGGAAAATCCTCACTAAAGTTGTCAGAACAAAAGACAATTTTATTCGACGTGGCGTGAAACAAATGGCGGTGAGAAATTGTACGCGAGACAGATGGTGACAAAAAAAGGTAATCGCTGAGAGATTAAAAAAAAGAGAGACAAAGGAAGAAAAACTAAAATGGTGCGGGACGTATATGAAATGGTTTTGCCTTTTTTTCCTACTTGTGGAAATCGTTTTTTTCACACAATTCGCTATTGCGACTACTTATACTCGAACTCACTTTCCGAGCCGTGACAAAGAACCCTTTTCACCCTTTTACTTTTTTTAGGTCACATTGAAAGTCAAAAAGAATGAAAAGTTTCTACAAATGGACAAAATATATGTCGACGTAAATACATCTGACGCGTTTGGGAAAAATATGACAAAGTATACGCGTTTACTATGATTTTTTTTTTCAATTTTCTTTTTTCAAACGCTACAAAACATTTATCATCACTATATGAAGGTTTAGTAAATTGATTTAAAAAAAAATGAAAAATAAACTCTTTTCAATCAATTCTTATTCATACGTTTTATCTGTACGAATATTTATTGACTAAAATAAAATTTTAAAAACTCGTACGGATTTTTCGATGAATTACGAGTTTGGTAAAGGGGCAGGAAATTGGGAGACAAAGGAAGGAACTGGTGAGGATTCGTTGTGAAATTGGGAACGTCAGATCTCTCCGGAATCCAGAGAGTCTAGTCACGAGGTCGATCAATAATTCGTTCAGCAGATCACGATTGTCACGTCCAGAATGCTCGAGTGTCCAGTCAACCATATATACCTGGATTTCTGTACATATATCTCATGTATATATGCATTGACAAGATCAAAGGACACGTTTTGTAATGAGAATTTTCTTTGACCTGAAAATAGGGGTTGCCTCGTTCACCGAAGAATTTTAAACATCATAAAAAATTCATAGAACGAAATAAAAATAAAAAACGTCATTTTAAATGAGAGACGATAACATGTTACAGAAAAAAGTTTCATCTCCACTCAACAGATACTTCATTTTTTCAAAATTGTGTTTTTAAAAACGGTTGTCATTCTATCTCTTAAAAAACTTAACGATCGATTTGGAAGAAATTTGATACACAGGATCTTTACACAACTACCTAGCCTTTGTCGAGTATTTAAAAAAAATTCAATCATAATAGTGTTTTTTTCAACAAATAAAAAAAGAAAAAAAAATTAACAAAATCCTGACACGTCTATTAAAAACTCTGCCATTTTGTTAAAAATATATCGAAAAAAGTTGTTTCGATACATATATTTCTTGGATATATGAAAAGTAGTGAAATTAACCCTATTTTTGATAATTGTGAGTCTATGTAAGCCCTTCAATTATCAGTCCATGTGTTTTTTGTATTTTAACAGGCATGCAAAATCTGAGTATTTCGTGTTCATTGGTTTGTCTAATTATTCTGGGAAGTGCGGTACTCGTAGGGGCGTTTGGTCTGTGCAGACACCAAATATCGGCTGTTCTCGTGACTGGTGTCATGTATCTTTTAGCAGGTGAGCACAAAATGCTGAATAACATCAAATATAATCATCTCAATACCTAAAACCCTAAGAAGAGAAAAAGCTTTGATTCCAGATTTTCTAAACGTTCAACAAAGTTCACTTTGTTTAACGTTTTTTCTTAAAATTCTTTTTAAATTCCTGCTCGTTACTATCATGGGTCTGTATGACCCAAGGGACTTTAAATCGCGAACGTCAAACTTCTCCGCTTTCCGGTGCAAGCAGTTAAAACTTAGTTGAAAGTTGTGTCTATAAGTGACTCGAAAAAAGCGGTTATCTCGGTTTGGGTCTAGTTGACCCAATGGGTCATGTATTCGGTCGATGATCTGGATTAATCTTTTTTTTCTTCTTTTTTACAATTTTCAGCAACTTTTGCCCTGTTTACTCTAACAATAATTTACTTCAAACGAGCCCAAGATCGAGGCGCAAGAATAATCGATGGTCCAGAGGATGGTGTGATCGGTGGACCAGCACCAAAAAGTGTTTTAAACGCTCGTTGCTTTACGACTGCATGGAGTATGGATTTTGGATGGGGCGGAGTAACTCTTTGCGCTTTGGCTTCGGTCGCATGGATTTTGCTCAGCAAAATCATGAGATTTAGTCCCATATCGTCAATGATAGCGTAGCAGTGGGACGCCTTCGAGGTATAGATACATAAGAAAATTAACGTTTATTCGGCACTAATGAAGAAAACGTGCGACATAGAAAGCAAGCACATTTTCTTATTTTTTTCTCGTAAATTTGCGATTGAAAATACACTTTTTGCCGGTTTAACGTAATTTCACGTATATCTCGAGGGCGAAAAAAAACTATTATATGTATATAAATAATATTATGTGCAATTTATATTAACTTGTTACCGGCTGAGAAAGAAAAAATATTTTCTTCTCAAACCAGATGAGAAAAACTCATTTTGTGCTGATAAAATTTATAAGACAAATTAGCTCGTCCTCAAAATCGGGTTTTCGCCGGTAACGTATACATATAAATATAATCGTGGGAGACTGCAAGTTTTTGATTATTTGTCTCCAGATTTTTGGCTGTTGCAAGCTGCGAGTATGTGATCAATGCAATTAAAAGAGGGAATTAACCTTTTAGCACAATTTCAATGCGATAAATTTTCGGAATTAAACAAGAATTTGAAGATTTTTACTGAATCCGTTAAATCAAATTATTCGCGTTTAAAGCGATCTATCAGTTGCGTGAATGCGAGAGAGATTACTGAAAAGTAGATAAACGGTGTTTTTTCGAATATCTTTGATATATTGAGAAAAATCGAGCTTCTCTATTAAAAAATTGTGCAGTAGGATTTTTATCGATCGAACGACTGATAGATCACTTCAATCGATTGAAATATCGAATAATTACGACGAGGAACGAAGATTTACTAGTTTCGATATTTCAATGAATAAAACTACAATTTTTGTTTCTAAAAAAAATTCAATATTGAACTGTAGAGCATTACCAAGTTTTAAAAAAATATTTTGGGCAAATATTTATTATTGACTGACTTCATACCCGTTGAAATCGAACAAGTGAATGTTATCTCGCAGAATAATAAATCTGATGAAAAATATTATAAAAATTGTGTACTACGAGTGCTACTCGCTATGAAAAAGAAAAATTCTCAGATGGCTAATAATTCAAAGAAATTTCCGTTGCGAATTTTCGCTTCCCGTCAGGCCTCGATGATTTTCGATTTTTATACGATTTTTACACGAATTTGTCGGAGATTGACATCACGCTGAATCACTTCTCGTCACGTTGTAATATTAGTATAAAAAAAAACGTGCGTAATACGTCAGACTCGATGTTTAAAATTGTGGAAAATTTGAATGTCCGTTTAACCGGAACATCGCAATCTTCAGCCTATTCTTTTTGCTACTCTATTTAGGATAAATTTTCAACTTTCTCAAACTGAAAATACTATGAATAATAGGATAAGTTCTCAACATTCTCAAACCAAAAATACGATTATTGTGGCTTCCCGTGACCTTAGAAACATAGAGTAATTTGTAAAAAAACAAAATTTTATAATCGTTTACTTCGGTTTAAAAATTCATTTGATTCTGTCAACAAATAATAATGATTGGAAATATAGTTCTTTTATGTTCGAGATAAATTTTGAGGTTATATTGAGTCAAGTTGTTTTTCCAGCCCAGTATCCTTATCTGTGTTATTTTTAGACAGCCCTGACATAACTTAATATTGTATTATTCGTTTAATAATGAAATGCAAACAAAAATTGCAAAAATTGACCACTTAGACCGCGTGCTTAATATTAATAATAATGCTCGTAATAATATGACTAATAATAATAATAATAATAATAATGCGCCACAAGATTTTGCCTACAGAAGCAAAAGAAAAGAATAGAAACGTGATAAATTGAAGAATTTCGTTCACGTTCGATGTTTTTTGTGCCCAACGTGTTACCAGCGAATTTGCCAACGGACATTGACGCCCCTTTAGAACAATAATAATCACATAGCGCCGAGCCATTTTGTACGTATTCTTATTTGTTACAGCGAAAAATAAAATAAAGAAAAAACAGCATAAGAACGATATAGCTGTAGTATTTCTAGTGTATTCGAATTATTTTCATACCTTTCAAAACCTCACGATACTGTTTTTTTTTCGGGATAAGAATTTATAAAAATAAGAAAAATCGTTTCAATGTCACAAGTTTGTTATTGGTCGATATAAATTTCAAGGTTATTCACAGATTTATTCCGTCACCATATTCTAGCGGCACTGAGAAAATGTTGCCTTCCGAAAATCGATTTTTCAAACAATGAGTTTGAATAGAAAAGAAAAAAAAAATTGAACTTCACGTTAGAAATGTATATTCGTTTTTAAGTATTATTTGTTTACGCTGACGACGTATTGAAATTGCGAACGAAATAATATTTGTTTTTCAACGTTGGCGATGTATAGAAATGGATACGTTTGATACTGTGTCGTAAGTTTGTTGTCACGAAAGCGCGGGCTCTCCTATCGATTATTGGGGTATCGGACACGTGAGCAGAAACGTGCGATATCGTATCATACAAGTTCGAGCTCTCGGGCGAATATTATTTTTAATACTCATAATAATAATGCAAACACATTCGGGAATGATAGTCGATGTATTTAGTCTTTTTTTTTGTTACTCGTAGCAGTTTTTCAAGCATGATTAATTGTGAAGGATTGCCCTCTGTGTGACCGTGTGCAAGTAAACAATACATCGAACAGTGTGATATCGGAACACGCATAACCTCAAAAACTGCGCAAACATCGCGAGCCCGGTGTTGAAGTGACAAATCTCGTAGATTTTGTAATAATCGGCCAAATATAACACTTAACCTCAAAATCGTGAATATTTCGGGAAATCAGTTGAGTGAACAGTTCTAAAGTGCAATAACGTCGAAATCTTGTGTACCGGGTGTTAAAAATTGAACCAATTCACTTACCTCGAAGTAGTCCGGGAAAAACTGACAAAGCCGCACAAAAGTTAAAATAACGTTTCTTCGAATGTTTTTTCGATCGTATTTGGTGTTTAAACGTTTTTGGAGAGGGTAAGTTTTTGTCAAACAGTGCCGTTCTATTAACAAGCAAAAGAAGAGGAAAACAATATCTTTTTTTTCGCGCGCACGGCGTCAATTGTAAATCGCGACGTATATCGACGAAATACTGCGTGTGGCGTCTCCGAACGACCGTTAATCTGCTTAGTGTGCGTGTATGTCTATGTGAGCAGAACAGTAGTACGAAGCTCCCCACCAATATTTCAATTGTAGTGTAAAACGTATTCGCTCGAAACGCGGTCAGATCCAGTTGCGAACAGTGCGGCGCCTACGACCACCAAATCTCTTCCGTTATGTTTAGCTTAGTTGTGTGCGTGAAAACGAGAATAACAAAAAAAAAACAGTTCTCCGTTCAACGCATGCTCAGATATTAAATTGTGATTCGTGCAGATGTCGACCAATAAGCGCGAGTTCCGGCATCACATTTGGCGCGGACAAAAACGCGGGAATTTTAAATCGTTGTTTTTCGGATTTCACGCATAAATCGATTCTGGTGAGTATTTTATTGAAAATTGCATGATATTCTTCAGTTAATTTATGATAAACGTAAGACGATGAATAAATAAATAAAATTGAAGAAAAAATTCTTAAATTTTGTTTTTATTCGTAAATAACAGTTTAAGCAAAGTTCTTCCCATTTATTTTTTATTCCTTTCAACCGGATGCTTTTCACGACTTTCAAAAACTTATAAATCTTCTTTAATTACCATTGCGATTAATGTCGTTCGAACTTTGCGTCAATCTTAGTTTCGTGTCTCTGTCCGAATATGTAGGAGTCGCACTGACAAGAATACTCGTCGGTTTAATAATCGACTCGAAATTGTCGTCGTTCACAAGCCTCGACTTGGCTATTGTCGGCTCAAGAATATTCTCCTCTTCGGCATGGCAGACTTTCTTGTTACCATCCGTCGATAATCCAGTCTTTCGTTTCCTGTACTCGGTCCAGCAATTTTTCAAACTTCCAAAAACATCGAACCAGAGACAGAGCTCTTCCACTGCAAATTTTACATCCCATCTACACGGTTATTGTTGTTCTCTTTTTGTCTTCATTTCAAATGTAAGAAATTTTTTGAATTCCTCACCGAAAAGTAAAAACGTTATGAATATAAAAGCTCCGGCAGGAATTCCAGCATCCGGTAACCAAATGTTAGTCAAACCAAAAAGTGCTGGACCTTCGTGAAACACCATTCCTCTCATGGTGTTAAACAACCATGGCATGTGAAGATATGGTATACGATAAATGTCGCCAAGAGCTAACATTATTGTTGTTACTAATCCCATAACTACGTTTGTTATCAAGATTTTTATTTTCATACCTAAAAATCGATGTTATTTTTATAAAAGAGAAAACGAGGTTATGAAAAAAAAAAAAATTATTTTCAAGAATTTTTTCTTTCAATCGTCCAAACAATCAACGAAATTGAAATAGTATTAAAAATATTGCTCGATTTTGTACAAACTCGTTTCTTACTATAATTTCGACGAAATATCGATTGAAAAGTTGCCGATTTGGTAACAGACTTTCCAAGTGAAGATCGTGTGCCCACTTCGAGGGTCATAAAACTTAAGCAAGCAGCAGCAAAACACATGATTCCAATGTACAAAGTTTCTGCCTGCGAAAGATATAATAAGGAGATAAAAAATGATAAAAAATGAAAAAAAAAATGAAAAGTAGAATTTTCGTGAATTAATTATAATTTTCGAACTAATCATTTCTTAAGTATGCATGCTAGAAGAAATGTAATAACGAAGGAATTCTTACTTTCGAGCTGATTTTTTCCTCAGGGCGATTCCCGAGAGACATCGTTGAATAAGTAATTTTCTTACGTTTAAAAATCATTTCGATTTACGTTGAGTAAAGCAAAAAACTTTTGAAATTTTCAAAGATTCTTTAAATGCATGGAAATAGAAGTTTTTTTGGATTATTTCATCGGGTAACTGGTTCGGTTCGAAATGTTTGGTTGTATTGTGTCACGTGTGACAGCCATGTCCTGTCATTGACTAAATTGTCATGAAAGTACAAAAAACAAGGGAGTGTGGAAGGTTATTCGAATTTCATAAAACTGAATCGATCGAGAACAAATTTTCAGTACAATTTTCACAAATTTATTGACAGAATGTTACGAAATATCTTTTGATAATAACTAATGAAGATTTATTGCTTTGGGAAAAGGAAAATAAAATAAAAATCGATCTTCACTGCACAGGATTACGAGCCTGACGATGAAAGAGACAAAAAACTTGCAGCCAATTAAGCACCGCGATCATTGCACTCAATATTTCGTTACGCTTTATATGAAGCCCATCAAGAAATAGCCTCACGAGGAAGACAACAACTTCCACTATTATAACGCAAAGTTGCATCAATAACCAAGGCGTGTGCAACATTGGATATTCCTGTTGGATTGAAAAAAAAAAAACTATTTTAAAGAAGAAGTATTCTTCTTAACATTTCGATAAAAAATGAATTTTATTTTTTTGAAATTTTACTGAATATCTCGATTAATTATGAGTTAACTAAATTGCAATTATTACTGTGATTGCCCCAAGCATTATCAACGTATAATGTTCGATGCCAAGAATTGAGGTCATTAGTTTTAGATCTCGTTCGACATCGCGTGGCACTAAAAATAAAATTAAAAAACTCGTTACAAAGTTAAGAAAAAAGCATCGAAATGTTTTTGTCAACGAAAAAAAAAGTTTAAGAAAATACAGATTTTAAGATCAATCAGTCAATTGCAGAATAATGAAAAATTGTAGCTCACCACCTTCACCGGATCTTGTTCGTGACGAAAAAGATCTTCTCATTGGTATTTTGTATTTCATTATTCGAATTATATCGAATGCAGTAATTACCTGAAAAGAATTTTTCATTAATTTTATCAATCGAGGATCCAAATGTGAAAGCAATGAAGTTTATTATGAATCGACAAAAAAAAAATTATTCTCAGTAATCCTTATTCATTCTTTATTTTGGTTCAATTAAAGATATTATAATATATAATACGATGCGTACTAACGGTCCCAATGAAGCCGATCGTTATAACGTAAACTGGACTTCCCATGAGATAATGATCACAGACATTGCAGGCAAGACGTCCTACGCGCTGGAAAAAAAAAATACAAATAAAAATACGAAAGAATTGTTCTCACAATTAATTAAACTCGATTAAATCACAGTGAACAGTTTTTTTCTCCTGAAATAGTAAAATTCAGTTCCAAATTCGTACATTGAGTCCAATTTACAATTCTATCAAAAATTCTCCGAAAATATTACACGGTTGTTTTGCATTTGATGCAAAATAATTATTTCTGGAAAAAAAGTGATTGAAAATGAAAAACAAAAAATCCTAACGAGATATCCACCACCATGATCCGTCAGAGCTTTTCTTCTTCCTCTTATTCTCATCCTCATTCGTAAATCCACACTTTTTCAAGTAAATCTCTTTCCCAACGAGCTATTGTCGTGATATTAAGAAAAAAAAAATACATGCACCGAATGAAACTTCGCAATCACTAAGCTACTCTGAATTTTTTGGTTAACTCAAAGAACTTGACAGATCATTGGATTTTTTGACACTTCCATTCTCGTTGGTTACTCGACCTTATTTTTTCACAAGTTGCTACGAACTTTAATGTAATAAATATTCGAAATATACTCAAAATAATTGCTCACTGTTTTGTAATGAGAATAAAATAATAAGGTCACATGAGAAAAATAATCAATTATCGATACTTGGTAATAAACGATCAATTATTGATCGAAAATAAATGATGAGCTTACCAATTTCTTGTTTTTCTCAAATATTCCCAAAATACGACAAGTCATACACTTTTTGTGATGTCTTGCCATGCTCTCCGAAATTTACTCTCGACCTTGTAGAATTTTTCGAAACTCTTGAACCGAGTTATTTATTGAATTTTCATTTGTAAATTTTTCGTATTCATTTTTATTCGGATTTCGAAATATTTATAGTGAATAAAGGATCGTATTTTAAAGGCCAAGTTGGTAAACCATTCAGGTTAGAAATTTTTTCGTACGGTGATTTCATGTCAAGGCACTCCGCGATCTACATAAAACTTCCATCGAGTTATCAATTTTTCATTCAAGATTAAATTTGGCATTAATATTTTTTTTGTGTCAAGAAAGACATTTTTAATCTCATCAAATGTCAATATTATTGTATATTTTTTGTAATTTTGATTCGTCCTCATTCTCAATAAAAAAATAAATAAAAATAATTCATCCCTGTGAGAAGAATATTCAGGAAGAAAAATTACAAAATTTACGGGCGATGAACGAGATGAAAAATCATGACGGGGGGAACGAGAAAATTGAAACGACGAAAGAAAAAGGAGCCTCTTCGACAGTGAGATTTATTCATAATTTTATTATCAAAGATTTTGTCGTTCAAAGAAAAACAAATACAATTTTTTATATAAAACAGATAAATTTTTTAATTTTTTAAAATGAAATAAAAAATGTTAGCCAGGAAAAAGGCGAACGAGAACAGGCTGTGTCATTGAGTCATGGGCGAGAGAAAAAAATGAAAAAATCAGTGATCGAATACTGCCCGCAGAGAATGAGACTTATCGAAATTTTCAAGCTCTTCTGTTGGCCACTTCCGTTTTGGTGTTGAGTTATCATGGTTTTCGTTATGGAAAGACCGAATACAGCGTATTGGAAAACGGGAATATTGTCAATGGTTTTGTGTCTGCCAGACGAGCCGTTATCACGTTTAGTCTTGGATATCCGGTCATTTATTCGTTCGTCTCATCTTTGTCCGCTTGCATGCTTCTCTATTCCATTTTCTGGGTCAGTTTTGCATCGCTACTTTTTTAGTTGTAAAAATCAATAAATTACGGCGAAGGAACTTATTACAAGTCAAATTATTTCGAATAATTGTTTTTATTTAATCAAAAAAGAAAAAAAAATCAATTAATAAAATAGAACTCCATTATTTTACATGATTTTTTAAAAACATTTTGTTTAGATTTCGATCGAATGTAGAAAATGACATATGCGTTCTTTCCCAGTCAAGCTTAGGCCATTAGACATAAAGATTAATTAATCGATTAATTGATATTCAGAAAAAGCCTCGATGGAGTCTTCCCTCAATTATCGTCTACCTGATGGATCTCGTATGTCACGTCGCTGATGCACTCGTAGCATTTTGGCTTTTTTTCGGTCACCTCAAATTCACTACAGCTTTACTTTACACAACGATCACTGCTCTTGTGATAAGTATGTCAGCAAAGATTCTGAAAAAACTATTTGATATGATCGCTTATCAGGAATATTGAAATTAGTAAAAAAAAGAAACTCGCAACTGTTGACGTAGATAAAAAAATAATGTATAAAAAAAAAAAGATTTCGTATTTGAGGAAATTGCGATTGAAATATAACAATGAAGTAAACAATGGTAATTAAATTAATTGAAGAATTGATTGAATATGATAAAAAAATTCTGTGTTTGAGTAAATCTGTAATTGAAATAAATATTTAATTACAGCAGGTGAATTGTGGATATGGTTGGGTGTCTTACGTCTGTACGAGCACAGAACATTTAACTGAGCATGACGTTTTCCTACAAGGAAAAAACATATATTTTTATAATTTTTAAAAAACAATATTTTTACAAGTCTTACGAAATAATGAGTTTTATATGTTGTATATGTACACGTTTCGAATAAATATTTATAATAAATGTCTGATGGAGTCTATTCTTTTTTATCCGTAAATTCTCGTTCCTTTATCTGTTGAAATTTGATTTTTATTCTCAGCGATTTTGGAAGAAATTACTGTTGGACAGTAGAGTGATTCGTGAGTTTGATGAGTGTTGTTAAGAATTTTTAATCCTGGACATTCTTGAAGACTGTGAAAAAGAAATGGAGATATTTTAAGAGAGGCAATAAAATATTATTAGCTGATTATAATAAATTTCGGTGATTAATTTAATAATAAAAATGAATTTTTCTCAAATCTTCGTGCAGTTATCATTGACTCGTCACAGCAACTTTTCTCTTGTTTCTCACTTTATTTAATTTGATGAAACAATTGATTTCTAGTAAAAACCTTTTACAAAAATCCTCTTGAGCTTTCGGCACGACGTCATCAACGCCTAGAATACTCTTTGTTGCAATTTGACGCATTAAACAACCAATGAAAGCGTGACAAGGTACTCCAGAGGCTTGAAAACTTGCCTGATCATTGATCGTCGCGTTTTTTATCATTTCACATTCGTGTTTGCACAAATAATGTTTTGCATCATGAATATTACGAAAATCGTGAGCATCCAGTGCAATTCCTGGTGTGTTCCATAATATGTTTGCTTTTGCAGCGATTTCCAAGGTTTTTTCGTCAAGATTGTGAAAGACATTGGCCAATATCGACCTGAATATTGAAATTGGAAATATCATTAGAATTTTCGTTTTACAAAGTAATCAGCGAACACAAAAAAAAATGAAAGGAAAATTAAATAAATCTATGAAAAAAGTAGGGAATAAACATTTTCTCATGTATTTCAAAAAAAATATTCCATACTTCGAATATTTTTTGTTTACCCTTTGAAAATATCCTGCAATGTTACATCGACGTTCATCACATTGATATAATGTGCAGCAAGTTTTGAACGCAATCTCGCTTCATCAGTAACGTTCGATGGAAAATCATTGTCGTCAATCGAATTATTAGTCTTGTCCCAAAAAACAAGCATGTCATTTAAGTCTTTTCTCTTATTTGTGCTTTCGCCAAAATTTCCATTCGTCATCGAGAACAAACTGTTTTCGTCGGGTACGATCGTCAATAAATTTATCAAATATATCTGCGATTGAGAGTATAAGAAAATCGAATGAGTTAGGTGACAAAGGAAAACAAATCAATTATCAGTGAAACGAAACAAGTT
Organism: Campoletis raptor; assembly: GCA_948107755.1. Taxonomy (NCBI): domain Eukaryota; kingdom Metazoa; phylum Arthropoda; class Insecta; order Hymenoptera; family Ichneumonidae; genus Campoletis; species Campoletis raptor. Next base: position 10,276,127 of record OX403626.1, read on the forward strand.
CAAGAAAAATATGAATAAATTACGTTTATATCTGGATTATCTCGTGCTGATGATTCGATGTAGCACAATTCTTTTTGTGACCATGAGCGATTGACATGTTTGACGAAATATATGTTTGGAAATTCTGTAAAATCTACGTCACGTGTTCGCCTGTGAAAAATTATTTTTCTTCAAATGAATGATTCATTGTCCACGAATATTTAATTTTTTTATATGAATCATTACTCGAGTACAACATTTTTGCAATATGTTTGTGGCAGAAATTAAAAACAAATCTTTATATCATTATTATTTCAATTTATCGATTTTTTTTTTTTTTAATTAACTACTAAATGTTTTATATTTTTTTAGTTTATCAACAATGATATTTGGTACAATAATGAATGTTCAATGATTGCTATGATAAAATTTTTATTCATAATATATTTACCGACATTTGAAGTTATCACTTGGAATGCAAAACAGTGCAGTGACCAGGGCAAATAATAGAAAAGCTGCAAAAACGAGACTAGCTGCGAGAAAAGCTGCGAACAAGTGAGACGGCCATTTTCCAACATGATTAGAAACACCTTTAGCTATGGCTGTTTCGAACGATGGGTAACAATTGCGATGCGATAGGCTGAAGCATTCTTCGTTGTCGAGCAAAGAAGCACGTTCCTCTTGAAAGCTTCCTGCGAATTTTTTTATTTTTATCAAAGTGTAACTAATATGCAAATCACTAGAGAGAACCAACAAGTCAAAAAGAAGTGTCAAAACATCTTTTCTTCATTGTACGTTTACGTTATTTTGATGGAAATTCATTTGTAGCAATTCAACAAAAATTCATCAAGTTAATCCGATCAATTTATTAAAAAAAAAGTCTAAATCCAACACATGAAAATTCACTTCGAATGAACCATTTGGTAGAACAAGTTCAAAAAATACTTCAAAGTCGACGAATCACTACACGACACTAATAACATTTTTTTTTTCATCCATAAAAGTCACAAATTTGTTGTTTCTTTCAAAAAAAAAGAATAATATTCTTCATCGGTTAGAAAATTGAAGCCACGAGAAAAAAAGCAGAAAACAACGTATTGACAGCAACGGTTTGAAAATTCGTGAGACAGCTTTGAAAGGCAAGTGCGATACTCACGTTTCGCCATCGGCATGACGTTTATTCGGATGCACTCTGCAACCAAAATGCCTTTCTTTTCGTCTTCCTTCTTTGACCAGGTTTGCAATTAGTCCATGAGTGGTGTACGCCAAGTCAGCAAGTTTTCGCAATGTATTAAACCCGCAGATTCGTTTTGTCACATACATACATACACTTTATTGTGTGTATATTCATATACAGGTGATGTGTGTGATTCATCGAGTTGTAATAATAGGCTCTCAATAGCATGCGACCAGTCACGAGACTTGTAATTTCCTCGAGTTATTTGACGTTTTGTGAGAAACGTAAACGAAAAAAAGAAAATCGACTATCACTGAGCTCTTTCGTTCCTGCACTCACGACTGAAGAATATATTTTGTAGTTTCTTTATCGACGGTTCGTCACGTTATATTTTTATCTGTAATCGTGATGAAAATGAAAACATAAGTAATAATCTGCTAATTCCTCGTCGTTACGTTTCAATATATTCTTCATGTTCTTTTTCTTTGTTCCTTCACACGAAAAATAAATAAATATTCCAGTATTCTTATCTCTCGAAAAAATATTTTTTTAAACGATCGTCATACTCAATATTATTTGTTATGAAAATATCGTAAAAGAAATTAGTCCAGAGTGTGGTTATTACGATAATTCATGTTTTTTTGGAACACAAAAATCTGAGATTCGAAAAATGTTTTTATTAAGATTTTTTAAAAGAATTTTACTCCGATTGCTAATCACGTGAATCACCGTACAATGAACTTGAAGAAATACGTGCAGCAGTTTCGTGGCACGTAGTTCATTGAACAGCCGTCAGATGGCCACAAGCACGAAATCCTTTAAATTTGTTTCTCACAATCTAAGCATTGTCAGCCAATCAGTTTGAATATGTCTGTGCAAAAATTGTATTAATCAGGATTTTGGACAAGGCATAAATCAGGAAAAATAGCATTTTCAATTATTTGATCGTCGTACATTTGTATATATTTATTAAAAATAACATTTCTCATAAATAACATCCTAAAGAAAATCACAATGTGGTTTATATACATAACATTTTTGCAGATGAAATGATTGCGTGGTTTGTTGACAAAAGTAATGATATGCGACAATTTATTTTGTCAAAAATCAACATTTATAACAATTGTTTGTTTTTTCTGACAACTTTCTATTAGTAATTAGTTTTTGTATGTTTATTTTTTACAACAATTAAAAATTTCTACCATTTGTAACCGTGTTCCATATTTTTTCGATGTTTCGATTATGCATTTTTATATCTAATCGATATTGATTAACAATTATATCACCGCAATGAAATATTCGTTCATAAGAAGAACTTTTTGATGTTACGATTATTTCAAAAAGTATTTTTGACGATATCGAAAAAGTATTGACAATGAAATTTGGTAAGCTCTCTAAAAATTCGAACCTCTGGATATCGAAGATACATAGGAAAAACGTGCAACGCACGCGGAAAAAAAAATTGACCGTCGAGTCGATAATCGAGATCGAGGCCATAATTGAAATGCGCTCTTATCTACCATCGCGTATTCTCTCCTAAAAAATATTGCCTTCTAATGAGACATATCTTACGATGACCGTCCAGCAGTCAAGTATATTTATTATCAATGTTACACTAATTACATCGAAAGGTACACTACGTCTAAATATATATAAATATCAATATATATATTTTGGGTATTGGCAGATTGATCGTAGTTTTGTCGTTTTTATTTTCCTATGTCGCACTTAGTGGTTTTTTGATCGAAGTATCTATCGAGGAGCTAATCCCTCGTATTTCGTAATATTGTAGATTAAATTAATTTGATTTAAAAGTTTATTATTCACGGGAAGAAACCACTGGTTTAGTATCGACGCACAATTCCACTATGAAGAAGTATCGCTTCGATGTTTTCGATCGAAAATATTCAGATAATGTCTCGAGTCATTGCTAAATGGCACAGCAAGCCACTTCGTGTCATTCGATAGCCATTTTGTGGCTACATCGCTGTCATTTTGATGAAGCATTCTTATTCTGTTCTATTTCTCGATATTTCCCTAATAAATACAATTTTTAATACCATTGTCAAACACTAGTGTATGATATTGTGTTCCTTGGATCAGTTTTCGAATCTGCTGTCTTTTGTAAGGTGGTAACTTTCGTTCTTGTGTCTTTTCCTGTAGTGGACTCGCTATCGGAGGAATCTTCTTCACTAGAGGAGCTCGTCGTTAATGCCTCGTTGACGTCTTGCAATTGTGCATGTTCGTAACTACGTCGATTTCGTGTTAAAATGGAATTGGTTGATAAGGTTGCTTCCTTTCTCATGGTTTCGGGGCTGGAACTCGATTGATTGCTGCTCAATTCGGCAAAACCGGATTCAGGCGTTGTTACGGTCTCACTGTTCGTTGACCTGGCGACGAAATCACTGGGTGATGAAGTTGTTGCTCTAGAATTTGTCGAAACTTCCCTTTCGTCTCTCAAACTTTCGTCCTCGTTGTTGGTCTCTAAAGATTCGACAACGTCCGAAATTCTTCGGGATTTTTTTTCCATCTCGATCTCTACGTGAGTAGCATTGAGAACTTCTGGGTTAGTATCGTGATGTCTTCTTCTTGGTCGCAGCTCTGCATTTTCTTTGGACCCCTTGGCACTGCCCAAATTACGTCTTATGACGTTCAACCGTTCTCTGCTTCCGGTATGTCTTCTGTTACTACCGAAAAGATTCTCCCGGCTCTCAACATGAAGATTTTTCACGCTACCAATCCAACCATCCGTTTTGTCAAGTGCTACCAACAAATATCTCTTAGAACCAGTCAAATTCCGTCTCGGATCGTTCGTTGGGTTTGCTTTGTCGTCGTCGATCAGGATCAAGTTCTTATTGCTCAAATTACGTTTGGAATCGTTCAACGACTTCTTCTCTTCATCGACGACTGTTGTTACACCACGGTTCGTGAGATTGCGTTTGGAGCCATTCAACGAACGTCTCTCTTCGTCTAGAAGAGGATATCGAAGGTGATTCCTCTTTGGGCCCATTGTCGTACGAAGTGTCGATGAAAATTGATCATCCCTCGCTCCATCATGGTCTCGTTGATCTTCTTCGTAAACGATCTCGCGGCTATTCTTTAAAATTTCGCGATTCACAGCCTCGGGCAAATGCTGTAGCTCCACATCCCCGATCACTTGAATAGCGTCCGGATCTACTTCAACTATTTTGTATTGACCCAGTTCACGATGATTTTGAGGATTTGCCAGTGAATTTTGAGGCTCTCGGTAAACATTGCGAGAGAGCATGTGATCGTCCAAACTGTTATCGCTTTTTGTACTCTCCGCACGATTTATCACTCCTGCAGCTGTTGGAGAACGATGATGCCCCGGGTGGGAATAATGATGATGGGAGACATCGTGGTACGGATCCAGCAATAAGCCGTCTTCGTCTACTAGGAAACCTGAAAACCTTGACTACTTAGCTTCATCGAGACTATTGCGTTTTTGCCTCGTTTCCTTGTTATCGTCAAAGAGAGTCTAATACAATTTCCTTCGTTATCAATCTTTGTTTGCATTTTATCGAAAATAAGGAAAATTCAGTTGGAATCAGTTAGAGACAATAAAAATATTTGAAAAGAAAAACGCTTTTGAACCGATTGAAACCCTGCTTCCCTGTCAAAAAGATGATTACATAGTTTTTTTAATTAATTTTTTCATCCAGTTGCTTGACCAGGTCCCAAAGTACAACCACATGAATTACAACCAGTTTTGAGTGAGCTTAGGGCACGTGTCAAAGATTAATCGCCATCAACAGTCAATAATGATCATTCATATTTACTTTTATACAAGACTTTTGTTTCGAGGACACTAGACGTTCTGAACTAAATGTAAATGTTATCTTTACAAAACTTTTTCGTGATGAATCTTGATTTTTGACCTGACGTGCTTCACCACCCTTCAAAATTGAAGACCGAGCTGTTATTGTTTGCCCAACACAAAACAGTATTACCGATACCCCAAGGACATAGTTACAAGGGACATGCACTTCACAACAACCATTTTTAGACATTTTTCTTTCCCCAACGATACATTACCCCTCAAGGATCGTTTCTTTTCGAAAATGGACGTTTGTCAATGTTTTAGTTGTTTCAGCTATTTTCGAATCTTTCTGTTTCAATAATCAGAAGCATAGTGAATTTTTTACATTTTTTTAAACTTCTTGGACGTCGTCAATCAGTGGAATGTCTATGTGAAGTTTCGGTGAGGACGATCCCTGGGATTGTGGTCCATGTTGGCCTGGTGGTATCAAAAATCCCGAACCGTCGCTTTGACTCAAAGTTGTCAGTATAACAGGAGCGGTTCTCGGCTCACTAGGCACTTTCCGCAGGCTGAGTCCATCTACGATTACACCAGCACCAATAACGATAAGACAACATGAGGGAATTTGGGTTAAAAGAAAAAACCAAAGCAAATAGAGATGGGAAATTATTCAATGTGGTCCATCGCACAAGGACTCTGAGGATTTGAGAAAAAATTGTTGGCAAGGACCATAATTTGCAATACAGTGGCAAAGCGGACTAGTTAATTGTAAATTTGTATCCTTAATCGACCATACGTGGTATATAAAATTTTTCAAGTAGTGTCAAAGCAGAAGCGAGCATGCGAGTAAAGCGTGGTTTCTGATTAGTAGATCGTAGATCATAAGCATCGGTAACAGGAATAAATGGCTTTTAAAGACATTACCGTTCCTTAATAAATCCTATTGTTAATTCGAAGCGTCAAGAAGAAAGAGTACAACGAATTATCATTTTTCTCACAGACCTATGAACGCCTGCGTGTCTAAAAATTCTTCTAAGACGTGTTCCCATGTAAAAACTTACCGGTACCATGACGGAGATCATCCTGTACTCTGTAGAATTCGGCGAGTTCGCGTCCAGAGCAAAGCGGTGTATCCACCTGGACAGTGCTGTTGAACAAGGAATGGTCAACCTCGTAGCCTTGTCGTTCTTTGGAGTAGCAAACCATCGTTTCGAATCTATGACCCCATAGAATTTCCTGGGGAAGATAACTGGATCTTGCTTGTGTAGTTTGTCCGGTAGATTCGATGGTGCCTTCGAGAATGACAACGACCTCAAAACGCTCGGTTAGCATGTCTTCGGCGGACATATTATAAAAGGGTGATTCGGCGTTGATTTTATGGATGATGGTGGTTGGCCATATGAAGAACAAGTTACCGTTTTCACCGTCTGTACCAACAGCCAATTCTTGTTGATGCTGTGACAATGTTTCACCCTCTTTTGTCATTCTTGTTCTAATAACTTGAGCCCTTACAGCTGCTCCGATAATATGAGATTTTCTCATGTCAGCGACTCGGAACATGAGACAAAGCTCACCGTCGCGTTGACATATGACAGCATTTCGCGAAAACAAAAGCGTCTGTGTTCGTTGCTTCGGACGACTCATTTTTGCAAATACTATTCCAACCATCAGAGCTTGAATCATAACGCCCGCTATACTCTGAATACACATTACAAATATTGCTTCTGGACATTCCTCCGTCGTTGATCTACTCCCATAACCAATCGTGTGTTGGGTCTCGATCGAAAATAGAAAACAACTCGTAAACGAGAATATATTGTATATACATGGCGTCCATTCATTCTGTATCTGGACAGGTGGTAAATGCTTCTCATCAAAATCACCATGGGTGAACGCTATCAACCACCATATCACTGCGAATCCCAACCATGAGAGCAAAAAACTCAACGCAAAACATAACAATGTCCAACGCCATTGCGTGTCAACTAAAGTTGTAAATATGTCTTGAAGAAAACGCAACGAACGACGTGATATTCTTGACTGCAGTACGTTGCACTCGCCGTTCTTCAGAACAGCACGACGACGTATTTTTCGGACCGGGCCTGCTCTGTAACGGCTCCTGTAATAAAATAAAACCCAATCCATTGAATACTTTAACGAAATCACTGATTTCTTCAACTGAAATTTTTTAAAGTCTTTTTAGACATTCTTCGTTTCAATTTTTAGCAGGAAAACGAGGACTTAAGAAACCAATTTTTGTCTCTACATAAACTTTGCATTCTTTTTTTTCCACTGCACTAAACAATTTTGTGACTAAACGAGGATTTGATTTGACGAAAGAATGTCTCGTGACTAGTAATTTGAATATGTTTATTTTTTCTCTCATTTCGCTATTCCTTATGCAGATTGTTGCGATTGAAGAGCAACAAGTGTCGCATTGAATTGCAAATTAGACATGATATGCTGCTCATTATATTTCGCTTTACGTGCGATAAATATGGCACGATGTTACACCATGTTGTCACGCTCCTTTTTAACACGAATAATTGTCAAGTACAATTGCAAGTATAACAATGAAAAAAATAATCTGCGATTATCTTCATCTCTCTTGTCACCGTTTGAATCTCATGTTCGTAGTCTCGTTCATCTGAACAAATACTGTCTCGTTCAATTGATTGAAGATATCTTTACATTTTTATGCGCTACTGTTTAAGAAAGTGCCTAGAAATAAGAGAATATTGCAATCATTGAGAAAGTTTGTTTGTAAAAAGAAACGAAAAATAGTCAAGATCTCAAGTTTTATATTGAATTAGGTCATCATCGTTTAGAAGTGAAGATATCGTCTCGAAGATGCTCAGAGAACTTCCCTCAAGTTTAGCCAAGATATGAACGGCATATTCTGTGATACATGGTTTTGTCGTGAGATATATGGTCGTTAAGATAAGACGTCGTAGCGTTTAAAATGTATATATATGTAAAGCAATGTAATGGGTTTGTATGTATATATGTAGATGTGATGTTTCTTGCTTTCTCACACCGTATCAAGATTCGTTACAAAAGTTATTTTATCACCTTACTCAGCAAAGCTGACTGACGCATATCGCTCAGCAAAATCTCCAATTTCACGAGTGTCACCGAGTACGTTAAAAAATAGAATGCGTTTATGAAGGAAAAAGAGTGTTCTCATGTATTTGGTGTTAAAAAAAACGCAAACTACGGTCCTGACAGTTTCAACAGTACGGTCGTTGCTTTTTGTTTTTGTTTTTTTTTTTCATATTTCTTTTAATTTATGTCGGGATTGATTTCGCAAATTCCAATGACCTTGACCTAGATGTCACAAAATTTAGATACTTTGCCCTCGATATCGAGCATTTCGACGATGCTGATAATTTTCGTAATTCTGACCCAATTATAATGTTTTTTATTTTTATTTTTATTTTCTTTGTCTATCGGCCGACCCTGTGGAATGAAATGAATAAAAATCTTTAATTATTTCAAATCAATGGAGACATGATTATTTTTGAAAAATTCCATGATACTACTTGCAAATAAACCCCAATCCGCAACACAAAAAAACTCAAAGCCCGAGGTTCGTTGACCGTTCGCCGAGACGAGAACAAATCAGTCTCAATCTTCGCAAACAAAAAATGACACCTCTTGCGTATTACGATTTCATTAGCCATCTGTTTTTAACAGGTGTCTCATAAAATACATGCTTCAAGTTTAGAAGATACGAATGAACTTGGACTATGTGTAATTTTCCAGCTTCTCGTCTCCGTCACTTTTCAGACACGTTAAATTTCGAGGCCGTTTTGATTACTTGACAAATAAACAGTCGTTATCATCTTCGAACTTACATGCCTACCGTGTTATACATGTAAAATATATACTACAGATATATTTTATATGTCATATTTATTATGAGGCGTAAATTAGTCGACAATTAAAGAGGTACGTGTGACTTTAAATCATTCCGAGGCATGAATTTTTCGACAGTTGTAGTCGAATCTTTGAAACCGTATTTCTTTTGTTCTTAATCTTATCGAGATAGCACAAAGAAAAAAAATTCATGTGAAATCGCAGTTAATGCGAATTTATCGAAGATTAATACGATCGTTTTATTTCACCTTGATTTCAAACATGCATCACGTTTTTAAAGACAATGACGTACGTCAAAATGTCGGGAGGAAACAAAAATTATTTCGCTTCTGAATTATCACAGGTGTGGAACACTTGACCTTGAATAATTTATCAATCAAATTTCAATAGATCCATCAAAATTGAATTCTAGCATGTATCGTCAAAGAAGAAATAAATTTTTCGTGCGAAATTTTGGATGAAATATTAAAAGATAGGAATTTAAGAATACAATTATTTATTTGATCAAACTTTTTGATGAAACATGATATAATAATAGAAAAAAATTAATAAAATGTGATATCGTATGACTGGAGGACGATGATATTAATTGTTTGTTACGTTAGTGTTTTTGTGAGTATTTTATTTTTTGCAACCGATGCAAAATGATGTGAAATACAAATATGTTGGCGTTTTTACGAGTAATGCACACGTCGATATTTCATTTAACGATCGACATTAATTACAATGGAAGCGTCAAGTTTGCTGTTTTTCTATTTATGGGCATCGAAGTTATAATAACAATCGTTCGAGTGTCGGTATATGAATGAACTTAGAACGCAATAAATTTACCCATGTCCCATTACATGGAAGATAATTAATGGACAGCTGGAATGCAGAACAAATTTCAATAATTGATCAAAAAAATTCAGTAACGACAGGTTTACAACTTGCCAGTTGTTTAAAAAGTGTTAGAAATTTCTTCGAAGTTTGAGCGGTTTTCAGATGCAAAATAATTCCTTTGAATCAGTAAAAATTTGTTTTTTTTTTCTTACATTCGAAAAAATCGATTTTCATTGGTAGATTTCATTGGTTTTGAGTTTGAAAAAAATATCCAAACCTATAGTACCTGCTTCTCATAGATGGATTCGGACTTTTTGGTGCTCGACCGATGACAATAGGCGTCGTGCCACGAAAAGATAAAAGTTTTTGCTCATCACCGCTTTCCGGTGTCCCCGAAATCCCGTTTCTCGCACTATTTTTCATTACTTCCCCGTTCATTGTTTCGTCGATTTTCGAAATATCGTTCATTAATATTCGTCGTTTTTTCCACCACTTCATACAAATACTTTATGATTATTTATCGTTAAGTTGATTATGTGCAACGAGTCGAATAATTTTTTGTGTGACGACACAATTGGCGTTTCACTTCCAAAAAAACTTTCATGGACTTCCATCAATGATCAATTGTTTGTTGTCCACGATTTAATTCACTTTTCAGTTCAATCCTAGAATTGTCTGATTTTCATTCGCACTCCACTTCCTGTTTCTAAATATTTTCTAACAAAATAAAAAACCAAGTAAAAATAAGTAAACTAAATATTCATTCGTAGAAAAATCATTTCAGGGATGATTTTTGTACGAATAAAAAATTGGAAAATACAAAAAACTAGCACTGACAAAAATGAAATACGTATGAATCGTGTACGCATTAAACCAATGCGGATAACGTAAACGTATTGTGATCTTTTTATGTCCAACGACCAGAACGAACTAAATATAAAAACTGTCATAAAAGTCAGACAATTTTTTAACGTCGTAGGAGCTTTTCACGTTTCCCGAACGTTTAAATGATTCATTTAATTCGTTTTTTTTTTTTTTTTTTTTTTTCAATTCGACGAACGTATAGTAAATTTTATTGTATCGCGTCTCGCGTTCATGAAATTCAGTCCCGCCTTTTTTTCGTACGAATTGTCACTTCCTCATAACTCGTTGAATTTGGTAAGAGAACCGAGAATTAAGAGACGATGAAACCGATGTCTCAGTTTCAAACGAGACGATTGATGACTCTCTTGTCATTTGTCTGACAGTACATGTACTTGGTCTACTTATATATTCATGCACATATACACACATGCACATAACATATGTGACATTATTTATATACATATATGAATGCATACAAATATCATGTCTCCATATATACAAATATATATATATATATTTGTTTATGCAAATCTATGTAGTTATGTGTCTAATGTCGTACTTATGGGCCATTTAAGAATGTAAATAATAAGCTTGGATTCCTTATCATTTAAATTGATATTTTTATACATTTGTCTCTGCAAAATTGGTTTAACTATCTTTTTTGGTGGTAAGAATTTTGTTTATATCGATATTTTCAACGAAGTGATCCAATAGATTTAGAAAAATGTATTTTCTGTGAAATGTCCTGTATGTAATACTTCATCTCGACCGGGAGCAATCGTTTTGTTTCCGATCTCTGAATTACTCTTCGGTGCACCGAACGTTTATTTCATCAGACATGTGGGCACGTGCACATGGCCCTCACGGCTCTATAAAATCCTATTGTTGTTGTTATTGAAAGGTAGATGCAAGTTGCTGCTCTTGTCATATCGATTTTTTTCAAAGGTTTTTTGTGCACGTCGATTTTTCAATTTCTTTGTTTTTCCCGAACGAATAATCGATTTAAAGTTGGAACAATTTGAATTTCGAGTGGATTTTTTTGACAGTTTTTATCTTTTGGCTCAATCGTGAAATGGACATAACAAATTTCTTTATAACTTTATTCCTATCATTGATATTTTTTTTTTATGTTCTTGCATATAAAAGAATTTTTTTTTTTAGATTTCAAATACCAGTATTGGACTTTTTTTCGTGATGCTGTAATTGCACGACTGTCTACGATGTCACTATTTTGAATAAATACAATCGAAGTATTGCGAAACCTGTTATGAAAAATATAATTGTTTATAATTTCAATGCGATACGGATCTCTACGGAGTAGATCGTGCGCGATGAGGAATCGTTTGTAATACTGATCATTGGGTACCAGGTTGCTTCTCTTTATACGATTCGATGTCCGTACAGAAAACGAGCTTCCGCGACTGTTATCATCAGTCACTTATGAGGACTTGGCAGAATGTTTGCTCTAACTCTTTGCAGAAAAAAAGGGAACGCAGGGAGAATGTGGAGGCGTTGAATATTTGACAAATACGTAAATCGTTCGGTCAAGATACTAGAAAATCTATTTGAGCCTTCTCACTATCGGCCATCTTGGATTTTGATTATTTTGTAGGGTGATTTCGCGCTAACAACTTTTCGAGGATGTTAAGAATTTCCGGTTTCACGTTGAATGATTTTTTAATGATCATTTGTTTTCGTCGAAATATATTTTTTCGACATTTTTTCATGTTAACCTTTTTTCATTAACACCTTTTTTTCATTTCCGTATTGTTACTTTTATTTATAGAGCCAATTTTATCCAGCGAAAAAAATCTACTCGTTTGGCATAGTATTATTATCATCACTTGGGTTTTGTGTTTGAACGTCACATTATAGTCTCGTTGTCAATATCATCGATAGCGTACGAACACACTTACAACTAGGTAAACCCACTCGTTTCTATTATAATATGGCGACTTGTCTTCAATTGTATAACTCTGAGACAAAATAGTGCAATAAATTATTTTCTTGGGGCTCGATTATTGAATATTAAACTGATGGTAATATTGTTATGTTTAGATTATTATTATTTATTATTATTATTATTATTATTGTGTTTCGATTAGAGTTGACTTTCGTCCACTATTTTATAAATTCTCACTAATATTTTCCACAGAGTCACAAAATGTTTGATTCGATATTTCATTATTACTATATTAACACATATTACTTCAAAACCACCACGTGAGGAAAATAACTTTTTTTTTTAATCTCTCAATTGAATTTGTTAACTCACAAATGTCATAAGACGAATTCTTCGAACACTTTTTTTCTTTTCTTTTTTAATGCACTGGAAATTTTTCATTATCGTAGGCAAAAATGATTAAGTGTCCTTTATTGTAAAAAAAAAAAAAAATGCTAAAGTCCGTTTTAAGATTTCAAGATCGAAAGCGAAATATATTGGCGTCACCTTCCGAGTGATCACGGAGATACCAACTGAGAGTGTCACTCGGTCGAGTTTCTTATCATTCAGGTCTGCACTCAAACTCGTTAGCTCGTTATCGCAAACACTTCGCCAATCTTCAGAAAATCGCGCGTTTGTTTGCCTGTCAACGAAATCATGCAAGTCTGTGTTTACGACTGAAGATCTGGAAGGTGTTACATTTCGCATGATAGACGAAGACGAAGGTTAAATTTTTGTAAAACAAATGTCCTATGTCTCGAACTTTTAATGTGTAATAAAAAGACATTTATTTTTAAATATAGGATTTTAAAGGCGATGGGGGGCTGAAAGTATGGAGGGAAAATGCTGTGATTTTTCAAATCGCTTGGGGAAGTATGGACATCGGAATAATTGTAAAAAAAAAAACAGATTTTAGATTTAAAATTGTGCGTTTCGTGTATTACGTCTCAAACATAAAAGAAATAGTTTTATGGAATAACTGAAAGGAAATATTGAAAACGAAATTTCTTTGAGCACCGGAAGGCTTCACAGCCGGAAATTCCTGATTTAATTAACTCACCTGAATTTCAAGTACAAGAGCTCATGTAACCTTTATGCAGAATAGGATTATAGTTTGAATAGGCGAGAGAAGGAGAAGGAAAAGGGGATAAAATCATTGTGATAAATGGAAACATAATTCCAAGTGAGCTTTATTTATAATGCGTCACGTATACAAGGAAATATATGGTGGATCGTTATTTAATTAATTTCAAATGTAAGTCTTATGTTAAAACCACATTTTTCAAGAAATTTCCAAACAATTATATTTTTATTCAATAATTCGTAGTAAATTTAAAACACACGGATCAAATAGTCAAGCCTTTTTGTTATTTTGATGGTAAAGCTATTTAATTGAATCGTATTTGCAAGTTTTGTAGGTTCTGTATTTGATTCATTCGTAATATTTTTCTATTTTATTGTTTTCTGCGATGAAATTAGTCACAAATTCCAGCTGACGAGATCTCAATGTTCGGCTTCATATTTCGTCAGATCGTCCACACCTAATAGTTCGATTTTTTGTTTAGAAACACATCGAAAAAAGTCAATGTCTACGGCTGCTTTCAAGAAATTTTATTTTTTGTATTTTCCAAGTGCAATTATCCAAGTTCTGAATTATATTTGTGAGAAAGTTTACTCAGAAAAAGGAAAGAGGGCAATAGGCTGTGCTTTTGATTTAATATACTTGGTGATACGATGAAAAATGATTTCGACAAGAAAAACGATGATCGACAATGAATAGCCAACAATAGCAATGGCCATTAATTGTTGACGTAGAGCGACCATACTTTCTGAATTTGTTGTTTTTGAGCTTTCACGATCATAATCAAATTTTTTGGATTTTGCTATGTCGTCTTTGAACAATTTTCCGATGATTCCAGCACTTTGTAATCGTGTGATTAATTTGTCCAGCTTCGAACGATAAGGCAATCTCTTACCTGTCAAAAAACTATAACTTTCGGTCCAGAAGCACGGGTTAGCAAGTTTTAAGGTGGCATGTCCATTATGTTTAGTTCGTGCGATAATGTATTGAGCTTTCAGTTGTTTTGTAAAGCATGTTACATTTTTGTATTTGTCTGCAATTTCGCCACATTCTAACGCATCGAATACTCGAACGCTTACATTCCTATAATCTTTCCAGTACTTCTCGAAAAGTTTAGCCGTTCTGTCAAACTCAAAGGGATGCATGTAAGGCGCGAACCCCGAAGTCATCAGGTCCTCGATTCTGTTGAACTCGATTTCGCTATTTTTTTTTAAACTAATGCCTGTGATGGAGTTATAAATGGTTGACGAATAAATGGCTGATATTGCGAGTAGGCAAGCGAAAACAATTCGTTCAACATTACGACGAGGTTGTTGGGTAATTGATACGCTAAAGAGAACGCATCCGATTTTGAATATTTTCCAGGAAGGTGATTTGAATCGCAGAAAATACGCGAAGATCCAGAAAATCAGGACCAAACTAAAACTCATAAGATGAGCCAGAAAGAAATTCGTGGATACCGGAATTTGTGATTTTGGTAGAATCGGTACGACCGCACAGTATTGATTGACTAGAATTGGTGCTGTTCGTTGCGTATCGTTCCAGCTGATGGAATAAACCGGAGATGCACCGGATGTAATGTCTATTTGATGTACTTCTGTGCTCGAATACATTTTTCGTAAGATTTCTGATTCATTGGATGCCAAAGTTGCTGGAACATATTTGGCAGAAGCATTGAGTTCCTTTAGGAGTGTTTGTATCAGGAGTATATTCGCACCACCTATTTCAACGGGCTCTTGAAGCTTGTTGAATCTTGCTATTGAAAATGGGGGATGATTAACTGCCTTAATCTTCAAAGAATAACCCCACAAATTGTCAACTTTATCAGGAAACAAGTTGATCATTCTCTTTTTCCAAATTTGCCTCAAGTACTCCTTCTTGAATGGATTCAGTTGATGAATAACCGGCAAAGCTTGCGGTTGTATTAGCTCGACGATAGTGAAGTCGAGCATCTTTTTGGTCCAAGCGAACTGTAGCAATTTCTCGAGACTGTCACTTCCTTTTTGAACGATAGAAATCATCAGGTATTTCGGACTATAGTGATAGGTCGCCATCTTTGCTACCGTCATGATGAATTGTTTCATAGTTGAAATCGGCAAACCGTCGGGAGACTCGATCACGAGGAGAAACAAAGTCGATGTAGTGTCGATTGGAGTTCTTGTTGGGTCTTTTTCATCGGGCACCGAATTCATCGGAAGTTTGAAGTCTTCTTCGAAGTTAACTCTCAGAAAAGGCATTTTCTGCATCAAACCGAGAATCAATTTTTCCATTGATTGATCTTTAAGAAACTCTGTGTCGTTCAGTCTTGTCATTAGTTTCACTTGACGACATTCCGATCTTTCAACTATGTAACTCGTCAGATTATCCACCCAATCAATAGAGTGGACGAAATTTCGCAAAGTACCGAAATAACATAAGAGTACACAATATATCCCGAAGATATTCATTTTTTCGATGTTTTTCGAGCAATGCGTTCACTTGACTGCAAGTCTGGCGGGATAGCTTTTTCTTTTATATTTACGTCTATGGAAACAATTTTATTTATTGATCCGTTTCAAGCAATCATTTCTGTAATATTCTTCACCTCTGGAAATAAGACAATCTTCTACGTTTTGTCACGACCTTCACAATTCTAACAAATACCTCATGGTACCACTTTACACATTCGTAGGTACGTATTAGTGGACATTTTGCACATATGCAGCGTTTAGGGGCACCCAATAATTCGCAGACCTAATATTTTGTTTGTCTCCTCTATCTGGTTATCTGCGCATCTCCTTCAAAATCACTAGGTACACTTTTAAATCGAATTTGAAAAAGTCTATAATATCGACAAGCAATTTTCAGTTACATTCAAGCTCGATTATGTCTTTTTTTTTTAACAAGCAGTAGCAAGTTTATATTCTCGGACAACAGTCATTGATTGTTATCCAATTATTAACCATTCATGCGAAGAAATTGGGTCATCGTACAACCCTTCCAAGTTTTTCGTGGCATTTAAACAACATTTAATCCTCGAAAAATGAAAGAATTCAAAAAACTGAAATTGAATCCTTGATACATTGATTAAAAAAACGATAATATTGATATGAAACTTTACAAACGTTTCATCCCTTCACGATTAGAGTTGTTTGCCACTTTATTGAGTTTAAAAAAAAATTGAATGACATGAGTCTTAGTCGAAACACCCTTCGTCTTTCTTTCTCTATGAAAGCATAGATTTGTCTCAAAAAAATGTATGCAATATTAACAAACTCAATGAAAAACATTCTTCATGCCCCACTTTTTTTTTAATCGCATGACTTGGTGTATTTAATTAAACGTGATTGAAACACGCATCAGCGTGTCCTCCCGGAAATAAGTGCCACATGCTGTGACTTTCATGAGATGAAATGTATAATTCGAGCCGGAAAGGGCCGATCAGTGAGATCGCGTAACGGACGGGTATAATATAGAGTAGCATCGAATTAACAATTAATTTATCATTCCTGCATCACAGTAGCTTTGTTTTTACCGCTATTTTTTAATTGGCAGAAAAACGTGTCAAAACGAACAACTTTTTATCTGATTACGTGACGATTTTATTGGCTTGTATTTGTTTGTCGTCACGTATGAATAATCTACAATTTATCTTTTCGTTTTTATGTATCGTAGATTAGAACTGGAGAAATGTGTAAAAATATATATAAAACGTATAATATATATTTTTTAATATGAATTTATGCATGTATACATGCGACTTGTGTTAAAACAACGCTTGCGCAACTGTTTGTACCACGCTCGAGTTGATATAGCGATGTATAGTACGCGTGATCGCACGTACGCGTGCGTGGGTCGAATCAAATAATTGATGGTCGATGCAGAAATTAACAAGAATGCCGATGTTGTTAATACAAGGTGAGAATCATAAAACCTGAATCCCGCTAAATGTTAACAGTTTCAAGTATATTTTTTATCACATAAGCCTTCTACGTGCGTATCCATTCATATTTGAGGCCTTTGTTGACTCACTGGGTCATTTTGATCCGAACTAATTTACGAAAGCCACTTATCGGTACCGCAAAAATATGCTCGAGGACTGTAAGGCGCTTTTCCATCATAATTAACGATATTTTAACTGGGAAAACTCACAATTCCAGAAGTTGAATTGTTCAATCATTTTTTTAGACAGGTGCATTCGATATTTTTTGAGTTTTCATGATGCACGCATATTACGGAATGTTTAAAGTGTACTCCTGAATTTTTGCTAATAAAAAATGATCGAAGGGTCGCTGATGACAGTCGAATGACGAACGTTCCGGATCAAATTGACCCAGTGTGTTCAATGCCGTGGCCAAATTTAATTGCGTCAACGGAGGATTGAAAAATGGAGCGTCCAAGAAACCACTTTAGTTTTGTGTAATAATCTGTCTAACACTGGTGAAGAATTCTTGATCAAGCATTGATTTTCATTCTTTTCGTGAACTTTATCATTAAGTTTATCTTATAATTTCGATTCATCCTGCATTGTGAATTCTACCTTCTCTAATGAACCAACCAGCTGTCCCGAACATGGCGGGACGATCGTCTCGTCGATGTTCCACGGCGTGGAGGAGTAGAATGTTTTCTTCTATCGATCGTTGACGTTGGCCTGATGACAATCGTTCTGGTCGAATCTCCGGACTCAACGAGACTATGGTTTTCGGTGTTGGAACACTTTTTTCGATTATTCGACATTTTAACGCGAACTAACTTTGTTTTTATTGTTTATTTTTCAAATAAACTTTGTTAAAACATAAATATGTCTATTAATATGACATTTGTTTTATTTTGTGCCTTCATTCTGCCCCATGTTATGAATTCATTGATCACTGTGTATTTATGTTCGTACGCTATTTAATTAACTGTGATTGCTTGAAAAAATTGATCATTTTCAAAGCATCGTAGCTAGAAAAATGTATCCTCGTTATCGCAGCACTTGGACGAACATCCGACTTGCACAAGTAGCTAAAAGTGAAACCAAGCTGAGCGCCCCATTCATCATCGCCTGAAATTGGCCATATGGGCGATTTACTACTCCCACTAGACTCTCACTGACGACAAATCATTTTTAATTCATTCAAACGGTCGCGTCACGAATATCAGGCGATTTTGACGATTTATTCAAGGTTACACCACCGTATTGCTTCTCTGAGAAGAAAATACGAATTGATCATGATGATAACACATTGAAACGACTATTTACCACTTTTTAACCCATTTAATTTACAGTATAATTCAATAGAATATGATTCGTTTGAACCTTGATTCAAGGATCGATTTAATCGAGTTTATTCCATTTACCAATTGTATCAAACGATCAAATTCAATTGAATAACTCAAACGACTTGAGTTACATTGTAATGTACAAAAAGCTATTATTGTTTGTTCACTTTTGTTGGACTTGAACTCCGTCCTGAACTTCCACAATTGTCATATGATTGTGATGACAAAAAATCATCGAAAATAAATGAAGTTTAATCTCGAGGGTTTCGCGGCACTCAAAAATAATCACGAAACAACTCTTCGCGACGAGAGGACGTTTCGTACTGTGTAACATCAACTATAACACAGCAATTTATAAGGTCACACCCGATAAACGCACTCGTAATGAGACTAACCACTGGTAGCAACGATTCGTCAAGTAATAGACCTCTTCCTCAAGTGTGTGAGTGAGTTAAGCAGAGATGATAATTTTTTTTCCTCGCTACCGATTGCGAATGTAAGTAGCTGTATGTATAAGCGGTTTCTCGTTAATGGAGATATTCTTTTTTTTTCCTCCCTCCAATATCTCGAAAAGCGTTGCTTGTAATTCGACAGCTTGTGGTTCAACATTGGAAATATTTTTTTATCTTTTTTTTTTTTCACTATAATCAGATCCTTATCATCGTTTTCAATGTTTCTTGTCCTTCATTATTTTTTATCTAGTCAATAAGTTTTGGAATATAAACAGTTTTCAATTTTGGAATAAGATACAACGTGTCAGCGATCATTTAACATAGAACTTCTCGTGCATAAATATGACAACATTGATTGTAAACGTCCATCGATGTCACAGGTTCGTGTGGTGATGACCGACTTTTGAGATAAGCGGCGAGAGTTCGTGTTTGATAAGGGTGAATTCTTTTATCACAATATTCGTGCAATTAAGAATAATTGCAAACCATTTACATTCAATCAATAGTAAACAAAATGATAAGAAATTTATGCAAAAAATATATCGCTCGAATTCATCATTTATTCGCGATCTTCAACTTTTTCTCCCAAAACTTTCCCTGGAACTTTCAAGTTTCGTCTATTTGATGTAGAGTCAATTTTTTCTTTCTCGTACTCGTTGACAACTCACCGAACACTTTTTTCAACTAAACGTCAAACGTTGGTACCGTGACTCTTTTACGGTTCGATATTGTTGCAAAAAGAGTCCGTATTAGAACGCAACGTTTACGTAAATATAAAAAATACAGATACACACATATTTAATGATCGGAACTGCAGCACGTAATTATTGTCGTTCTAATATTCTGATTGTCAGTTTTTGTCCTGTTACATACATTCCGTCAGATTAAAGCTTATCGAGCTAATGCATTTTTAATTAAAGGCACGCGAGAGCATAAGCACTTGTATATAATTTTATTTATATACAGCGATAGTTTAAAAATTGCATCGTTAAGCACGGAAGCTAATGGCAGTTGCAGTTTTTCTCCAAAAAAAAAATCACGTTCTCATAGGGAAGGAAATTGTGGATTAAAATAAAACATATCATTTTTCTCTTCACATTTCATAGTTGATAAAATGTCAAAAAAGATTTTACGACCGTAATTGTAAAAAAGCTTCAAAATTGTAAGAATTTTTAATATTCTTTTTTATGGAATAATATTTTTACTTCAGATGCTTAAAATAGAGGATTCTAACGTGTTGTGTATACATTTGTATTTGACGAACGAATAAGTCGAAATATAACGTGTCAGGTGTTCATACATATACGTAATCATGTCGTCTTTGTGACGCAATGTAAAAAGAAAAAAATTCCGCCTCCTAGAAGTGAACATATTAAAAAATTGATATTCACACAAAATATAGATCGAATTTTGATGAATTATCACATTCACGTTGGTTTTTGGCTTAATCAAAAGATTGTTCGTAATCATATGTGCCGCGGCGATGTATTAAAGTTATTTATTTATTATCGAACGTGTAATGATGCATGTATCACCTGTCGAGTGTCGTAATTATAGTTAATGATCCTCCGATCACATCATTAAAGAATCAAACAGTTCACGCTTTAATGTGAGATCAGATTTTCTCTCGTAAAGTCATAATTACGTACGAAGGAATGTATGAACATTCTCGTGACATTAAAAGATTGTTTTATACAAAAAAAAAGAATCTCGTCACGTAATTTTCCATGAAATATTTCTCGCTACAGCACGATTTTTTTATTATTTAATGTTCATAATCAAAAAATCTCATTTCACAAACTCGAATAAATTTGTAACAAAATTTGAAAAAATCTGAAAATTTATTTTATTGAAGAGTTAGTGAATTCTTGAATTCCATTTGCAATTTTTCCGAAACTCAACATTATTAATTATTACTTTGATGTTTAATGAGCAATGGAATAAAATGAGAAAGTAAAATAGATCGGTATGAACTTTTTTCATAAAAAAAATGTGCTAATTTAATAAGTCGATGTATGTGATAAAAATTCATAAAAAAACGTACCTGTAAGAATCCTGCCGACCAACGCCACCGATGCTGCTGCTTTGAGTGCTGACCCTGACCAATGTAATGTTCCTTGGTACGCCAGAACCAGGGGATCCAATTTTTTGTGCCAAAAGTGGTGATTCAGCTCTTGCAGGATTGCTTTCAGTGCGAACTACATTATTTGCATCAGAATCACGTTCTTCCTCTTCTTCGATCGTTCCTGGCAACCGGAAGAGTTTTTGTGGTTCCTCCATGACAATATTTTCTAGGCCCAATTTTATTTTCAACTATCACCACCAAAATCGCTCCTTCCGAACAACGTCACTCTCGTAACTCGCGATTTTCTTGTCATTATTTATGTTTTTTTTTGTTTTTTCACTTTATTAATTATGCTATGATCGATATTTTTTATTTTTATTATTCCCACGAAAAGTTGTTTCAGAAATCACAATTTATGATTTTTTGTTGTAATTTTTAATTTTTGACGCTTCAGAATCTTGAGCTTCGAGTCAATGACGGCCGATGGCGCTGACAGTCTCGTTCGTACATCGCAGAAACCAGGGTCAGTGTCGTCAGTTCCAAGTGTTTCGAACTTGCATTGAAATCACCGCACTTCATTGCACCAATGCAGTCAAGTCCTTTTTGTAAATTTTTTTCCACTTTATAATCCCTTTTTCTTCCTTTATTTTGTGGTTTGAATTTATTTTAATTTTTTCCCTTTTTTGGTTCTTTACACGAGTTACGTCCCCCTCGTACGGTCTCGCTTCCGCGTGTCGTTCGAATCACAATTCTGTAAAATAGA
Organism: Campoletis raptor; assembly: GCA_948107755.1. Lineage (NCBI taxonomy): Eukaryota > Metazoa > Arthropoda > Insecta > Hymenoptera > Ichneumonidae > Campoletis > Campoletis raptor. The sequence goes on from OX403626.1 coordinate 10,298,176, forward strand.
ATCCATCAAATTACAGTTAAAATTATCATTTTGTCAACGGCATTGAAATTTTGTGCTGTACATTTTTAATGCAGTCGCAAAAATCGTGGAATTATGAAGTTCCAGAATTCGTGTCTTAGACTCAAACGATTATAGATTTTTCGATAGGGTATCGCAATATTTAATAAAAATCAGGAATAAGTGATCAAAAGTTACAGCCACGAATAATAATCAGATTTTTGTGGTTCGCGTAGTGAGAAAAAAAAATCTGGAAAATTGAGGAAACGATTATAATGAAGAAATAAGGACCGTAAACGAGATAATACGATGTTTATATCATTTTATCCAATTAATTCCGGATTATTAAAAGTTTTTGATCTTTATCATTTTATTTGTAAAGTCTCGAAGAAAATAAGAGACGAAAACAAATAATTGGATATTGAAAGGTAAGCATGACGATCAAATTGTTCAGCGACTCTAATAATCGTAATTTATACCTTTGTAGAGTGATGCTACTTAACAGGGGGCTTTTGACTACGCGGAGGAACGCTCGCGATGGACTTCCCTTCGACGACTGCACGATTTGCCGTTTCAGAGATTCCCGCCCGTTCGACAGACACATACATACACACATATTTAAATATATATATAGACGAATGGAGAAGTGCAACGAGAGATCGTGTGTTGTCACGATCCTTGCATGCTGATGCTGGTTTTGCGTTTATAGTCCAGCGAGGGTAAAACCTTCTTTTATACATATATATAAACTGGCAAATACATAATGAGAATCCTCGGTTTGATCACGTGAGTTAGCATATAAATGTACAAGCATATATATGCAAAGATCATGTGCTGAGTGCGAGTGCGAATCGTAGAACTTCCAGCAATAAAACAAAAAGAAATAATCCAGAATGTTGCATTTCTTTTTTCGAAAAACAACGATATTTTTTTTCGTGAAAATAAAGTCACATCTGCTTGTGGATATAAGTTCGGTCTTGTTCAAATTATTTTCATGTATAGTGACGCATCGATTTGCATTTGGAATCGGACGAATGAAGCAACAGGTGGCTGCGAACAAAATCGTGAGGTTTAAGCTCTCGTGAGAGCTTCAACGAGAGCGATTGGAACCGTTACGGAAGGTTAACCACAGAATTCTGTTGTTCCCGTATAAATTTATACAGGGTTTTAAACGATGGTTGAATTTAATGAAAATTAAAACTTTCCTCAATTATTTTTTGTGCATTTAATCTGAATTACACAATACGAAAAACTTCACGTATTAAAATCGACATAACATAAATTTGTGATTTTCATCTCGGAAAGGAATTAATAAAAAGTTATTGGATATTAATTGTGAATTTCATTTACATTGATGACGTTTAAAAAATTCTTCTTCCGTTATAACTATTTAAGACTTTATACGTCCTGAGAATTTTTTTTCGAATTTATTTCTCGATCTAATGAACAGTTTGATTGTTTTTACATGGAATGGTTCATGTACATCGGAAATATATATGCATAAAATTGTCTACATGTATTTTATAGTCTCTGCAGTATGGTTAGGTGTCGCTTTTTTGCACTATTCCAATTTTTATTCTCTTCGCTTCGCTTAATGATCTCGTTTGTGAGACAGACACTTTAGTGTTGCGGAGGGGATAAAACAGACAAAAAAAGTGTATACATATATAACAGTTGGGTGTAAGTATCGTAAAATCTATAAGGACATCTGTGACTAAGAATTGCCTGATTATAAGTTCACCAGCCAACTTTCTCGTATCAAATGTATTCGATTATTATTAAATACGAATGTGGATATAAATTTATCTTTTGGGATGCCAATTACTTTTTCAACAAATTATTACTATGTTTCATATTCTTTTTTCTTTTTTAATTCTTACTTATTGTTCGATTTTCAAGAGCTTCGACAAAAAGAAATAGTCACCTCGACACAACAGTCCGTGATGAAGATAAAAATTTAAAACAAAATTTCTAAGAATCCAGTTATCTTTTTTTTAACAATAAAAATAATGTCAGAAAAATGTCTAGAACGTTTTAAAATTAATAACGAATGGAAAATAACAGCCGAAGGTCTTTTCATATACTTTTTGTATCGTTCTATCGATACAGACTCGTTTGGCGAATCCTCAACGTCGAGGATGACGAGTGAAGATCGAGGAAGGCGAACGAGCCTCTCGATCATCGCTCATCGTGTTCCACACACGTAAAATTTTCACAATACATCGATCAACACTCATGGTCTCTGTATAAATTTCTCATCTGTCATCTGTATACGATTCATGGAGGTGTGTAAGAAAGAGGCGTGTAAAACAAGCCCTTGGGGCAAAATCGATCACTTCATCAAAATTACAAAAAAAAAGAAAAAAAAATCGATTTTCAGTTTTTTTTTTTACATCTGTAGTAGTTCATTTAAGTGTCGGACTATATCGATATATTTTGAATCCAATTCTTCAATTTTGAGCTCTTAACCCCAATGAATACGAAGAAATTATAACATTACGAAGAAAATTTTTTCTCATCGTGGCCCATTTTGGCCCACATTGCTAAAATCTATGAATGTAGATAATTCAATACGTAAATAACGTATATACATGAGAATTGAAAGTTGATCTACTTTTTTTTCGAGCTGTGTCACCCATGCGGACCTCTCGTTCATTTTTTATCTCATTCTTTCTGCTTCTCTTTTTCTCCTTTCCCTCTCTCTGTCTCTCTCTCTTATACTCTCAAAGATAAGATGCCACTGACTCTTGCATGAATGGAGGTTCTGCTGTCGGGACTCTATACCGGCCACCCCTTCCCAAGTTCTCGTCTTTCTATTAATAGCTCGTGTAGCGCAGACGACGTGGTCGAAAATTCCGCGCATTTCACGATCGCACGCGCACGCGTGATAGATTCCCTCCACTTATTCGACAAAAAACATCGGTCGCGCGCGCGCATCGCACGCAAGCCTCGTTCACTATGAAAATCATTGCCGGCTTAAGATCACTCGGTTGCCGACCGGATGAATGTGACGCTTCGATTTTTCTACGAATGTCACTGGTTATAAAAACGAGCATTTATTTTGAATTGATGGTTTTTTTTTGCAATTTTATTACACTGCAGAACTCAGTTACATTTTTTGTGTTTGATGGACGAATTTACTTGGCTAGTTTTTATTTTTATTTTGGATAATAATCTATGGAGAAAAAAATAATCTATTTTTGCAGATATATATTGCAAAACTGACAATTTCTATAATAATTTATTATTGAATTTGATTATTTTTACGATCGAATTTCTGGAAAATTGTTGTTCATGACGATCGCGAAATTCTAGAGCCTTATAACGGCATCTCGGAGATGAAATCGAACGGGAAGCAAAATTGTAACATGATAAATATGTTATTGGTCAAATTCTTCGAATATTCTGTGGTTTACAGAGTTATGCCATTGTTTTAGTTATTTATTTGTATCTTACTACATGAAAACCACGAACCGTAGTATTGGATGGCGTATTTCGAATCACGCGATTGAGGTAACACGCATGCTTTTTCCACGCCTCCCACGAGTTCATACAATCACGTCAATTATTTCGAATAAAATACTTCATGCATCGCATTATTATTTTTGGAATATGCAAATCTATGGACAATTCTACGTGAAATTATTCAAGTTTCTGACTAAAAAGATTCGTTTCTTGATCTGATGTAAAAATCTACTCTTCATGTTTAAGGGTTTGTTGACACCTTTACATTTCGCCACTGTATCGGAACGTTGGGTAAATTTGACCCGAAGAGTTAATAAAACGATTTTTATATTTATTTTATCTCTTCCAAAAATTTATATACGGTTATTGTCCCTTAAAAGTTCGTCAAGTTGACAGCTGTCAAAAAATTTCTGAAAATCATGTTTTTAGATAACTTATTAATTCATCAATATTCGTTAGTGAATATTAATGAAAATATTCTTCATATAATATGTAAAATCCTTGGAATCGGAGATATCGCTCCAATCGACTGTGTAGTTATTCCTGTTTTTCCGGTGTATACACATGTCTAGATATATGCATATATATATATTTTAAATTAAAAGCAACGGGACTCATTACAACCGCTTCGCAATCAATTAGTTGGAAAACAGAGTGCAATGTGGTCGGACACTTTCACACGAACACGCGACTCCAACGAATCTCGATATTCTTGTACATTTAGCCATGTACGACCTTCCCACTCGTACACGATATGTTTTTCAATAAAAACACAAATAAAATACGTAACACTTGTATATCGACACGCGTACCGGATTTTGCTATAAAAACAGAGTATAAAATACAATATATAACGTAACAACTATGGCAAAACATTCCGAGCAAATTGGATCGAGAGCCACGTAAAAAAAAAAAATCCTTAAACAAGTTCACGTACGTTTTGAAGTTCATTTTTTAATCGACTGTTTTTTGAATTTCATTTGAATTGATAAATCGATGAATTTCGTGTTATTGAAGATTACGATTTGAATCTGCAGTTCTTGTTGTAAGAAAGGATTTAAGAATTATTTTAAAATACGTTGGTTAACTGTGGGGTATTAAGAAAATATGATTCATCGATTCGGTAAAGAAGGTCCCACATGGACGTAAATGTTCAATAGTAGAAGAAAAATTGCGAAGAATTAAATATTATTTGATTCATAAAACATCGTTAAATTTGCGCTTGTGATTCGGAGCGGTTGAAATACTGACAAACGAGTCCCAAGCGGCCTACACCGTAACCGACAACACAAATACACACCAATTAACCGATCAGCTGATAAGTTCCAAGCCCCGGACGGTGCAATCGAATCCAGGCGAACAAAAAAACACACTGGTAACGTAGAGAACAAAAAAATTCACGAAGGTTCTTAATTCTCCAGAGATAATGGAGGTCTGATTGATAAGACAGCCCGAGAAATTTGAATGATTAATTTCCCGCGCTTTTTCTCGTCCGGATGATTCGATTGAATCCACGCACAAATCGCGGTTGATTTGAATAAAACGGTTTCTCGGTAATTGCCTCACATCGAATGTCCCTCAAGTTTGTTCACTCTTCATATCTCTTTATTTTAAAAATGACACTTTTATTCAATTTTCAAGAGTTTCAATGATTTTTGTTACTTTTTTGTCGCCCCAAACATTGCGTTTCTTTTTGACGTTTTGTATTTTTACACTCGTTGTTTGTCACTCAAGACTTCGATTGAAAACTGAAGTTGCGAAACGTTTCAAGATCGATTGATGTTTATATAGACACATCTGTATCTGTATAGACGCACATGAAAGTCTTGACAATACTTTTACATATGTATATGTATATAAACACGTAAACGTGTAATAATATAGCGGCGAATTGTCGTGACAGAGGTATATACGAGCGAAGCAAACCTCCAACTCCACGTTTCACGTCTCCACATTCATATTATACCAAGGAGTTGTACAAAGAGTGACGTCAGCTCTCGGGAGAGAAGAACGCGATGCCGAGAGCGGGGCGAACCGAGACACATAGGGGGGCAATGGCGGTTTTACCATCGCCTTTATCCCTCCTTCAAAGTTCTCCATATGGGCAATTCTTCGTCGATTAAAACTATTTTTTTAATAAAACTTGCTAATTTATCAAATTACACTACCAATTAAAAATACTACTCCTCAAGCAAATATGAGTTAATCAACATTTTTTCCACTATGTCTTTTTACGAAGATTTCGTTTTCCTGGTTTGCCAGCCTGAATTTTTTGATCCTTTTTCGAAAAAAAACACGAAAAAGGGTTACTTTACAGTAAAAAAAAAAAAAAAAAAACAATAAAGACTCTGCCAGTTCTTTTTGATCCTCGAAATATCGACGACTCGATTTTCTTATACTCGTTTCTTGACTCCTGCTTTATTCCCTGACTCGTAAAGTTTTACTGACTTATTCACTCACTCACACTCGTATCTAGACATATTTATGTGTGCTGTATAAATTCTTCGAGAGTTCGATATGTGGGTTCACACTCATTCATGCACACATTGTCTGTTAGCTCTCTCTTCTTTTTTTTTTCGTTCCCTCTCTTTTCAGACTCTCGTAAAAAAGAATAATTTTCAACGCTGCCATTTCCCGCTCGTAATTTCCATTCTCTTTCTTATCTTCTTCATCGTTAGTTGATTTTAGTTCATTTTTTTTTACTCACACTTGTTCCTTATAACGTCGAGGAAATACGTACATGGAACAAAATGAACTGTCAATTTTACTGAAATTTCCATGAAACTTTATAGCTTTACACGTCGCCTTTTTATAGCATTTTAGTGTCGCCTTTTGCAAGCATAAACGGCAATATTTCATAAAGTCTTTAACAAAAATAGCAAGTTTCTTTGGTTGAATAAACTTACACTGTTGATGACATCTACAGACCCATCAGACGAATCCATTTTCTACATTTAACAACATGGACCGAATGCTATATTTTCGTTCAATAACTTTTCGCTAAGCTGCGTCTAATTTCATGGAGCTTACGAATATAATTTTATATTTAAAAGATAACATTTTTAATTTAATCTCCTTTCTTGCACCGTTGGTTTTAGAAGATCTATTCAACAACAATGAGGTCTTTGTACTCAATGAATCTCCTCTCTTTTTCCACCTACTCGTAGTGAGATCTATGTGTACGAAGAAATAATGCGTCTGTCTTACATTCGCTCGAAGCACAAGAGACGAAATGAAGACGCTCTAAACTCGATTAAGATCGGAATACACGACTCATCTCTTGTAATCGCGTCTATTGTCAAGATGAGCAGAGAGAACGAGATAGACTCTGCTTGAGCTTATTACGTTCCCACCGGGTCTCGAAAATTAAATCGAAAATAAAACTAAGCCAAAAGATTGAAAATTAAAAAAAAAAATTACATTGGAACAAAAACCTTTTCAGTTATGTTTTCTTTGTGTTATTCCTGGCCAAGATATAAAATAACTTTTTATCGAACATAATGTTGTGATCTGTATTCTACAGGTTGAAATACTGGACCTTTTGTAAACCTTCAAGGAAGATCGTCCTTCTCAGAACTCTTGAAAACCTGTTCCGTCAGAAAGGATGACTAATATTTGCAAAATACTTTCTAAACTGTTCGCATGTCATCTTTCATAAATTAGACTAAGAGATTTCGAACTAAATTGTCACATAATCATTTTTCGAAATGTTTCCACTTGTGATTAATTAAACATGGTAAAAAAAAAAAGATTTTTCATTGAAATTCCAGTAACGAGCGTTGAAATCCATTGAAAAATCAATTGGTCTCATCAAATTTTAATCTCAACTTCTTCTCCTGGAATATGTACAGTTTTTTTCATTTCCTTATGACTCAAAGATTCGTTACGCAGTAAATACATATATCTCAGTTGGTTATTGGTTATTTACTTACACGATCGTAAGTTTTTTTGCTGCTTGTTTTATTCCTCTTGCACACACCTATGCAATAATGCCCCAAGGCTTGATAATTTTTTTCGAGAGTACGACGTATGAGTCAATGCAAAATGCGTCAGAGCGCCACAACGACGAGTTCGAATTTTAATTTCAATGTAATTATTCTTTTTGCGACAACACAAACTTAAGGATTGCAGATTTTTCAAAAATCATCTACGAAAACACGATATTTATAAAACTTTCTCGAACCAATTACTCTCCTTAAAAATACTATGCGGTTTTCTACTCTCTAAAATGTCCAATATTTGCAACGCTGAGAGTGGATCTACGGGCGTTTAGATTTCATGAGTCTGATAACACCACGAATTATCATACGCGTCCTGTTTAGCCGTTGGAACGAGCATATTGCACCGGTTAAAGTTTCAGTTACAACATTTCCTTCATTCACACTCGTTTCCGGGATTTCGTAAGTGCATTAAGTTTCAAAAAGATGCCTGATAATGATGACCTTTGAAAGCGAACGAAGACTATTTTCACATTACCAATTGAACTAAGATTTATATTTGCATAATTAGTTCAGACTGAAACTTTCTTGAATTTTTAACTAACAATATTCAATTAACAATCTATTTTCCTGAACGTAAACCCCACAGTAAAAGGGTTGAAAACGACCCCAACGTTCTCTTCAGCAAAAAAAAAGTTCCTCGTAAGGCACAATGAGGTTTAATTGTAGAGCATTTTCTTTGTTTTTTCATGACGAAGATAATAGTGTACGATAAAGTTGAATTGGGTCATCATTACCGACAAAAACTCTACAAAACAAAAAAAGTTTCGAAAAATCGCACAAATTAAGATTTTCTTAGTAACGAATTGGTTTTTTTTTGGTCTTTGGTTTTATAAACGTTTATTTCGATGTTTTTTCTGTCAGAAAAAGTTAATTTGCTTGTATATTTATGTATAAAGTAACATTATACATAGGAGGTGAATCTTTATTCACGGGATGCGGTGCATGCACCAGTGTAATCAACATATTAGACCGAGGACAGGAGAAAGACACGTATCGTATACGTTTATTGTCGCAATTCCCACAAGACTTAATAAAAAGCCACATACACGCAGCCAAACTTCACCAATACGTATTTGGAGACATACAAAAGTGTGTAAACACGTCTAGTGACAACTCTTTGAGTATCTCACGGTGCAAAGCCAAGACATTCTAGACTGTAGACGACACTAAATACATACACATACACATGTCATGTGATGTCCTTTTATCATTGCTTTCGTTTTGTCTAAGAGACCAACAATGCTTCGTCTCTGACTACGACTCACATATATTGCGTTTGCTTTTCATGTCTCAGACAGATGTAAATTGCATTAATTTGAGGGACTTTTTGATTTTTGTCGACCAGACAAAATCTAATTCAAATTTAAGACAAGGATGCAATGAGAATTGGATATAAATCTTCAGTTATAAGTTGAGGTTTACGTTCATATTTATTTTTTAAATAAAACCTGAATATTAAACATTTTTGCATAAATATACAGTTGGAAGAATTTTTATTGCATGAAAACAAAAGTTTAGTATGACCAGAAAGAACCTTTTTCTCATCATTTGTTGTTGTTTTTTTTTCTCAATCGATTATCGATGAATTTAGTGAAAAAGTTACTAATATTATATTCTTCCACTCTAACGGAGCAATAAGTATTTGAAGTAGAAGAAAAAATGAGGCTATAGAGGAAAATCCCTCTCGGACCAGCGGCTAGAGTTGAAGGTCCTCCAGGTCACGACTACTCGACCCGCCACTTGACTCTCAACTTGAGCTTCCATACAAAAAAGCCCTTTACTGAGCCATGTCAGCCGACAAAAAGAAAAAAAACTCCAGCATTGTTTCAGAGTCGAAACGAGGGAGTGTTGCTTTGAGTATTCTCGACCGAAAAAGTTTCTGGGATTAAGAATGAAATTATGAGTTTTTTGTACTGTTCAATAAATGAAATTTGACAAAATCTCGTATCTAAAGAGACTCAGGAATGTTTTCAACGACCTTTATAATTTGAAATGATTGAAAGAGTGTCTAAAAGTTGTGCAATTCTATTTGTTTATTTTCTTAAATTATTTTCTTCAATTCTCGACACTCTTATCGTATTTTTTTTTGTCAAAAAAATTAATTATCTTTACAAGGACTCAGACGTTTGGCAACTTTAATGAGATCGCTTAAAACGAGTCTCATAGGGAGGATTATCAAGAGTGAACGGTGCATCCGTTTCCGGCGGAAATTCTAGATTTTCATGAGTACTGGGTTCCGCAATGTGAAATCCGTTTAACGAAGGGTACAGGCGTCATTTGCACGGCTCGGTTGGATTAATTATTACAATAATTTAGATTCAAGAGTGCGAGAGCAGTGTCAATTTTGTAAAAACACTCCGTACATGATATGAAAAAAAAAAGACGAAAGAATTGCAGTTCAGGAAACACTGAATTTCCACACGGTAAGAAAAAGGCAAAAGAGCCTGAATTTGAAGAGGATTTGAACTCGAGACATGGCAATCAATTTTTTTGAATAATTCTCCGGAACACTGATTGAAGAACGTAAAAAACGAGCAAACGCAATAGACCATAAAAAAATTGAATTGTAGTTTTTCACTGTGTCCAAAAATTGTTTCTCAAATAAAACTCAAGCGTAGTCGTGCGTTGAGCTAGTTTAATGGATATTTATCTATCAATGCATGTGACTAAAGTTGTCGGCCAAATACGATTTTAGGACAAATTGGTATTCGCCAGACTGGACTAGTTTCTGCTAAAAATCGAGTCAGAAAAACTAGTTTGTCCTAAAATCGAGTTTAGCCGGTAAAATATATGTAGAAATATAGTTTTATATAGACGAGAACCGTACATAGATAAAAGAGAGAAGACAGGATGAATTCAACGGCGGGAAGTGCCCTCGTTATCACGCCAGTCAATTGTTTAATCTCGTGGTTTAAAGAGCCATCTCTCGTTTCACGCACACTCTCATCCTCCCTCTAATAATCCATCGGTGCTCGTCACAATTCTTTCCATCCCGCTTACAACGTGGTCATGTACCCCTCCATACTATGACACCATGCACGCGAAACCAGCTAAGCCAGCTATCAAGTTTCACAAGCACGTACTTTATTATCACCGGACTCATGGACTTTTACACGCACGCGTGCCTCGACCTCGTCTTCTCTGTTCATCGTGTCCATATTCGATATGACTCTCCCCCGTTTTCCCTTTTTGAATTATTGCAACAAATGTCGAATGTGCAGCATAAATCCAAACTCACGTCGCTGTCAATCATTTCTGTTTTTTTTAATTTCATTTTTACGTCATTTGGATAAATACCTTTGGTCAATTGATTTCGGCTTTTTTTTAATATGAAAATTTAAATTTATTTCAGGAAATTCTGTACGGTTTTTAACTTTTCCTTCGACATGTTGATCTTTATTCGCATTTTAGAAAAACTCTAAAGGTTTCAACACATCGATTTATTTTTCTCACGTTGAACACGTTATTCGTGAATTCAGCTGGTGAATAATTGGATCGAGTTTATAGGGGTTATTTGACTCATATATGAAATTTACACGACATGATGTCTTTGTGTCTTAATTAGAACAATTTACGGTTGTACTTTCAATAGTAGACGTGGATTAACGGAAAGTCTCTATTAAAGGCCTCTCGCAGTGTTGGACCAGCTGAGTGTGTACTTACGTCAATTATATCGTGACCTCGCGAAATAATTTTAATCTCTTAATTTCCGGTCAAGATATCCATCAAACGTAAATTTATAAGGCAACGATTTTTTTAAAAAATCATTTAACTTTAATATTAAACGATTGAATATTTCTTAGCAGTTTTTTTTTTTTTTTACACAATTAATACTAAACATAATTTGATTAAATAGACTTACCTAAACTTGTTCCTGGGACCTGGAACTTTGGGAGCAGTGATTACTCTTCGGAGGTTCTTCGATGACTTCCGGCCTTGGTGGTATTCTCGGTGGGGTTGATAACCTGAGTATTCGATCGACATCCAATATTGTACTATTTTCATCCCCCTCGATCTCGTCGATGACGAAACTCGTTTTTTTCAAGACGTCTGATTTTTCTTTGTTGAAATCGTTTATACTGGAGCGTCTTGGCAATGCACATGGTTGGGAAGGTTCGTACGTTCTGTCAGGTGAATCAGCGAATCTCGTATGTCTGGATTTTGAATAAACAAATACAAATGATAGATCGAGTTCATTTTCTACTGTTCAATTCTTTTTTATTTTATTATTCGTTCTGTTTTTTATGACTTTTGAGTAATTTCATATTCCTGAGAGATCTCGTAAGGGTGTTGCCTGCAGGGACTCTTTCCTGATGATATTTTTACTCAGTGACAATTGATTAGCATAATTAGAAACTCAGAAAAACTGTTTCCCGCTCAGTGCTTAATACACGAGCCGGTGAATGGTCAAGTGGTCACCCAACCAAGCATTGACCTCAGTTTTTTTCTTTTTTTTTGCTTATTCTTTATTGACTGATTGATGAAGGCTGGGAAATTTAATTACCTGGAATCAAGAGTGGTCCGTGAAGCTGATTTTTTCATGGCTCCAGTCATCGGTGGATAATCCATCGTTGGTTTCGAATTTATTCTTCTCATGGATTCGATATTAGTTTTGGAATCATTTCTTCGTGATTCAAATGCCTGCTGTCTCGACGCATCACGAAGATTCAACTTTTTGTCATCTTTGGCCTGAACGTTTTGTCGACTTTTTCGTAAACTTGCGTTTATTCCGTCCAAAGCCCTGTTGTAATCCTCTTGATTCTTGAGGTCCTCGATCGTACTCAAGGTGCAAGTGGGAATCACTGCATAGTCTTCGTTCTCATTCATCTAAAAAATTCATAAAATAACAAAAATACCGATCGATTATTAATATTATTTATTTTTTTATATTCCTCTAGACTCAATAATGTTACTGTTAATTCTTACACGTTTCAGAATTAATTTGGCCCAAGAAGTGATCCAAAGAAAACAATAAGTTTTCGATTTGTGTGTATGCTAATAAAAAAAGCTAATATTAATTTTTTTTTTCGTAAACTAATGAAGGCTGAGTGACGATTCTGTTTTTTTCACTCGTTTTTTTATTGAATGAAGGGGTTATTTTAAAATTAATGAATGAATCAATGAGATGGACATGTTTTTGGGTAGTAGAATTCACTGAACTCACAATTAAGGAAAGGTTCACAATCGTTTGATCAGAAAATCAAAAAATCAGAGTTATCTGTGATAAAAACTTAAAAATCATTTTATTGAAAAGACACGAAATTTTTAGTCTCAAACAGCGTTTTAACTGATCAAAGTATCGACTCAATGTTTTTGACTATTTGAGTGAAAAAATTTTCATGTGAGGTTTCATCTATTCGATTATAAATTTCTCATTAGGGATCAATATTTATTATAATTAAGAGAAAATAAAAAAAAATCATTACGAAAAATGGACTGAAATTTTAAACGAAGAGTATGAAGTTAATGTTTTATTTATTTACTGAAATTAAAGTACAAGCTCCGGCATTTTTGATACAATTTCGATTTATCGATAACGTCATTAAAATATCTTTTCATCGTCTGAATAAATCGTCAACTGGGTGAATTCAATAGACGAATAAAAACCAATTAGTTTTGGTTGTTGACTCCTGGGTAAATGGAAAAAAGTGGAATATTTCGTTTTCTAGTGATTAAAATCCACGCACATTGTTAAAATTTTAATAATTATTTTTATTTTATTGCTTTATCACTAATTTTACCTCATCTTGAGTGTAAAAAGTAGCGAGTCTTTGATCTGGTGATGTTTGGCTTAGGCTTTCCCGGCGTGGCATATCGTCAGGGCCAGTGATCATGACGGGAATCGGTGTGGGCGGTGTCGGTGCATGCATGTGGAGACCACCAGTCGACGACGCCAAGCTTGAGCCGGAACTCGTAGTAAATGAACTGCTCGAGTCCTCTCGATAAGCTGGGAATGTCGCCGAGCTCATACGTTCTTCACGAAAAAAAAAAACAACAACAAAAAACATGACAAAAATAAACGAAAAAATTATCACTGACCGTTAGCTTTTTGTCGAGGAGAGCGGACCAAGAATAACTTCCTGGTTGTTCATCATCTCGTGGTGTCATTGTGGATTCAATAAACTCGAATAGATGTTAAACGGGGTCAATGACGTCTACGTTTTTTTTATCCCTCGCCTTTGTATACGTTTGTGTATTATTGCCACGTAAGAAAGAAAGTAGTAGGACGAAAAAGAGTGTGAAATTAACGTGCCCACAAAAAAGTCACAAGTTCTCTGATGCTTTTCGATTTTATTCTTATATAATTTCAACCCACGTTCGTCCATTTGGGAAATTTCGTTTCAAACTAAATTCCTAGTCGTACGTTCAATGGAAGAATAAGGGCATCGTCTTTTTATCGACTGTCGGTATTTAAGTGATTGAATTATGTGTTGAACGTTGCCTATTGTGAAGATTTCACACCCATTTTACTAGTGTAGTCACTCCTAATCACCCTTAAAATTCTCCATAAAGTTAACACCGAAAAATTCAATTTTTATGCTAGCAATTAAGATTTCCCCGGAGTCTAATCGACGCGTAATTGCTTGTCAGTAAAGAATATATTAATTAAACTTTTTTCCGAATGATATTAACGTTGAAAAGTGAAAATTAAGATTCGCCTTAATTATTAGAAATGAATTCACTAGTCATTGCTCTACGATAACCCACTGAACGGCTGTCATCATTTGTTAATTATTGAAAAAAAGCATTGTTTTCATAATTAAAAAATTAGAGTATTGAAAAGATAAGTTTTTTTGGATCATAACGAGACTTTGTCCCTCAAGCCAACTTACCACCTTTCGCATGATGCATTGCTTTGATTTGATTCAACTGAGCTGCTGAGCACAAAGGTGTATCGACCTCGTAAGTATTATTGAAAAGAGTGTAATTCACTTCGTATTCTCCAGTTTCTTTACGAAATGTTATAATGTGTTCGAATCTATGGCCCCACAGAATTTCCGATGGTAAATAAGAGCTTCTGGCTTGTGTTGTCATTCCAGTCGATTCTATGACTCCTTCAAATAAATCATCAACATTTTTCATTATTTTTCAAAGATACTGAAAGATTTTAGTTATTCGGAAAAAGTATTCTTTTTTAGCGTTTTTATTTTTTTATTATTAAATCATTTACCTTCGAGCATTACAATTATTTCGAATCTTTCTCGAAGCATATCACTAGCCGAGAGATTATAAAGAGGTGAATGTTCATCTATTTTATGGACTATCGTTGTTGGCCAAATAAAAAATATTTTATCCTCCTCTCCGTCGCCACCAACTTTTAATTCCGTCTGGAAGAAGGGAAGCAATTCACCCTCTCGAGTGACCTTGACAGAAAAAAAAACCATAGAAATGCATGCGTTTATCAGTTTTACCTTTTTTTTTTGTTGGTATTTTTACATTATTGAGAATTTTTCATTTGCATTTACTCACCTTTCGCTTGATCATTTGTGCCCTAACGTGAGCCTCGATAATATGACTTTTTCTCATATCCCCAACACGAAACATAAGACAGGGCTGACCATCCCTTTGACAAATAACTGCATTTCTCGAAAAAAGTAACGTCTGTGTACGTTTCTTCGGTCGTGATAGTTTTGCGAATACTATACCGACCATAAAAGCTTGCAATATGACACCGGTCATTGATTGTATACACATGATGAAAATAGCTTCAGGGCACTCTTCGGTGGTGTGTTTAGAGCCATATCTGCAAATAAATCATTTTCAATAGCATTGGAATACAAATAAAAATCAATCTTTTATTTCTATTACCAATTGGATTGATTTTTATCCACATTTTTATTTATATGGAACTTTTTATCATCATTCGAAAGAAAAATGAGAAAACTGCTATACCCACGGTGGGTATTTTTAAAATGAGTTCCATAGCCCTTCGAAAATGAAGAAATTTCGACTTTTTTAATAGTCAAAAATTTATAGAATTTTTTTTCTCCTTATTAGCAGCGATGATTCATTTTTTATTTGAATTTGTTTTCCTTTTTTTTTTATTTTACTAACCCTATGGTGTGTTGTGTTTCTACGGAAAATAGGAAGCAACTTGTGAAGCCGTGAATGTCCTCGACACATGGGACAAAAGTTCCATTTGCATTCTCAATATTCCGAGAATCCAAATCACCGTGAGTGTATACTATCAACCACCATACAATTGCGAAACCAAGCCACGACAGTAAAAAGTTCATTGAGAATACCAGCAACGTCCAGCGCCACTGGGCATCTACGAGAGTTGTAAATATGTCCTGAAAATATTAACAAGTTCATTACGATTGTCAATCGTTCGAGTTGTGCACTTAATTTCACATGAAAAACGTTTATGGACACGAATGGATTGTTACATTTTCGTATGTCAGGTTAAGTGTCATATTCAAAAAATAAGAAAATAAAACCATTAATTTCCAATAATAAAAAATATGAATCATTTCAAAAATATTACAGTAATTACCTGCAAATATCGTCGACGTCTTTTTGCTACGTTGCCCTGAACGACGTTGCAATCGCCGTGTTTGAAAACGACCCTTTTTCGAACTCGTCTCGAGCTGAATCTCGTCTGTCGATACCTGGAAATAAATATAAATAAACTTGAATGATAAAAACCACAGAAAAAATAGAACCACAGAAAATAGAAAAATAGACCCTCAAAATAAAATACTCTTAATTATAGATGATTAAAAAGTGATGGAACAGATCAATGACATTGAAATTTTTTTCCAATTTAGCGAAGGACAAAAAACCTTTTTTTTCTGAATCATCAATTCTTTGATATTACAAATTATTTACAGAAAATTTGCCGTGGAATGATGTCTCTTGCATAATCAAGAATTAAAAATTCACCACAATTCTTTCTATCGAGATTAGTGACAAAAAAAGGTTAATTAATTAATTTTTTAGCCTCGATCACGTGGTTGCAGGTTCGAATGAAATTTTCGTTACAAAATCATCGGGAAGTCTAACGTTTTAGTTTTTGTCTGGACGAAAATAATCTTCCGGCATCATTGCCAAGAGTTTTGATTAACGCGATAGGAGTGCCTTTAACGAGACGGAAGGTCGCCTTCTCTTTTTTTTTTTTGAAAACCACAGCCACGAGGAGACTCGGAAGTGTGTGGACACATATTCGCGATCATATCCAACATTTTTACGTGCCAGGGACGTGTTACGGTTCCAAAAAGCGAGACAAGAACTGTAATCAAATCTTTTATATACACAAACACAAATATATGAATAAAAACATATAGTCAGGTCGACCTAGGTCGGGGTTGTGCATAAAAGACGATCTTTATTTCGTGCTCAATGCGCGAACATATCCGGAAGTGAATAATCAATTCTAAAGCTTCAGAAAAGTAATTGTCAGCAATTCTGAATGTATATTTTCTCCAAAATTTTCCAAGCTTCTGTTTTTTTTCTTTCAAGCATTTATGCATCGAATATTTGAGTGAATTTTTTTGAAGCTTGGTAAAAAAAGAACTAATTATAAATCGGGACTTTTTTATTTTTCGAACGTTGCTCGTAGTGTTCCGAAAAAATTCCCCTTTCGTGCTCGAAATAAATTTTCATTTTCGTAAAAAATAAAGAAAAAAAATCACACCGGGGGAAAAAACTCGCACAATTTGAGGGACAAGAAAAAAACATTTGGTGATTTTGGCAAATGTTGACGCTGCCAGAAACCTCGTCGGCGCTCAGTTGTCCTTGAACGTCTGAGACAGAGGGCCATACACTGTTCCGCAATTTTAAACGTCAAAGAACGAGCGGTTGCCATTTCCCATATTACATATTATTTTCGTCTTTATTTAGTTTGCTATTTCCTCGTTTATCACGATCGAGTTTGAAGCCGCTTTTGTAAAATAGCATGGTTCAAAAGTCCCGAGAATACTTTTAGTTAATTCTTTGATTCTTTAGTTTTCTGTCTCTGATCAAAATCTTTTTTTTTATTCTTTGAAGTTGAAAGAATGAAATTTTAATTGAAATTTTCTGTGTTTGCGAAAAGTGTTCGGGCCACGTAATTAATTAATTCACAAAATTGAGTCATGATTAAAATAGTTCTAAATCTAATTGAACCAAAAAAAAGTGTTGAAAATCTATTCAGTGCGAAATATCACTCCACAAAGTTGTCTAATCACTCAAATGTCTTCGTGTGACGCACACGTTCGAGTTAAAATATGATTATCATTAAATATAGAATGTTTAACATTATTTATGGATTTGAGAACGAAAAAATTGCAATTGTTTATTCATTCAGCTCGCAAATGGGCAGAATTTTATAAACAAACATGCATTAACATTTAACTTCGACGTCTTTCTTTAATATCAAAGTGATGACAGAGAAAAAGCAAAGATTCAAAGAGATCGTGTATCCTTGGATGTCTGGGAGTTTTTCGTTCCGGCATTTTGAGATTCACGAACCTCGAAGCCTGTGTGCGTGTGGGTTTGTTATGAAGTTCTTGAAAGTCGAGGATATTAGGCGTGTGACGTTCGTGTTTCTCTTTTTCGTCCCTTGACTGAGTATCGCCAAAAAGTTTAAAATTAACGAATTTTAAAATAATAATTTAAAACAAAACGGTCAACCTGCTAATTCGTACTATTTAATAATTTTTTGCATTTAAAATAAACTCTCCAGTGAAGACAAAATAAGAATGGAAGAGTATAGATAATAATTCAGATATAAGTGAACACCTCTATATTATTTGCGATCGAGAAAGGTAAGTTCGCGAGTGTTCACTAATATGTCCATACTTTCGCACGCCATTCGTCAACCCTGACACATTGACCCGGTACAAGAATAGGCGCCGATGTATGTACCAGGGCCTCGAATATACGGAAGCCTCGAGGAAAATCTGTGTCGAGTCTATTTGCCATCTGTTTTTTCATGTGAAGTCTTACGAATTACATTTTCGTTGAAAATTTGTTGGAAATCGTACTTTTGCATAGAAAAAAAATTACAACAGTTTTCGAACATTTATTTACCGATGAAAATATTCAACGTATTGTTGTCTTGCCACAGTTACGTACAAAAGTTGACTCGCCGGTTAATTTTTGAGAATTTGAATATAATTTTTGGATCAAATAAATAACGTTAGTTGTTATTCCTTATAGGAACGTAAAAACATAAAATTTCGAGATAAATGTGTAATATGAAGTTTAGAGTTTAAGAAACAACCATATTTCCAATATTTAATGCACAAAGTTTATTATTTATATCGTTGTATCTCCGAAAGTTGATGGTCAAAAGTTTTCTTTTTTTTCGGCAATCTTCGTCATATTTTCCTGTCTAATTAAGAAGAAAAAAACATAAACAAAACATAAAAAGGCGTGTAAATCTTTGCAATATTTGATCTTATTGTAACTTTATCTTTATACACAGAAGGACGGCCAATTGGTGTGTCAAAGGAAGGCTGCAAAGTTGGTGCTCTTTGTATGTCAAGATAGATATTTTAAAAGATCACAAGCTTTGTACCTTAGCTCGCTCGCAGCTATAAGTAGGTATAGAGTTCAATGATCCGATCACGGAAATAAGAAAGCCACGAATGCAGCGACCGAAATATGTGCGATTATGTAGACATGTGTGAGTACAACTAATCGCTAGAAGAAGCTCATACAGACATATTTGTTGCTAATAATTGTCAGAATCATTCAATACTAATGGGTAAATATCAAAACGTTTATCCCCATTGACAGTAAATTTTGCCGGCAGCCTCTTGAGAAACAAAATGAATTGTTAAAATGAAAAAAATGTCGACTGTATATTTATCAGAAAATTCGACACTTTTTAACAAAATGGGTTTTTCAGGATATGCATTTTAATTGGTGTTTTTATTGTTCATTATTGCAGAATTTCATTCGGTACTAAAGTTCGTATTTGTTGAAAAATCAAAAACTTTATTGACGAATCACGTATTTAATCTTTGATATTGTTTACATAGAGAATGTCTAAATGCAAACATTTTCTCGTCAGATTTCATAGACGCTTTTTGTTTTTTTTTTTTTTTATTGGCGTATTGTAAATTTGATTGCACCGTGGAATAGACTGCTATGAATTTAGCTCTTTTGATTTTATGCACGTACGATTTAAACGGGATAATACAAACATTTTCCAAAGGCCAAACGGCCAGTGCGAAAAGCTTATTTTTTTTCTTTACATTTTCCTATAAACTATAAACAAACACAAGATTCTCGAAAACTGTGTAATGTCTGGGATTATGACCGAGGAATACAGACACGGTTTATTTTATCTTTTTTATATGACGTCAAAGATTCGTCGAAAATTTGATTAGCCCAGGAACAGGATATGTTTATATTTTTGTTTAAAACCATTGTATCAACATTTTCCATTTTCGACAATCATTATAGTGATGAATTTGAATGAAAATTTCTACAGAAAAGCTTCCTGATACTAATTTAGTGATATTATTATTTGGTTTTGCTAAACTAACAATCACACGGTGTTTGTTTAAGTGTGTACTCGTGAATCGAAGTGAGAAAAAACAAAAAATGATAAAAGGCAACGGAGAAGGGAAGAAAATGCATACTTGAGACACTCTTCCCGCCAAGCGGATTCTCCGGAGGTCGTGGCCTTAACCACCAGCATGGAGACTTGTGATATAGCACGTCGTAGTCCGGACAAGGTCATTCCGTCACCCAGATGGTGTCGCTGGACCGTTTGGCCACCAGCGGAAGCTGCACCCTCGTGTTTTTCGTGATGCAGCTCCATATCGTTAATTTTCGTAAATACGCGTAGGTAACAACGATACGAATGGTGTAAAAAAAAAGAATTATTCTTTAAGTGTTCTTTGGTGAATCGTCGTTGATATTAACGATGATTAATTCGTGATCGAAACGAGAAGAGATATAAATGTATTTTCGTCTGCTTCGTTTCGAGCCATTTCCACTTGATTAATATCCTCATTTTTCTGTGTAAGTGTATATAAATATGTAGGTATATAAATAAATAAATATTCAATAATAATATTAGCCTTTCTTACCCTCTTTCGACTTTCTATTACTTCTCGTCTTTTTAACTCTCTCGTATTTTAGTCGTCGATGAAATATCGGTTTTTCCCACCAAAATCTTTAAGTGTTTCATTAACAGAGCCTATATTTACTGCTGTATGTATTTATATACATATACATGTTAATATTGCTCGTCTATAGATATATTGTTGCTGATCTCACGTCGTTGTGATATTTCCGAACATGCTCGCGGCCCGTCTATACGGGATCTTTAACTGACGATTTTCCGACACGATATATCCGCGGAAACTTGGCGAAAGAGAAAGAAAGAGAGAGAGAGAGAGAGAGAAAGGTAGAGAAATATAGGAAGAGAGAAAAAGAGGGCGCAGTCGCGCGCTTCAGTGAACCGGTGGCGCGAGCTTGTGAGAAGAACGGGCACAAAAGAAGATGATCATAGTGATGACGATGATGATGATGTGTGCAGCAGCCTCGTCGACCTATAGTGGCGCTATTTTTCTAAATTTAGCGATATTCTATATTTGCATATGTGTTATCTTTCATATGTATATATTTATTTGTTTATATATATGTTTTATTAATACTAATCTTCTTTTTACAAGATGGCTACGTCTACGAAGAATTATCATAATTTTTCATTTTCTGTAAAAGTACGAATTTTAGCATTTTATTTTATATTTTTTATTGGAATATTTCGTTTAAGAAAATCCATATTCTATTAAAGTGAATTTTGATTATTTTTTTAATCGAAAGGAGTGAACTTTCAGACTTTTTTTTAATGGAAAATGAGATCGAATTAATGAATGTTTGTATTGCAGATTCAAATTTATTCTGTTCGTAGTTTTGTGAATAATGAATAAAAGATCCAGTCTTGCGTTATTACTGTTGTTTGTCGGTCTGTTTCAATTATTAGCATTACAATTATTCTTTGAATTTCCTACTAGAGCCAAATATCACAGCGTGTCCAGAGCCAGAGAAAAATCCAAATTAGTCTTTTACACCACATTCGTCAGTCACGAGAGGATTTTAACCCAAAACACCAATAAATCACGATTATCTTCTCGTTCGTATAACACACACGACAATATTTCTCTTGCTTGTTATATTCATCGCTAAAACTTGGCGTTGTATTAATTTAGTGGTGGGATAGGAAACAAGGTACGTTTTTTCTTCTTTTTCGAAAATAAATATAACGCGATTGTTGGCTCAATCAGCTGATGACAAAAAATTGTTTTTTTTTTGTGATTTTTTTGTCTCCTTTTTTTTACCCTACCGCAGTCGCGCTAGTTCCACGGTGTTGCCGCCAAAGGGATCCAGTCTTGGAAACGAAATTTTCGTGTGTGATCGAAACGACCGAGTTAATGAGAGTTGTTTATTTAATTTTTTAAATAAATTTTTAATTAATCTATATAAATGCTCTCGATTATTTGTTCTGTTTTATTTTTTAACTCAATTTTTTCACATCAATCACTATGCTCGTTGAGTTCAACGTTCATTTATATCCTTTCGTTTATAAACGTAAAAAATGTCCACATTTTGTGCAGAATTATTATCTTGTCTTTGTTATTGAAATTTTTTAACACTGTTGTAACTCGAAAATTTTGAAAAAATTCTCTTTCCACACTTTCTAAAGTTTACAGAGCGACTGTTTTGTTTTGTTTTTTTTTTTTTCAGCAAGAATACAATCTCGCATTTTTTTCGTGATATAACGAGGTGACTTTGCTACTGTGTTCGAGTGCAAAATGCATAATAGATGAATTTCTCGGTAAACGTCACGAAATGTTATTTGTCCTCATTCTCTTGATGAGCTGAGAGGTTTTGAGGCAAAAGGGAATTTAAACGAGCGGGGAGGACTATTGGCAAATGTTTTTCGAGGTAAAATCACTCATCGCACTCGTTTTAACTCTGCGCAAACTATATTTTTATCGGGTTTACACGATTTTTCAAAAGAAACGACACTGAAAATTCATCTCTTTCGGACACGTGGGAATCAATTGTCTCACAATCATCACCGGAAAATTTTAAATCAACACACGAATATATCTCACGATTTAATGGTCGGAAAAAAAAGATAAATAAATTCGGTCAATTAAGAAGCGTGTTTCTCAACGAACTGAGAGCTCGTTTCGAACTGTCTTACCGTTCCAATTTTGCTTTTGGCCAGGCATCACTTTTCTTTCTTTGTGTCTACTATACTACTAACTTCTACTACTTGTGCACTCTATAGACAAATTTGATGCGTCACCACACTTTTTGCCCTCGGAGACACCTCAAACGATTGGTTAAATTTTTGTTGCATTTCGCTCTATCGAGACACGCGACAACTTCGATTAATCGCGTCAGCTGATTCTCGTATACCATCATTTCAATTTCTATATTCAAGTATTACGTACTTTATTGAAAAACTTGCGGATTAAAAATAAGCAAGAAGTACAAATGCGTTTCTGGTTACTTTTACGTTATGAATAAATATTGCTTTAAATCTAACAGCTGAAAAATTGAACAAATCAATTAATTATTATAGTGCATCGATAGATTGAATACTTTTCTATTTGTTCTGACATTCGAGTAAAAGAAAGAATTGAAAGATCGTATCGAGAAGGAATGTTTAAAAAGGAGATTTTAAAAAAAGAGAGAATTGTTGTAATTTATAAAATTGTTTATTAAACAATTTGCTCTTTCATCATTATCGGGTTTCTTTTTTTACGATGCACTCAAAATATCTGACAAGGAAGAAAACGGAAATGAAGAAAAAAAAAACAAAATTAATGATTATTCTAGAACTTCCGGTAATGCGACCAAACTATTTTCGAGGTCGATGATTAAGATGGCGGAATTGGAAGGAAATAAAAAATTGCGGCAATGGGGAGAAATTGGGAACGAGTTGTTACTATTTTGGTAAATGCTACACATAGAAAACTCGCGTAAGTGTGAACACGGGGGTGCGGGTATGTATGTGTGTGTAAAGACAGCTGTACTTTCTGGTCCAGTTTTGCTTTGACGATAAAAATAGGTAATATGTATCGAAAAAAAATGTTGGTACGCAGACATTTTTGCGAAGAGCTAATCTCGTGATCCATACACAATATGTATGTGTATTACTTGATGATATAAATCTATTGCCATTTAGTGTAACGTGCAGCTGTGCTTCGTAATTTTGATTTTCGATTTACGATTCAAAATTCAGTTTCATCGTTTTATATATTTCGTGTGAAAGATAAACATTCGATAATTAATGACTCCATTCAACCCGGAATTTTTTATATAAATTTGTATCAATTTGTTTTATTTATTTATTCATTTTAAAGAAATTTTTGTGAGTTGTTGTAATATCGATGGGCTATTTTTTGGAATATTGAAATCCATAACCGAGATTCTTGTCCATGTTTTTCATGTATCGATTGTTTTTTTTCTTGAAATTATTTTTTACAAGCATTTTCATGTGTACGTCTGTATCTATGGTAATTTTGAACGAGAAATACTTGTGATATCTCTGCATGTATATTCCTGGAACATTTGAGGGGTACAAGCCTCACAAGGTTGTCAAGGTCTGAGCTGATAAGAGGAACCACAGCTAGTTTGCATAGCCACGAACGTAGGAAGCGCATAATATAATAACCACAACCATATTTTTCATGCGAATCAAGGCGATCCAAATTTTAGATGAACAAGTATGACGTACATTCAATGATTATAATGCAAGTGAATAATCAAATGTCCAAATCAGTACGTGAAATCAATATCCATATTTTCTAATCAATTTTTCAATTACCGACATCTCGACAATGATGAATTCATCGAATTAATCAAATTTTATAACAGAATAAAAATTCAATTCAACTGAATTTAATATTCGTTAATGAACGATATTGAGAAATATCGTTTTTTTAATTTTTAATATTTCTATTAATCGATAAATACTGTGGAACTGAACGAAAAATGTCGTCGAAAAGTTGACGTTAACTCGATTGGATATATCATTTTGGAAGGAGGAAAACGATTAGCTCGAACAATAGTCTAATTCAACGTCATTAATAACGGTTGATAAAAAAATAAGAAAAATAATGGTACCTGCTCAACAAAGGCCCTGATTCGCCTTTAAAACTGATCCTGCTGAAAGTTCTTCTCTGAAAACTGCTAAGAACACCAAGCTTTTCTTTGCTTCCATGCTTGACAATATCGACACTTCCCTCGACGATCGGTGCATCCTCGTTGTCGCACAGTTTCACGGCAATGGTAGTCGCCGGTACCGTCGTATTCACCAATAATTCGCTCCATTGTCCAGAGTTCGCTGTCGACAATTCGGTTAAATTATCTTTGATTTTTTTGCAAACCGGTAATTTTTTCTCCGTCATGAGCATTTCCACCGATCGCACAATCGATCACTTAAACTTTTTCACGATTAAAATACATCGTTTTAGAACACTGTCAATTTTTCACCGTGCATTCGATGTAAAAATGTCATCTTGCCAATTATTTATTCAAAAATCGCTCCAATTTTCGTTCATCAAACTTGTTTTTGTGATGGGCGATTTTATCTTGAATAATTTTTTTTACTGGTTATACCTCGTTGTTGCTGGAATATTTACGGTTCAATTTTTCATCGCTAATTTTTACAGATGTTTTTTAACAGAGTAAGTTAATAAACGATACTTTTTTACATTCGATCGAACAAGTTTAGGTGTATGACCTGAATTTCATTAAGAGGTCAACGATCCAGTGCGAAAAGAGAACCTCGTCGGTTCTTCTTGTACATCGAGAGAGCGAAAAGACAGTGAGAGAAAGAGATTTGCTATTGCACACACGATTCCCAAATTAGTTCTCTCGTGTTTCGTTCAACACATTTGAGACCATCTATTCGTATCCAACCATATGTGTCTGATACCACGCGACTCACAGAATTCTAAACGTCTTTGAAATTCTCTTTCCTATGGAAATCTCTTTACTTGAACCATAAAAAATCAAAACCTCCTCAAGAGTCACCAGAGTCAAAAAAACAAGAAAAAAACCACTTGTTCATTGTCACTTATTGATGATTCGAATACCATTTATCAAAAAATTCATCGTAACAAAAATCACACAACATTGATAGAAAAAATCTACTCAGTTACGTCACGTATCATTAAAATTCCTCCTTCAACGATATTATTTCGTGGATTAATAAAGAACTTGATAATATTAATTTTCACTAGTTATCTCGGAAGAAACACTTTTCATTATTAGGAAGAAAAAAAATCACACAACATTGACTCAGTGATTAAATTTATTATTTTAACATATTTTCACAATTTTCATACGCACTAAAATAAATTTTGAAAATTTCGCGAACCGGCGCGATTACGAACAATGGAACGAATGATGGCGTACGAGTGTTTTTCGTTCGCGATCTGTCAACCCTCCGAGATCCACTTCTCAGATTGGTAGACCAGCGCGGGGGCTTTGCGAGCAAAAATAATCTTCAGTGCGCCAGTTGTATATATAGCATAGACAGAGTTGTATAAATATATATATATATATATGTGTGTGTATAAAAACAGATATATATAGATAAATATATATATAGATAGATATAAAGTCCATTAAGGAGGGCTGAAAAATCACGACACCCACGTGGGCGAGCCCGGCGAAAAGATTCGAACTAAGGTCGCTAACGTACAAAACTTGACTAGAAATGTTGACGTCGTTAAAACGATCCGTTGAAATGTTTGAACTGGAGTGGTTTGGCTCAAAGTTAGCTGTCGATTATTTAGTCTGTAAGCAACGCGAATGTATTCATATGCGTTAATATATATACGTTGCACAGAACGATAAGAAATCCCCTCTTCTTTCTCCCAGGCAACGTTGAAAACGTTAAAGATTATAAGACTTCGAGCCCCCTACCGTTACCGCAAAGAACTCCCAGCGGATCGAGACGAACGGGAAAAGAAGGAAATGGCAACCACTCCAGGGTAACGGTGAATTACTCGGTTAGGATGTAAACAGATCGTGGGGAATTTTAATTTGAAAATTTACTACGTGGTCAATATTCGTTCTGTGGTAGATGAGTTGAGTGAATGATAAGGTCTACTCTAAATTTTATTGTTCATTTGGTATTGGTATTTGTTATTATATCGCTTTGGGATCTGAACTGTACAACTAAAAACTTCGAGAACCTTTTATTTGTTTTTTGTTTGTACATTTTTGTTGATATTTTGTCGTTGATATTGATTGCAAATCGGTGATCATAATTACCCTCTATTTTCTGAAACAATTTTTCTCCAAGTATTCATATTTCATATTTATATTTCGTAAATACGTCAACTTTGAGTTCACTCAAATTTATTTGCATAAAAGATAACAAGGAATAAATTATTATCATCTGGTTTGCACGTTTTTTTTTGCTACAACAATCGAATGATTCATCATTTCAACTCTTGACACATGGCTTCGAAAGATTCTATTGTGTCGTGTTTCATTGCTCATATGAGTTTCTCTTGAAATTTGCCAAGCTTTCGAATACAAAGTTATATCACACTTCGATACCAATCACTTTATTCTTAAAGATGTGGCGAACTAAAAAAAAAAAATTATTTAGCACGGCCGTGAACTTTATTCCTTGCAGATCTATATTCGCTTGTCAACTTCCGTTGGTCTATTAATTCAATGATAAGTGATTCTCAAATCACCAAATAGTCTTGACGTCGAAGCGATAGCTTATCATAAAACTAACGGTTCCAAAGCTCCGATAAATTATTCTTTGCGACATCAACGCACTTTGCATTAGTCGCTTAGTTACCTCGATATCTGCACAATATCCCGGAGTAAATTTATTTCACAGCTATGTGTTTGAGACGAATAAAAAGAAAAAAACGTAAAGTTTGCACTGCGTCGCGGTTTGAAGTATTTATAATTTTTTATCAGTTCTACACTTCCAAATCATAATTCACTTGCAAAACTATAGTGATTGAAAAATTGTTGAATATTTTGTCTGCAAATGAAATATGAACTTGAAAAATAAACACATTGTTTTTACCTTATTTGCAACCAATTATTTTTATTTTATGAAATTATTCTTTACTTTTAAAAATTCCTACACTCGTCTTGTTGGTACTGGGATTATCCACTCGAGCAGCATTTGTCGGCGAGAAAATATATTTCATTCTATTAATAATCGGTAAATTCGAAAATGGCATAATCCTCAGATGATGAATCTTTCGTTAACATCCCTGCAGCATTTTGTCCGCAAAGAGAAAGAGATAGAGGGTTAGCTAATTTATCTACAATCGATAATTCAGAAAATTCTGTAGTAAAATAAGTAGAAAAAGCTCGAAAGGTCAGACCAAGTGATTTACGCACCGAGTAATTGCTTCCAAGGACATTCAATTAAAAAACTGATATATATCGTCACGATAACAAGCGTGAAATTTAGTGGCAATTATACGGTTGAAAAAATAATTGGAACAAATGGTAATTGCATGATAAATTGGATCGAGAAGTTTTTTTGTCACATTCTATGGACATACTTTATTTTCTTTGTAAATTTCGTACCATTTTTTATTTTTAATTATTTCGAAACTCTATCTGCAGACCAAACATGATCATTCCTTTTGAAGCAGTTACAAGTCTATGACTAAAGTCCATCATTTGATGTTGAAAATCAAACTATTACTCGTATCAGTAATTCAATGACGCTTGCCAATGAATATTAAGTACATATTGACACGGCAATAAGTTCAAATTAAACGATTTGACTGGCAAAGCGATTGCCCAACTGTTTGAGTAAGAAATCTCTAGAATACTGAACAAAATTAAAAACAGAGAATTTCGATTCCAATACTCCATTCCAAATAAATCTAATTTATTTAAAAATTCTTTATTTCATCGAATCAATGTATACTTATAACAAAAATTACGAAGAATACATTTCTACGTAAGAACTAGAAAAATTTAAACAAAAGTCATAATGAGCTGACTGGTTGTTTTTTTTTTTTTTTTTTTTTTTTTTTTTTTTTTTTTTTTTTTTACATGAGGTATCATTTTTTTGTGCAGAACTTTTACTTATAAACTTTGTGGATAATTTGTTTGGATTTTGATAATCTTTTCGATCGTTACTGTTTCGAAATGATGGAGTATTACAGTTTTTATCGAGAGAGGATATGAATAGAGGATGTGGAAATAAAAATATAAAAGAAGTGGATGGGCTATCGAGACGAAAGCTACAGGTATATTTACGTTGTATTTTGGACTGATGTGAGACGTTATATGGCACGAATGCAGACTTCGAGAGAGTTGTATATCTCGCGAAGGAAAAGCCATCTTCGCCTATGTTGCGACGTGTCGAGCATCCTCTAAGTATCTAAGGAGCCAGGGGTTGGATAGAAAGAGAGAAGGTTTCTCTCTGAGAGTTATAAATTTACTCGTATTGCAAGAACACATAGATGATCGTAGTTTTGATCGCGTACGCGACGTCACGGAGTCGTCATGGAAATGCGCATGGATCGATGCCACACAAATTTTTATCCACATCGAGAAAAAAAAAATTCTGGTCAGCCTCTATCGACTATTTGTAGCTGGAAAGAAAGCACAATTTGTTTTTTATCGAACAAAATTGGCACGTCCTGTTTGGAATTCGTAACGTTGGATGATGGGAAATATTGTTGGGAAACATCGAATGTAATTTGGGTCATCGATCGTTTTGAAAATTTAAACAAAATAATAACAACAACAAAAAGTTTCACAATTAAATAATGACAAATTGGTTGCATTTTTTATATACGAATGAATTTGATGATATTCACGTTGAATATTGAAGGAAAAGCAATTTGAACAAATTTTCGAAAACAGAGATTACAGTTCCAAGGAGATGAATCAAAAGAGCTTTCCATCATGAGCTTATGTTCGCTTTTCTTCGGTTTTCGATCTCTCTTTACAATGTTGTAAGTAGGTAAACGTTGAAATGTATATATATACATATAAAGAAAAAGGGAGTAAAAGGGCAGAACCTAGGGACGTAAAAGGATGTAGATCACATCCTTTGTTTGCTCACAGTAAATATCTCCATGTATGTAAATGTATATGAACGTTACATACTCTGTTGGTGAGAAGAGACACTGCGTGTGGATATGATTTTGTGGTTACGTACGAGCATATAAATGAATTCGATGGAAGGATGGATCTGTATGTATGAACATATACAAGGTGTCCTATGAATTTTAGTAACTTGAAAAAAGATCGTTTCGTATATGACAGCAATACTTTACAATGTTATAAAATAATACTTTATTATTTTTATTTTATATAAAGCTCATGAATATGAATAGATATGAGTAACGCATGTGCGAAGCGAACAGAAAAAAGCACGATATTAAATTGTTGCGAAAATATCTGATTGATTTTTAATGATAATTTTAGTCAAGAAATTGACGTGAAGGTTTGAAACAGATTTTATGGATCCTTAAAAACAAATAACTGTTCTTATATTTTTATGATTCGAAAACGATAGTGTGTAATTAATGAATCAATATTAATTTTTAAAATTTTATTCATTCACACGTAAATTTGAGTACACCCTGTATAAGAAGTAAAAGCTAGTGCTAGCTGGCCTGGATATCTCATGGATTCAGGTAGTGGTTGCCCGGCGGCGTTCAACCAATTAGCTAACTCTGAGGCACTTCGGCCTAGCTGGGCCACGTTTTCCTTCTCTTCATCCCTCCACCCCTTTTACTCTTTCTCTTATCTCATTCTCTCTATCTTGGTCTCACTCTCATCGTGCCAAAACCGCTAACGAAGAACGGCGGGACGCGACGTTAGGGTGAGAAATGGGGTTTTTGGGAGGGAGTACCGTATATAGAAAAGGGAGGTTGGGGGTCGATTCTTATGGAAAGGGCTGCAAGAGTTGCCGGAGGACTCGAAGACAAGGACGAAGAATCGAGCGACTGTTTCCTTCCTTGTGAATCTTCTAGAAAAGATGCCCTTGGGCTAAATTCCACGTTCCCTCAATTCATCCTTCTTCCTCTCCATCATTCTCCAAACCCCTTCATCTTTTTCGCTCTATACTACCCCCAAATTAATGGTTATACGTACCATAGATATTTTCGTCTCGAATTTTCTACATTTTTGTTTTATTTCAATCATACTTACGTGACACTAATTCATCTTTATATTGTCACTCATTAAACAAAATGTATTTGCGATTTAGACACGAACGAAAAATAACGTAATTGACTACTTTTTAACGTGACGTTATTTGCATAGAAGATGTAAGAAATGAAATTATTTTTTTTACAGCCTAAACTTATTCTACTATAGAATGAATGTATATATTCTTTTTGATAGAGACATAATCACTAAGTTTTTATCGAATAAAATTTTTTTCATGAACTTCTCAATTTTACATCGTAATATAGCCTGAAGAAAGTTCATTCTACGGTTTCTATGTCGATCTCGTGGGTTGAATTCTTTAATGAACCCAATCGAGGATGAAAAAAAGACGATTTTTCAATGAATGCTACAGGCGATGCATTGGAGATGTAAAGAAGAAGAAGAAGAAGAAAAAGAAATAGAAGCAGAAAAAGTTTGCGGTGCTCTCATTAGGTACAATTATATGGGAAATAGGGGGATGCGGCTACTCATTCAATTTCGAATTCTTACAAAGTCCAAGAAGTCCAATAATAATAATAGTAATACCCAGTAATAATAGTGATTTTCTCAATTATCGAAGACTTTCTTTTTTTCGATCACCTCCTTCATCAGAGAATCAATAGCGAGGCATTCAATTCTGATAGGATTTTTTATTCATTGTGATTATTGATTGATGTTTACTGTATATTTTGTTCAAACAAACAAGAGTCCATCGTGGGGGGTAAAACTGAGGGAATAAAGAATGAAAAAATATCTTATTTTTCGATCAGGACTAAAAATAAATAAATAAAGGTACACATATATTTGTATTTCTTTTGTGGAACATCGAAATGAGGATACTTTTCAATTGAACGATTTTTTCAAATATATTTTTTTCCATTCCGCTTTTTCTTTATAGGAGAATTAACAGCAACAAAGAAGTTTGATGGACAAAAAAGTTTTGACATCGCTCTCGATAGGATACTTATTCGTATTCTTCTTCCCTGTTTCATAGACATTTCCTCTTTTTCTTCGTTTAGTTTCGATTAAGCCCTCAGGAGGGCTGTAGATCCTTTATTTCTGTCGAAGAAAACACCACGGAGCCTGGAGAAAGGACAGAAAGTAGAGAGAAAGAGAAAGAAAGAAAGAAAGAAGAAAAGGAAATTCAGGAAGCGATGAGAAAGAGGTGAAAGGAGGAGGTCGAACCCTAGAGTCCTACCTCGGATGGATCCTCGCTCTCAAGACTTTAACCAGCGTGGCTGTGTGTACGATCCCGAGACCGCAAAGTTTCACCGTACGGTCGCTATTTAGCACAAACCACGGAAAATTGCCGGGGGGTATTCTGTAGTCTTCATTCCTGAGTCCGTAAAGAAAGGAATCCGCCGCGTCGATGAGAAAAAGGTGAAAGAAAGAGTAGTTCAAAAATCATATTTTATGGGTTATATAATACATACAACAAAAAAGTTGTATTTTCTCCGATTTTTTTCCAGCATTTTCTTCATCAAACTACTTTTTTAACAACAAATAGTGGGTTTTTTGTTTTCACATAGCGCCTAGGACATTCATAAATGTTGAAAAAGTATGAACTGTCATTATTTGACAATATGTTGTCTCACATTTTCTTGCATAGTGTAAATAATAGTCAGTGTGTTTTGAATATTTCTTCAGTCATTGAATAACCCACGTATTGTGTTAAGGGTAGAATAAAGTTCGTAGGTGTAATGTTTGTGTTCTATTACCGTGCAAGGATATACCTGGCAAGGTACATTTAACGCGTGGAAAGGGCGCGAACTAATTGCTTTTCGTGGCAACGAGAGAGACTTCTCTTCTCTCTGAAAATGTAAACGGCCTTTTGCGCGGCGACGAGGTGAGACTATGATTTTGTATGTTAATTACCTCGGTAATTATCATCTCATATCAGACCAATTGTGCTACAGCTATTTGGCTCTTTCGCTATCTCTGGTTCTCTTTTTCGCGTTTTTCTCTCGTGTTTGCTCTATTGTGTAATTGAAAATATTCCTAGCTGTGTACTTTATACAGCTGCTAGTGATTTCTTCTGATTTACGACACATTAGAAGCCAACAATTATTATTTGGGTATGAAAGTGACTTTGACGATATATTTTTTGTGAAAAATTCATTTTTCACTAATTGCTTTTGAAAAAAATCACATTTCTAATATTTAATAAGCATTTGCACGTTATTAATAGATTGACATTATAATCTGAGATAAACATAATATTTTTATTTATTAACAATGACAAATTGGACAAAGTTACATAAAACGTAGTTTTTGCTTTGGTACGTTCAGTAAAATTTAAGTGGCTATTATTTCTTCGTTTATTTAATTGGAACTCATCATTGGAATTAATATGTAGTCATTTATTGAAGCAAACCGTCGTTTTTTGCTGAGATTTCATCGAATGAAAATATATAGATTTTCATGCACTGTTAATTTGATTCAACTAATTGTCGTCACCTTTAACGAATCAAGGATTATTTTCGGGCCAACGAAATTCGGGAAAAAAAATATATTTGCAAACGAGATATACTTCGTACATGTTCTCAATTATTTCATTTATTATCTCTATTATTTTAGCACTTGTTACGATAATTAATAAATGGATGATTAATTTTATATTCATTCTCAGAATTCTATATGGAAAAATGACACGGTCGAGTTGTTGGTAAAAAAAAGGTACATTTTCGAAGAGAGAGAGAGGGAACGATGATATGAAAGGTTGGAGGGTGTTGGTCAGAGAGCGTATAAATTCGAATTAGCAAACGCCATTAAAATGAGTTGTTAACTCGTTGTGTCGCGTGGTCGTTGGCCTATGTGCCATTTTGTATATACACACATATGTGTCTTTATATATAAACGTGACACGATTCTGATGAGTTTAAAAGGGGTGCGAAAAACATTCGCCATCTCGTTCGCTATATGTTACATAAAATAGAAGCATTCAACGTGAATATTGAAGTTAGCGACACTCGTACAGCGAATATGCGTAGAATTCTTTCAGCTCTTTACAATAAAATTCCATTGACTTTATGTCGGAACAGATTGATATTTCATTATTTTTTCACACCCCTCAAAAAAAATATTTGTATCCACTACGATCGTTTATTCCTTTCTTTCCAACAAGAACAAGAAGTTGGTCGTGAATTTTTAAACCTGTGTAGGGTTGCAGACCTCTGGAAATATTATTAAATAATAATATAATTGAACGTGAGATATCAATAGTATTAAAAATATTTTTTTGAATGAAATGAATTTAAGGAAACCATCGAATTTTTTTTTTTTCAAATATCGAATCCATTGAATAAAACTAACGTTAGATTCTCGGTTTTCAATAGTAACGAAATTAATTTTGTTTTCTTTAATTTTCGAAAGATAATCACTTTTTTCGTGGAATAACGACGTTTCTGTTTTCGTTCTCACACGCAACGTTTCAAGGATCAAAGGTTTGGGAATAAAAAGCAGAACGTGAATATTGCGAAAAAAAGAAGGAAGAAATCGTCTCGGTCTGCTGAACTGGAAGTCGCATAGATACCTGTCAAAATAAAGAAAGTTTGCGTATGCTCGATGCTTGCTCGAGGGCACAGTAATTTATTTCTTTTTTAATCTCGTTGTCCAAAGGCAGACGGATTCGAGGTCCCTGTGAGAGATGCAAGGGTGGATCGTATCTTATGGGGGGTCGTATTATGTAAAAGAAAAGTCAAGTGGTATCATATTTATACACACACATGTAGATGTACTGTCTGATAAAAAACAGTGAGATCTACTTGACGGATGGGACAAGTGCTTTTGCACGAATACATTCAAGTGCGTTTTGCTCTTACAACTCGCTCGAGAAAGCCTACGATTGATATAATGATGTCACTAATAGGGAGGAGCATTGTAAGAGATTTTACAAGAACATGGATAATGATCACGACATATATATATGTCTTTTCCTATACGATGCATATTTTCTTTCATTTGAAAAATATTTAAAGCACGTCTACATACGAGACTTAGCCGACTGTAAGTTTTAATTAATTGGAATAAAAAAGAAAATTCATTCGATATACTGTGTGTTATATTTTGTATAAATAAATATGCGAAAATTCTATTGTTTACAACTTCGTATATATGATTTCATTGTATTTCTTTTTTCTATTTAAAAAAAAAATAATAATTCTCATAAATGTTTCTACAAAATTTTGACAAACTGACAAATTTTGATAACGTTCGAAAATGTATATAATTGAAAATCTAGCATTAAACCGTTTTTTTATCTAATAAAATTTCCATGGCAAGTTCCAAAAAGCCTGCGTTAGTTGAGACAATTGAAAAACTTAAAACTTCTAATAAACACTATATATTAATAAAAATAAAAAATAAATCAAAACAAATGGCAAAACTTTTCATTTTAATGGAATGTTCGATGTACACAGAAGTGTTGCAGTATACACTGGTCGTCAATGTCACGAATCTGAAACGATTATACAGCCATGAACATGTGTGTTTTCCGTTGTACCTGGAAAACACTCTCGGTCGAAATTTTGCATATATGTATATGTGGGTTTGTGTGTGTGTGTGTGTGTGTCGTCATTCCCTTGGCCATTTGATCCCCACGGGGGCCAAGGGTAGTGGAGAGTGGAAAGCGTGCATTGACCGTCGCTCAGGTTGCCCGCTCTGTAGATATCAACAGGAATTTCACAAATGGAATTTCGCCTACATTTCCCACGCTCCGAGAGCTCGATTCAAAACTCCAGCTGGCACTGATGCTTCAGGGCTATGAATCGTTCTGTTCCATGACCGGTAAATTGATGTCGCGTCAGATAACGTATTGATACGAATTTTCTCGTATAATTAATACGTAAAGCATTTACTGTTTGAGTACTAATCTTTATCTGGTACATATGTGTCATATATTTACAAAATTCAATTTCCGAAATCACAGCATTACTGATTTTCTATCTTTTTTTTTTTTTTAGCATATGCATCGATATTGATAATAATCCACATTATTTCCGGGAATCATTATTATCTTACAAAATTCAACGATAATATACAGAAAATGGAAACGCAGAATTGTTCATTTGTAAAATCAACGGTATTCCGTTCTGAAGAAATTTTAAATGATTTGAAATTCAATTAAAAATAGAACAAAAAGATAGTTCATGTGAGAGTCTCGTTCTACTCAATACTCATAAATATGGAATGTCACGGTGTCTTTAATTATATACTTATTAATCAGATGTGATTTTCTACAAAGAGTAAAAAAATTATTCGCTATCCAGATGAATTTTAGCTTCGCTCTTGTTCCCATTTTTGCTCTGTAACCTTTCAGCTTCGAGATGCAATTATTAACGTTTCACTGAAAATTTGATTTCATCATTATAAATAGATAAGAGGGTCTTAGCGAATTTCAAGTGTTCATATATGATGGTGATTTATAGGAACACGAGGACATGAGTTCGAGTACTCTGGTGCTGCAAGACTCGATGGCAGTCTTGTAAAATGATGACTAATATAATTATACACATTCAATTGGTATTAATTATAATACGAAATGAAAAAATCGCTTCAGACGTTCGTTCGTGGAATTTCAATTTTTGATAAGAAAATAATGTGTAATTACTTATAATTCATTACTGAAAAATATTAATGAATTCGGGCACGAAAGCCAGAAAATTTTATGAAAATTCAATGTCTTTCACAACTCGAGGAATAAGAAAGATGATTTCTTATTAGTTATGGTTTATTCATGAAATGGTGGAACAAGTGTGAATTTTTTTGGAGAACGGATTTTGAGAAGAAATTGGATCGGCTGAATATACGGAAAGACTCATATATTGACGAATCAGTGGCGCGTGCGATGAATTAAATTCTCTTTCGATATTGTACGAGAAGACAAAATGTCGGATAAAGGAATGGCAGAAGATACCAGAGGTTTCTGGTCGTAACAATCTACAAATCTACGAGTGTATCGTTTCCACCATGTGAATATTATTGGTTGAAGGCTCTCGCCAGTATAGAGAAACGTGCGGAAGCGAAAACGTTGCAGGAGAATCTCGAGTGGTCCAGAACATGGCGCAACGTGCGTATTCAACCATATCTATCCATTTCTCTCTTCATCTCTTTCTTTCTTCGTCTGTTTTGTTTGTTTACACAAATATTGCCTCTAGCTTCGTTCTGGGAATGACAGGCTGCGTGTTTCTACATGGGATCCACTTCCGATGCTGCTCCGTCCAGCAACTCAGAGAGATGATTCGAGAGAAATAGAGACAAAAAAAGAGGAATGATTTTGATCGAAAGGAAGAAAGTGGGTTGATTCGAATTGAAAGAAACAAAGAGGTAAAGAAAAAGAGGCACAGAGGAAGGGATAATTATTTTAAAAGACCGTTCAAAGAGTACAAAGACGGTTGCGAAGAACTCGTCTTTGTTCAATTCTCTTCGAACCTGGTAATTCACACAAGAATCGAACGATTTACAAATCTTGCGTCGTTGTTCAACGCAGTTAAGAAGTGTCCAATTCCGTTACAAGCAAAAAAATAATCAACACTGTTTTTTTCCCCTTTTATTTATTGAAGTTCAATTTAAATTTTAGGTTACAATTATATAGCAAAACACATCTATATGTAATTGATAAGTTTGGATGAAAAAATGTAGTTTGCATCATCATTCCTTCGATCGCATGATTTTTTAAACGAATGCAAGATCATTGCGAATAACTGGAATGACTTTTTTGCTGCAATATTTTGTACTTTCTGTAACTTCGATACAAATAAAATTGAACAATTTGATATCGCGTGATCATGGAGAAAAAATGCTAAACAATAACTACACGTTCGCTTCTACCTCTGTTTGTTCAAAATATTCGGGCAGCCAAAAAAAAAAAAAAGAAAAAAAACAAGTCGTTCGATTCAATGGACACGAATTTTCAAACGGCTGACATTCGTGAAAAATAAAAATGTGGATATGCACCGGTGTAACCGAATTATATATATGTACTCCTGAATTTGTGTGGGTGCACGCTTTGCTCGTTCTTCATTCTGCATTTTCACATCAGTCAGAAAGAAAAACCAGAGCAACGCGTGACTGTGCAAGCTCTGCTTTTGGACAGTAACGAAAAGAACGCGACCGAGTACACATTACGCACACGAGTATTTCAACGTTAAAATATGTTTATTATGATAACATAGAGGCTAAAAAAATGCTTTAAATATAGGACTGATTGATTTACATTGTCATTTATGCAATCACATAAAAAAAGTGAATCATTCCAAAAACAGTAAATGTGAAGTTTGCATGTGTCTTTTCTATCTGAACTTTTTGACAATATTTAAAAAAATGTTTCATTTAAACCCTCAATGACTTTTTGTATCTAGTCAGTACTTGGGTATGTGACTGAAATACTAAAAAATAGTCTTGATCCAGAAAAATTCTCTTATTCTTTATGGAACTTCCTATATATGCATAGATTTATGTTTGTAGAGGAGGGAGCCGAGCAGGTCATTTTTTTCGATGCTAATTCTAGGTGTACAAAGAAATTTGAATATTTTTATGCTGCGAATCTGCGAAAGAGAGAGATCAGAAAGAGAGTGGGAAAGTTGAAGTGTATACGCTATGGAAATATGCAAATTAAAGCAATGGATCGAACGCGGGGAATAGGGGGCCCATCAAAACGACCGGAGTAAAAGCGCGCGAGAGAGAGAGAGAGAAAGAGAGAAAGAAAAAAAAGAAATAACATGATCACGTCGCGTTTCTCTTTCTCGCAATTGCGAAAACCCGATCGGGTCGCGATGCGCGATTTCAGGGATGCAGTTCTGGAGTTATATGTGTATGTGTACCGAGCTTTTTGAGGATGTGATGTGAGGGGTCAAAAATTCGGGAATAAACCGTGTTTT
This sequence comes from Campoletis raptor, assembly GCA_948107755.1. NCBI lineage: Eukaryota > Metazoa > Arthropoda > Insecta > Hymenoptera > Ichneumonidae > Campoletis > Campoletis raptor. Next base: position 10,336,649 of record OX403626.1, read on the forward strand.
CAAAGCCCCCTTTTTCGCGATTCCTGCACACGCGGTGTGTATTGCGGTGGTTAGTCCTGGATCGAGATCCGATGATGGAAATATATATTTACATACATATCCGCGCCTATAACGTATACATATATTTTTAAATACAGGATGTGTAGAATTTGAATGTTAAAAATTTCGGAACGAGCAGAGAATCAATAAATCAGTGAAAAAGCTCCTCTGGATAATTACTTCATATTCTCTATGGAAACAGAGTGAAGGATTTACGTATGAGAATTGAATTTTTCAATTATTTTTCCAACCCTTTTAATTATATGAGTTTTTGTGTTTATATTTGTATAGCTAATCAAATTACCTGAGATTTTGTGGTCCATTTGCAGAGATGGGTCAATGATGGACTACAGAATAATTAGTCCCATTCTTTATTGCTTTATTCATTAGAGCTATTGTGAAATTGATCAATTACGAACAATCATATTGTTATTGCCTCCTTTATTCTAGTATTTCATAAAATAAAATAAATATTAAGCAATACGAACGCAGCTAAAAAAAGTTTATTGAGTAGTCGTAAAAAAAGAAAAAAACACGATATGTACATTCGTATATAAAATTTTTGTGAATGTGTAACACTAAAGGGAGTTTAAGCAGAAACATGAAAATTAATGATTCGGCATCCACGTTATGGAAAGGACTCGTTGAAACCTACAAGGGTATGAATAGTAACATGAATATGAAAGCATAACATTTTTGTTCATGAAAAAATGCCTGATTGTTGAATGTTGTTGTTTAAGTTGTATGCGTAAAGTTTATATTGTGAATCAACTTGTAGTGTTCCATCCCACTTTTCCTGGTGGAAAGATACTCGAGTATTGATGCAAGCCACAACTCACTAATTGTTTTTCAATTCGCAGCAATCCAAGTTACGCGTGCTCCAGCTTTTTTCCCCCGTTGCCCCTCTTCAAATATTTTTTTTGCCTCACGGGGTCTCTCCTGGGCGAGCTCGTTTTCGATTTTTATTTTTCAACTGCCTGTCCCTTTTTGTCAATGTATTATTCTACACAACGGAATATATGACGTATATATTTGTCGTGTGTATATCTATAGATCGTAACAAACTGCGGCTCGCTCGCTAACTTCCAACCCTCCACCACAATTTTTTATTTGTTCATGACCATATAATGGATATAGTATATTGGTGAAAGGTAGGCTCTCGTTTATATATCTACCACGTGATTTTAAAACCGAGAGAGAAATCGTTGTTTTGCTGTATCCGTTATGGAGATTTTGTTCGCTGATTTATTAAAGAGATGTACTCAATTTTAACGTCACACCATTTATCATTTTAATCCAATGAGGTCAGAGGTGACTATTAGATCATCGGAATTAAGCAAAAATATTAGGAGCGTTTATAATTAGATCGAGTGAACATTTTCTGGAATTTTTACCACAATAATCTAATTGACGCGTCTGTAATTAGGTTCAATAATGACTCGATCGATATGACCAGACGGACGCCAGCTTTACTAAATTTACAGACATCATTTTTTGTTGCTGTCACATCGTACTTTTAATATTTTTACTTTTATCATTATTATTTTATGAATATTTATTTATTTATTTTCATTCATGAAGAACAGCGACTGCCATCGCTCATTTTGTATTTGTTCGACATAATCATAGATTTAAAAGATCTGAGTACACAATAGTTCTGACTTAAATTCACATTGTATTGCAAGAATATACAAGGGGGTAGATGAATGAGTGAGTTAAATACATTAAGTGAGAGATGAGAGATAGAGAGAGAGGGAGAGAAATGATGAAAGACCGCGGATATGGACGGCTAATGCGAATAAATGGCCCGGTAAACGTTACCGCTAAATTAACCATTGTTGCCTATATACAATCGATGTATACATATATATAAGTACAGAAACTCGGACTAGACCTGATGGAGGATAATTTAGTCGACATCGCGAAAATCGTTGGACCGAGACTACGTGGAAGAGCATAACACTGAAACGCGTTTATAATTCTACGCTCGCAGCGTTTTGATCGATCACTCTAATAGACAGGAGAGTTATCGTATAGAACAAACAAATGATTGCACTCATTTATGTGCGAAAGAATTCATTCTGTTTTCAAAGGAGTTCCTGAAATTCCTGGTTACGTTGGAACGTGAATTTTTGACATCGAGAAAACAAAACTATTGAAACCCAATTGATTGAAAACTCCGTCAACATTTAGAGGCTTTGAAAATGAACAGAAATCATTTTTATACATAGAGATCCTTCGAATTTATATTCTATAAAAAGGGAGTTTAATAAAGTCACTGGCGAGTCAATATCGACTTCGAAATATGGGCTTCCGTACAATCTCATTATCGTATAACGATTGTAGCACTAAGGCACGTCTGTTTTCCGAAAAGGACTTGATACAAAGTTGGAGGCCACTCGTAAGTTGAGGTACAAATTGGACTCTGGTCCTCCACTTGTCCGCTCGCTTGGTGAGGTTAAAGTGTAATTGGCATTCGTTTCTTGTAGCACCGATGCAGGCACATATATGTTTTTCCTTTTCCTTTTTATTTCCTTACTTCCGCAGACGAGAAAAAAGAGGAATGGTCTGAGTTCGTGTTGCGAGCTGTTATTCAAGATTTTACATCTTTCGAAGGTAACATCTTTCACTCTTTTCGAAAAGGAAACTGACGAGCAAATATGATGAAGGTAAATTTACCCTTATTTCCACTTGACACTCTTGATCATGCAGTTCAGACTTCAATAGAATATGCAGTTTTTTTTACTCAACCCGAAGTTCCTAAACAAAAATTGCTATTCTAAGATATTTTCAGTTTTTCCACGGATAAAAAAATACTATAACAATCAGTTTTACGTGAATAAGGCTCGTAAGGTTTGAGTTGCTGAGAATTTCAGATTCAAGGTCAATAAATTTGACAGTTTGAACGAGAATTATTAGAGAACGGTATAATAACATTTGTCATGGTTGGCAAATATTTTTCGATGAAAATTGAAATTGATATGAAAAACCTATTTATTGTCGTGAAAATGTCGATAAACATGAAATGATCAGCGCTTGATCGTATGACAACAAGATTCAACGATTCGTTGAAAATTAATCGAGCATAAATCTTTACGAGCAAGTACAACGATTTGCAGCACGTATTGTCAGCTGGTGTTCGAGTCCAACATACGCCAAAGACATATGACGAGCGGAAGGTTGGAACATATATCGTTATGGTTGTTGAATCTTTTTCGTAGTGGTGAGTCTTGGATACAGATATCACTTGGTAGACGAGCGAGAAACTCGTCTGCGTCTGACTGTTTTCATATTTAAAGTACATTTCCGTTCGAAACCACAAGATAGGGACACGCGCGGCCGTTTTGCTCTGCTTTCCGACAAATAGGACAATTTCTTTGCTGCGTTTCGAAAGGTAGCAAGGAGTTCTTTTGGTCTTGGCTCTTGGTAAACTCACGATATATATGTATATATAGCGTGGGGAGCATCATTTCCGGTGGCTTCCTCGATGAAGAAATCTGCCAGTCAGTAGCAACGTGCGCGCAACCCCTGTTTTACTTTCCCCTAACTCTCCTCATCGCCCCTTCTATGTCTTTCGACTTCTAGACGAAAGGTCCGCTCGTCAGCTTACCACTTACTTATGTCTTGCCTCATGCCTCGCTACGTCTACTGTACTTCTCATTCTATCCGAATACAGACGTGGCATATTTTCTCGTGCCAGTTATAACTTTATAACCATTTGATGTACGTATACAGACTTTTCTACAGACTTGTCTATCTACAGAGTCAAACGCTAGTCAACGCTTCGAAATGATCGTTCCTTTTTTCAAAAAAATAAAAAATAAAACCTTTTGGAATTATTGTTTCATTTGATGAGAAATCTTGATGAAAAATGCAAGCTGTCAGCGATCTTATCATTTCAATAGATATTGTTCGCTGGGAAAGTTAGGCAGGTGTACTTGCTGCTGTTTCATTTTGAAGGTCATGGTTATTTGAGGAGAGAGTACAACCTCGAGTAGGAATCCAAACTGTCTAGTCGTCTACGTGTTATTAATGATTTAGAGTAAGTTCGAGGAATTTTGCTGTACGTTGGAGATGGTTGATTTCTATTAGCTTTATTAATGCAGATGTCATTGATCACAGCCACCTCAAAAGTACAACCATCTTCTCTAAATGTACTCGGTACAATTGGGCTAATTACTTCTCTTCTGATGCCTGAGAAACGCATTGTCAAAAAGAAAGTTTCGTCGTATTTTCAAGTTCATCCCATAATAGGGATAATTATTATTTTATCTTTGACGTTGAGAAAATTTCGTGATAGCTTGAAGGGATTTACTGATGTTCAAGCTCTACTGCATAAATAACGTCGATAATAGTTCGAGGTTTGTATATCTTGCGTGGGTGAAGATCGCCTTTATACAAGGTTTGTTTTTCTTTCTCCGCAATCCACTCTCCCTCTCTTTTTCTCTCTGTGTTATTTCTTACCCCGTTAACCAACGTAGCGAAAAACACGCGTACAAATATTTTCCTACGAGTTACGCTCCTCTTTTCTTTGCGTTTAAAAGGCAAACAGATAAATACCAACAGCAAACATTCTCTTTTTCCGTTCTCGCCTTCGTCTCTTTCACTCTTGAAACACGTTTCTTTTCTTTTTTCCTTATCCCTCTTTTAACCTTACAATTTGCATGAAATCAAATGGAAAATTCTACCACATACAAAACTCGTATGTTCTTAACAGCAATTGTGTACATCTCAACAACAAAAATTATTACTTTTCAAAGAATATAAAGAACTTTGTTGATGGCTGAATTGAGTCCACTATGAACGAAATTATTAAACTTATAATTACATATCCAATTTCTTGTCAGCTCAATCAATAACCTACACTTATTGGAAAGTCAGTTCGCATCTAGGCCGTAGTACATATGGTCTGATTACTGGACGATATTATATATGTGTCGACATCTATTATATATATGCACACAAGTTGTCCGAGAATACGTTTGGTCGCAGTGATTTTGAGCAAACATTTGCAGCTACGTTGGCTTGGCCACGAGATGGCTCGAACTGTACATATGTATATAAGAGATACATATATGATTATAGATGTTCAAGTGGTTGGTAGGCTTTTATGAAGGATGCAGGATTAGATAGAATCAGGATGAGAGAGATCGTACGGAGAAGCAAAGGAAGACACGTTGCTGGCGCATAGTAGAGTTATATACAAACTTATACATCTATGTTTGTATATACTATATATATATGTATGTATATATAGCATTCCATTGGCTTTTATTCGACTTCAACTCTGTTCTTCTATCTTGCTGTGTGTGTTTAGAGTGAATTCACGCTCGGAATACCAACTTTCCTAATACAATCAATTATCTCTTCCAGCGTTCGAGATCCTCCATCCTTAGCGTGCTTTTCTCTTCCATCTCGTCGCCTCGTTTGTGTTTGTAAACGTATACATAAGAATGAAGCATAGTCTAGAATGTTCATACATAGGTTGAAATAATAGTTGTATAAATTGAAGACTTATGAAAAGCGTACGAAGAATTTCCAAAATCCGGGTTCATAGAATCCGCGACTACTGATCAAATTGCGGATGCGCTACATCATCATTGGTAAAAATTGTGGTTATTTTATACGTGTATGGTATATAGCTATGTATAAATATATATTTATAGGAGGTGACACAGATAGGATATATAAAATTGTCGGAGAATATAGAAAAGTTTCCTCACAGTCTCATCCACTTACTCACCTGCCTGGTTCCTGCTAGGCTGGCAGGTTTTACCGGCTTCCCAAAGACGCCGGACTTCCGGTTCCTTTCCTCTCGCTCTTTTTCTTTCTCTTCTTATGTACGTGTTTGCGGTCTATGGGCATGACGAGGGACTCACGTACTTCCTGATGACGGGGCGATGTATATGGCGTCTTTACGTTGAAATTTCTGCAAGCTTTATATATGTGTATGTGTGTGTGTGTGTGTGTGTGTGCGTGTGCACGTTGAGTAAAACCGACAGGGTAAAGGAAAGAAGGGGTTGTTCGAACTGGACCATATCACGGGTAGCAGCACAGTTAACGTCATCTCTTATATATCCACCTCCACTCACTCGTCTTTCGCGATGTGTTACCGACGAAAGCCTCCGGTAGACGAAAACTCGATCTGAAACATCCTACCCTCGACGTTATGCCATTGGTTTCATCCCCTACAACTACTATATATTTGCGCGGCCTTCTTTTACCACGAGTTTGATATTAGTTGGAGATTCGCGACGACCCCGAGTCCGCACCAATGACGATCAGGGTGTTCACCAACAGGACGCCTGCGCACCATCTGCCGATCACCGAATTCACTGCTCTTTCTCTCTCTTTCTGCAGAATCCACCTGGTTCTCTATGTCTAGCTTTCTCTTTTGCTTATCCATCCCGTTCTCATTATTCCGACGTAATTATCGGACAAAAGCAAACTTGTTTCATTGAATGTGGAAGCTGGAACGAGGCTCGTAGCTTTCGCACTTGCTTCTTCAAACCCACGCTACTCATCCTCCCTCGAGTCTCGTACCCTTTTCATCAACACCCCCTTCAATATCCACAACGACCTTAGGACTCCAACCCTTCGTTATAGTTTCCCAACGCTTCCTCGCCCTTCTCCAATCCACTAAGATTGGCTTTGAAATCTTTGTAACAACGGTTGCGGCTTACGTATTCTTATTCTACATGATATTAAACTTGAGAAAATTCAACGAGCTCGTTATTGTTAAAAGGACCAGAATCGACACAGCTATATAAATTGGATCCTGTTTTTTTTTTCACGATATTAAAAAGAACGAGCCATTTTTAAGTCAATGTCCTCCATCCTCTCGTCACCAACAGCAATTTGTTCGGTCACAAAAAGTTTTTCGAACAAATTCACCTATAGTACACAACACGAGTAGAGCAAAGGCTTTTCGGATAAAGCAAGTTAAACGGCGTGGCAAAAGTAGTTTCATCCAGCTCGAGAACTATCCTCGTAAAGAATGGGACCTTTCTCCTGCGTGTCCCTTCTGGTTTTGTTCCTTTCTATCTATCTCTCCTGCCTCCCAACAACGAAATACAATTCTCCCTACCATTCTCAAACGTCCTGGCAATCTTAATTTACGTCCTGCTATGGCGTATGCTTCTTGCTGTTTCTCCCCCTTCAACGTCACGATCACATAAAACTATAAATCCCTTCAACGTATGTCCTTCACCGATTATACCCTCGTAGCTTAACATCGTTTATTACATTGTTTTATTGCTGGTGAAATATTTATACTTTATCGGAGAATTATACTCTACAATAAAATTGTTATGCACAAATGATATATTCAGCAATTTAAATGGAACAAAAAATCTGCATTAAAAGACAAGTGTCCTTGGTACGATTTGCCAAAATCGAAGTATGAATGCCGCCGAAATGCCTTTTTCAGTGCCTGTTTTTTCACGGGTCCATATTTCCACGTCTGAAAATGAGGCAAAAAAAAAACTGAACGTGGAAAAGTTAGTAGCCTATTGAAGCATATTCTCCTTCTCGTACTTCGTGACGTTGGCGTTATCTTTTTTGCGTGAAAAATTAAAAAATTGCTCATTTCTTTGATAAAATTATAGTGAGAGAGTGCGAGGAATATGCTCGGGTTGTAATAAATCGTAAAGTTCGTCTAACATCGAGAAAAGGTGGTGGGTAGAAGCAGTAGCAGCAGGAGTAGCAGCGATTCGTGCCCATTGCGCCGGCAGCAATGCGGCTCGAGAGATCTTTGCTGGTTCTCTCGGAAAAGTTTGATGTATCCACATAATTACGTCTGTAGGCGCTCGCGGTGGCTTGAAGCTATATCAGACAAGATATAAGTATAGATATATACGAGTGTGTACATATATACAAGAATAAAAACATATATACAAATATATATATATACGTATATATGTGAAGAGTATACAGGGAGTTTGCACAGTATGATCATTGCAGCTGTTACCCTGTTCGTCGACCAGGAGAAGCCATATCAGCATCAACCAAGGCTCGCATACACCCCGCACAACTTTTCAGACATTCCGCTGGATTCTAAGCTCCACCCCGTACAGAAAATTCAGCAATCTCGCTAGAGCAAACATATTTTCGTTTTCTTTAGTACTAACACACAGCTCATATACTTTTTTATATCGTTACTATACAAACCTAGTGTTTTTTTCATTATTTTCATAGCCAGAAGCAATGCAAAAACAGTTTCAATGGCAAGCCACCAACGAAGTAAAAGTTCAAGGGAGTGTAATAGGGAGAGAAATAAATCTGGGCTAACCGAAAACCCTAATTAACGATAAAAACACTCGTTTCGAATAGCGGATAGGTTCGAAGAAAGTTCTTCAGCAACGACGAGAATCCCACCGAGAAAACGTCGAAAGACAACAACAACAAAAACAGTAAAAATAAAATGAAATGAAATAAAATAAAATAAGAACGTTAGGATCAGGATCGTTCGTTAGCGTCATCGGCTAAAGTTCACTCGAAATTGTTTCTGCTCCTTTGGCATCGTCTTGCTGGCTCAGTTTATACCCACTTCGTTCTTTCATTGAACGTCGAATAGTACGTGGAAAACGGACCAAGATTGGAGGAAAAAAAAGAAAAACGTCTAGAATTCAACTGTAGAAAAGAAGGGTGGGAAAACAGAGCAAACTAGATCGAAGGTTTGTAGATGTGTGTATATACGTGTAAGATCTTCAACGTCTTTTGTTTCGAGACTTTCCAGATTGGTCTCCAAATCAATTAAGTCAGTGATGGGACTCTTCGTAATCAGCGCATCGCTGGGTCTCTTCAGGAGGTTTGCCAGCACCCATCACATTGGGGTTCTCTTCGCACCAGTGCCCTTCTCTCTCTCTCTCTCTCCCTCTCTCGTACTCCCTTTCTTGTCGCGTCCTGACGACATGGTCCTGGCAAGACCACGAGGTAGGAACACATTGTCTCCATGAATTGCGTATATATACAAAGTGTCCCAAAAATTCTGGTTCCATCATTGACAGGGTAAAAACCCCAGGAGAAAATTGGTTTTAATTTTTTGTTTTAATGTTTAATTGAAACAAAAAGGTCCCACTGTTCTTACTCAAAAAGGAGTCTCGAGGTATAGCCCTCTACGGTTCTCATTCCCGATTGGCTTATTGCTAATTATTAGATATTTCATCAATAGTCTACCGAACGAGAGGAAAAAATGACAACACTTCCCATTCAACGTTCCTACAATCTAGCTATTTGCCACAGTGTGAAAACGACTTTTCGGACATCTTGTACAAGTTACAAGATATATAGAAATATTGCAACCAAATGAAAGACGACTTCACCGTTCGAGGGCGCTACAGATCGCGCGGGAATGTGGAAGATTCACGTCCCAATCAATGTGGGACGTAGAGTATTTACGAGCGGGGCTGGGGCACTCGTAGTTTCTCAAGGATCTTCAGGCGAAAGTACAGCAAAGGACGAGTTTCTCTTCGTCGAATAAATATATGTGTACGTACAAACCTTACGATCCTTAGAGTACCTCGAGAATTTTTGTCTTCCTTCGCTTCACTATTTCTTTTTTCCTTTTGCTTCGGAGAAAATAACGATTCTCGATCTCTACCCCTGACACACTCTCCCACTCTTTCTCTCTCTTTCTTGCAACTCCCTCGATACGAGATGGAAAGTTCTTTCGTATTACACATTCAACCTTAATAACCATGTTACTCAAAGAATTTCATCAAACCATCACAACTTTCCAAGCAGTTATGACTTGATTCTCATTTGCGTTAGATTTAAAGAAAATGATTGTCGTCACTTTTGTCTTACACGAATGAAAAATTCTCGACATTTCAACTTAGCTGCTGGGTAGTCATGATCTTTTCAACGAATGTCAAAAGGGATTGACGAGAAACTTTGCAAACCTTGCGTTTTTCATGTTTTACTGGAGTCTTTCCAAAAATAAATCGATTCGAACAACGAGTCATTCGGATAAAACATTGGTTTTTTAAAGTTCTCGGAGTATACTGAAAATTTCGACTTGCCTGATTGGCTCTTATTGACAAGGAAAATATTCGGACCGGTAGACATTTGGATTTTGAGAAATTACATAAGTAAAAAATCCCTAGAGCTTGGTATACGAAACGGATAAGTTGACACGAAGTATTGACGCTGGTCAGTTTAAGTGAGAGATCAAAATTGCCGATTCAGCGGAATCCTTAAAGCGGGTAAAAGCCCTTTTCGACATATAGAACGGCGCGTCGATGGCTATCACCGGGTCTTGGCCAAATTCTATTTACACTGTGTGGTGTGAAAGGCTACGTTATATCCTGCCGGAGTTGCTGAATGGTGGAAAAATAAGAGGAACACGAGGAATAAGAATAAGAGCGAGCAAAGAAGTTTTTCGTGATGCCGTACGAAGAGTTTTTTTTATTTATTTATGTTCACCGTCGAAGCGTCCTTCTGCTCAAGTTGCATTAGCTGAGCGAAGCTTGACTCGTTTATTCCTCGACATGTAACACTTCATTTTTGTGTCTCTATCCCGAGGAAGTAAATTTACAATGATAGAAAAAATAAAAAATAATGAAAAACCAAACTATTTTTCAAATGTTCCTGTTCCAAAAAAAGAAAAGCTAATCAAAATTAGGCCAGAGACCCTTTCCAAGCATAGATCATAGGAAAAAAGTCGGACGACATTATTCCTACGAAATTAATCTGCATTTTTATGTAAACACGTAGAATTAACGAAATGTCAAACGAAAACATTTCATTGCTTACGTACTCGTATATCAATTGCTCTTTTTCATTTTATTTTCATTCAAAAAGGAATACTAAGAGAGCCGCTTAAGCCTGTAACTTTCATAGTAGATGACGCCACCGTGAGAGGGCCAAGGCGTGACGAGATTGGCTCAGTGGAAAAGAGAGAGGAAAGAGCGCGGAAGAAAGCCCGCGACGGAGACAGGGAGACAAAGATATATACTAAAGGCAGTTAGAACGATTGCGGAAGAGAAAGGTGAAAATAGAAGGGCGAGAAGTAGAGAAAAAAGTATAGATAGGGGGGTCGAGTCTTGGTGGCCTGGAGTGTGAGCCGAGATGTTATAGGGGTTTGGGGCTGGGTTGAACGTGATCTTTCATAGCTGCTTGATTGGCCGGTGGTGCTCACTGAGAATGCGAATCTTTTGTCTGCGGCAAACTGTATCACGAAAATCCGACACGAGACAATATATTTAAAGCCACGTAAACACTCTGCTGCCTCTTTCCTATACTTTATCTATCTATGTGTATAGTTGCCTCGCTAAACTGGCAACAATAAAAGGAGACACGTTGATGAAATCAAGATCGCAGAGGAAAGTTTTGCCCTCAGCGGTGGTGGTTACCGGAGAAGGATGGAAAGGGATGCTGGAGGCTGTGTTACTGGTTCTTCGGGATACATCCATATAATACTTAAATATACATATATACACTTACATATAAATATATATGTATATGTCCGCACGTAACACCTAAAAAGAGAAGATGAACGTGAGAAAGGAGGAGAGCAATACAAATATAGAGAGTTAGAAGAAATGGAGAGGAGTGAAAAAGGGGTGAGAGCATAAGTTGAACCCAGAGCGAGGAGGTAAAGTAATTTATTCTGTGTCTTGTGAGACACAAGACACGAGTCCCACTGGAAAGCTGAAAGCACGCGACGAATAACTACTTTTACACGTGTATTTCTATGTATACACAAATACGTACAAATTCAAAAGCTTTATACATACATGCAATACAACGTAACCGAGGAGACGATATGTCTTCCACGCAGTGCCTGGATTGTAATTATTTTTTCATTTATCGACCCACCCTCACAAAATTGGAAAAAATTCTTCAATTTGACAGTGTCTTATCATTTAGGAAAACATATTTAAACAATGCATCCAATTTTTTATGAAGATAATGAAAAATGGTTTATGATTATTTTTTATGAATGAAGTTATTGGGAATGATTTGACTCTACTGATTTCGTGACTTCGTGGACACCTTGTACGTGTAGAAACGGTGTCGAGACAAAAATGCATACATTTTCGCACGTTGTGAAAACATGTCTACATGTATGTACGTATAATAATATATACTACGAATATACGTTTGGAGAAGGGCGCGCGTAAAGAGGAAAAACATACGAGTCCGGAATACGAGAAAACTCTTTTAAGTAAAGGAATCCTTGACGTTGAGAGATGCAAAAACGTGTACTGTATATTCTGTCGCTTGGCAATCTGTATATTTATTTCTGATATCCAAGAGACTATCCGCCCTTCGGTGGATGAGATGATGTGTATATATTAAGCTGGAAAGGGATAGAGAAAGAGAGAGAGAGAGAGAGAGAGAGGTAAAATTGTATTAGCTCACTTGCTTACATATTTCTTTCTAAATGTTATTAGCTCAGCCTGAAAACTTGGATGACTATACTTCCTCGCACTCTCGTACATCTAAGACTGATCGGGGTGGGATTTTCTCGTTGACTTGAACGAGTTTTTAAATTGCTATGAGGGGAAGAGTTTGATCGAGTTTTCCGTTTCGAGTTACAACATTCCATTTTTTATTTTTACACTTTCCTTTGGTACACCGAGTTTTGGTGCACATCTTCATTACTTACATCATTGGATTATTCACCACTGTTACTGTGACTGCAATGTTACTTTTATTTGTACAAATAAATGAATATGGGACAATTCCATTGAATATTTCTGTTTATGTATATTTTCCATGAGATATGTAGGTGAAATCCCAGATCGCATAACAATCGGCAAGATGCTCGTAAGAAGTCTTTCTGATCCCTTGCATACAAAAGTAATCAGAAAGATGTCTTAAGGACTTCTTTTTCATGACTTCCTCTCTTTTTGCTATCTGGGATATGTGCAGTAGTATGTGATGGAATTTTTCCATGAAAACTTGTAGATTTGTACTACATGACGGAAAAACTCGATTACATATTTCTGTTTATGTTTTTCCCACGAAAGCTTGTAGCAAGTTGGTAATATTTCTATTTCTTTTCTTTTTTTTGGGATAATGCCCGTTAATGTCATTACTGTGTATATATTTTTTCAAATATTATTCTTAATCGTCAGATATTTTGTAATGAAAATCGTTTCATTTTTGTGACGGTGTCAGAGCTGTCGCCACCATAGAAGCGACTTTATTGTTGGAATTAGTTAAAAATCGTCAACTGCATGGAAACATTTTTTTATTTTTATATTTTCCCATTATAAAACGATAAATAGGTCGATGGAAATTTTTTCGAAGGTTATTTGATAAAATCCTCTATTAAAAGCAAAGCAAAAGACGCTTAGAGGGGTTTATGATATTGTGAAACAAAATATTTCGATCATTTTCAAAGTATAAATATGTATACACGAATATAATACTGATAATTCGACTGGAGTTCGTTTGCCTGGGCTAAAATACCGGGGGCACTTTATTATTTTATTATTTATCGGACGGACATTACCTAAAGCGCAGTTAGTTTTTTTTTATATCTATTTTTCTCTTCCTCTCCCTCACGAGAGAGAAGACGAGGAAATTCTACGTGCGGGTAGTTTCAGCGGCAAATACGATTGTTTGACAACAGAAAATAAAGCTTCGTAGATTCTGGAAGAGCGGAAATCGTTTCAGGTGGACGATAAACAATATCCTTCTTTCTCTCAAGAGTGTCACTGCGTTTCTTTCAAAATTACGACCATGAAATGATTACTCATTAATATATTACTCAAGTTTTTCTTCTCGGATTATTAAATCATTAATCGAAATGAGTAGAAAGGGTGAATTTTGATCTACACGAAGGATTCTATAGTGGCAAAGGCTATTGTACATTATTGGATGTAACGAACCACTGTACTTAGATCCATGTCAACGTTACAGGCAGCAATGACGTTCAGGGGGGAACTGGGGACGATGCAATGAGCCAGAGAATAAGGGGACAAGAGGGGGAGAAGAGAGAAAGAGAGGGAGATAGAAGTAGTGGACATGTTTCCCTATCTCTATGTGTATGTACGTCCTGGCTGTCGTGATGTCCAGTGAGCCGCGTGACAGCTAATATCCGGCCAGGAAACTAACACCCCGTCACACCAGGGGTGTTCGTAAACCAGGCGCAAGTCGACTTCTCACCCGGAGCCAGCTATCGCATCATCCCCGATATCGAGTCAGGAAAGTCCATTACTATCTATACACAAACTCATATATATACAGGATGTCTTGGAAGTCACGCGCAACCGTGTAAGCGGTCAACGAGGTCACGAAATTACAAAAATAAATGTCTTTATTCATTTTTCTCTCCGATTTACCCTTAATGAGTTTTTTTATTGAATGTAGTCGTTCTGGAGCACCAATAAGAAATGTGTGTGGTTATAGCGTGCAATGGTTTCACTCGAACCCATTCGCAGAGCATGAATGGGCGTGGCATTGTTCTTCCAATTCAAATTCTCACATTATTTGCCAAACTTTAAAAATAAAGTTCAACGTTCGAAAACATGGAAATGAACTTTTCTTCTTGCAAATGATCATTTACCTCGTTACACTTTACTTCCATTTTTAAGGACACTCTTTATACACAGCTGAACATATATTCACATACAAGCATACATGCATGAAGATGAACACTAATATGACATGTGTATCATAACGTTATGACGGCTCAAACGATCTCTCCCTCTCCGCCACTGGACTACACGACCCAGATCACGTGTAGGGTGTTAATAACCCTTCGGATTTAAGTTTTTGCTGCATATAAAGCCATGTGCAGTTGGAAAAATGAAATAATTGGTTTTTTTTTTTTTTTTTCAACAATATTTGTAAAAATGTATTTTTTACGTGTATAGAGCGACAGCTATTATACATATTGCGTGCAGTACTTTGAAGATATTCTTGGGCCAATATATCGGAGCTTTATCCACAAAACAGGTGCCTGTTTATATCGAAGTGATAAAATTCAATATAAATGTTCTGTGAAACAAGTGAACGTTTTATATCAAAGCAAGCTGACATTTTCGAGTTTCGAACTGCTGGAAGCCTCTGGTGAAGATCTTCAAATTTTTCACTTTGACAAAGTCATGGAACCCACCATCGTCCTTATTCTTGTTTTCTTCTGGAAGTAAATTTGCCCCTACATACACATTTGCTCTTCGTCTTTCGTATATTTCTCGACTAGTATTGACAGCTCTTTCTTCCAGTCTTCGGGATAAATTGGTACGTAGAATCATCGTGAAACGTCAGAAACGTACATACGTTTCATGTAAACTGAATGTTGTACGACTGATCGAGTTAAACACGATTCACGAGGACACGTGGCGAAAAATAAGTCTTTGAGAAAAATGTCTGTGTTCTGTGACTCTTTGTGAATATTTTTCCTCCCTACGTTTAGATGGCGGTAGTAAAACACGTTTGTACTTCATTCCCTTCATCCTGTCACTTGAAGTAAAAAAAATTTTACACAGACATATATGTGTATGGATGTGATAGAAACAGCAAAAGGCGACAAATAACTAGCAGCACATTTCGGAGACGTACTACTTTACGTAAGTAGGTAAGTACATGACCAATCAATTCATACAAATATATATAACGATTTGGATGAAAAGGATAAGGATTGAAGAAAAAAACGGTCAGGGCCACTTAATTTTGACCTGAAAACTCGAACATTTTAGGACACTTGTATAAATCTCTGTATATATTTTTATATAATATGTAAAGAAGAAGATGGTAAGATGGCGGAAAGTCGAGAAAGTAATAACCGAATCCAATATTCGCTCCCGTTCAAACGACGACGTAGATCCATTGACAAAGAATGAGAATTCGCGTTCGTGGGCTTGGAACTGTCACTTGCAGGCATAGAGGAACTACCCTGGTTCACATATCTTTCTGTCCCTTCTCTCTTTTTCGATCTTTCGATCGTCATGTACCGCATTTGCCTTGTAAACCATATAAAACTAGCAAGATTGTACAATCGATGAAACGTTACTGCCACACTGAATACAAGAAAAAATAAAACGAGAAGAGACATCTTTAAAGGTTTTGACTGTAACAACTCTTGTGCAGATAAACGTGGAAACATGAAGGAAAATAAAAATATGACATATTGATGATATTAAAATTGTTCTTAAATTATTCGACGAATAATATATCCAAATTTCTATTTCGAAATTCTCAAGAGCATTCAAACTGATGTTTTTTTGAATACCTGACACGAAAGTCGTTACGATTTATCTCGTCCACGTGAAGCACATCAATCTCGTAACGGCTGTCAAATATTATTCCAAACTAATGAAAAACACGTAAATAACAGAGATATTGGAAATTCAACAGTTTCCCTAATCTATGCATGTCCTATTGATGATAAATTCGTGCATATAACGAACGCATTTTACTTCTCTCTCTCCTTTCTTCTACGAAGAGAAACTCGAATCGGGGAGGCTGCGAAATTTCCGGTGGGAGCGATCGTCAATCATTCCCAAAGACATATATACATGTATATTCAGATTTATTTGAAGATTTACGAGGATTCAGCACTTTGAATGGTTGGAAATAATCCTTCGAGTGTCTTTGCACATTTAACAAAAAAAATCATTCGCTTTTTTAACCTCTTTTTCTACTCTTTGTTTTTATCTTCATTTTATTCGCTATTTAACGGACTTTTGGAATAAGACAGAAGAGACATGAAACAAAAGATAACTAAATTCACTGCTCTGCATCTGAAGCAGAATTCTCAGGACTTTATTCATCAACAAAGTACATTTCCTTCAAGACAAAGCCACTAAACTCTTCTATAAGATGTTATATAAATAGTTTATACATCAAATATATATAGATTTGAATGTATATAAATTGATCGCCAAACAAAAAGGAGCCACTCGATTGGTTACTCAATGAGAGATCGGGCCCGAGAGGGAAATTTCATTCCAATTGTTTCTATCCGATTCTCACTCGAATCATGTCTCTTTCATCGTGGCGATTATATATTCGTCGGTATATTGACTTGTTAATTTGCTCCTCTTCCTCTTCGAGAGTTTCCGATAGGATTATTGTTTTCTCGTTTTCATCCCCTCTTTCTGTTTCCTTCTTCCCATTGCTTTATTGAAGCTTCGTTTCCCAGACGATTACATTGTCTGGATGTCTATGAGAAAAGGAAAATAGTACGATGACTGAAATGAATGCAATCGATATATAAATATTTACATTTAAATGTAAATATTTAAATACGCATATTTATGTGATTTTCTTCATTTACGGTTCAAGTCTCTCTACTCCGAGGGATTAAAGAAACTCTGATTTCTCTCATATCTATGAAACGATTTGTGCGTAATGAATTTGTATGCAATCGAACATGTAAAGATTTTGGTCCAAAAATATGAAAAAAAAAAAACAAAATATTCAAATAATGCAGGAAGAACCTGAAACAAAACAGAATATTCTTACAAATATGTAACGCCGCCTAGGAATATGTGTTTATTTTGGTTTTTTCAACATACTTCATATTTTCCTGGATAAAAATCGATATAAATACATTCGTGCATATACGACGCGTGCATTACGTCTCGAAACATACTTTCAGGCAGAAAAACTTGAGAGCAAGAAGTTTCGTGACCCGTTTGTCGATGGAGAAAAGTAATCATTTTTACAGGGTAAAAAATGAAAAAAGGACATCTTCGGGGAACAGCTGGGATTTCTTTGACGATTCGCAAAAACTCTGTCTCCAATTGTCGCGTTGATTTTCTTCCAGCTTCTGAATGGTTTTTCCTCCTATTCTTTCCGTTATTCGTATTTTTTTGAATGTCAAAATGATGTAAGGTAAAACATTGGAAAAAAAAAAAAAAAAAATTTCGAACATGCGACAGTTGCAATCAAGAAATATTTCACAAGCCAGCATTATTTAAATTCTTCGTATTTTAAATGAGAAAGAAGTGTACGATGAAGATTCATTTTTCATCATTTATTTTATTGTCTGAATGTTCGAAATATTAGACAAAAAAGAAGATGAGAAATTGAGTGTAAAATGTTGCATTGAGTTCGACTGCCAAACTGCATGGGCTTTGCGGGCTTTGGACGAAAAAATAAATGGGCATATGAATATGAGAGGTGAATACAAATCCGCGACAAGGAACGGGAATGTAGGGGCTGGTTTTGTAGGAAGACAGGCCTCTGACGGAAAGATGATGTTCCATAGGAAGGGATGAAGGTTTGCCTTTCCTTCCGCTCTGGTAGATTTCCGGACAAGACGAGATGCGATGCCCGTCAAACCTTCGAAGCTTCAAACTTACATCAGCGAAATGAAAGCCTCTCTCCGGTACTCATCGTTCTCTTCTGAAGAAGAAGATGGAAAGTAAGCCAGAGAGTCTGTTGCGATCTTGCTTTTTCAAGACTCACACCACCATTTTCTTATCCTTCTTCGCCTCTTCTCATTCTCTTCCCTTCTCCCATTATTGTCTCTGTCTCTCTTTTTCTCTGTGTTTACTTTCTCTCTTCTTCTAATTTTCTTCCTCTTTGTTCTTTTTATATAAAGTTCATCCTAGCTCTTAGAACACGTGAACAACCGGATGAAGGCAAGGTCTTCTATTAAGAAAGTGAATGCTTTCAACAATCTCTTTTGCTCTTCAAAGCTACTTCGATCTTTTACTGTGTCGAATTATCAAAACAACTATAGAAACCTAAATTCATAGCTTATACCTGACGTAAAATCCTGAGATCTGAGTCCTGGGGTGTCAGTAATAATAGAAAAAAATTCTTTTTCTATTTTTATTAATAATTATTCTATTAGACTGATTCTTGATGATTCAAACATAATATTTACCTTGGAAATTCAAACCCTTCAACAAAAACTTACGGAAGCCTACATCAGCTTTTCATAAATCCAAATACTAAACAAATAACAAATTTGAGTCCGTTTCAAGGTTTAACTATAATTGCGGTAAATAGTTATAACTTCGTAAACGGAATTCAAGGGATGTAATTTCATCAGTTAGGGAACATGCCAGCACGATATTCACTTGTAATGTGCTTTCAAGAGTGCGTTATTAATGAAATTATATCCGGACGAAGCTTACAGGCGTTTACATCATTGAAAGGGAATGAAAGGATACTTTATACGTTTATGATGAAACACCAGACAATGCTGGATATTCAATGAATCATCGCAATATTGTTTTCTCTTAAAATTAATCGAATAACAATACCTTCAACTGCAAATATTTAAAAATTTGCAATATCAAATGATCGGCACGATTGATATGAGTAAAAAAAGAAATTATCCTTTGCTTCCTCAACTTTGTATGGATTCATGGATCATGTCTTGAAGGAATTAGCTGGAGGATTATTCAAGATGAGTTAAAGGGTATTATGGTTCGGTTAAAACTCGTAAAACGATGTACTATGTATATTCATTCGGAAATTATCATCGCACCGCACCAGAATTTCGTTCGTCGAGATCTAAATCGAGTCTATCGTATTATAGAGAAGGTTAGAGAGGATGGGAAAGAGAGGAGAGGAGAGAGTCCCTATCAGTTCGGCTCGCCTCGACGTTGTATGCCAACGATGAGATACCAATCTAAATTGAGTTTCTATAGGTAAACAGGGATATTATCCTGGCGAGAGTCGTATCAACGAGTCGTTATACCGCTTCTATATATATTACTACATATATTCAATATAAACATACATATATATAAAATATGTAAACAGTATAATAGGCATTTCATTCGGGAACGATCGTGGATAAAACAAAAGTTATATTTTTCCTGCTTATCTGCAGAATTATCTAACGGCAAAAATACCACTAAACGAGCTCTACTCTTGATGGTCGGATCTCAATGACCATTTGATCAATTAGATCAAGTGGTTCTATTGGTCAGGCCACTTGATCTTCAGTCAAGTAATCTGATCAATCAAGTTCAAGAATACTTCAAATATTATTATGTATTTTTTTTTTTATTGTTCCTGCATACGCCCCACCACTTTTTACGAGCCTCTTTTAACCCGGTTTTTCTCCTCTTTACTTTTCATTGTCCTGTAACCCCTCCTGGAGTGTTGTCAACGCCATTCTTTTACATTTGCATGCGGTCTTAGGAAAACTGTGGAAACCTGGCCGGTACCGGTTACAAAATCGGTGACCCAACCGAGTATTGACTTTGCTGGAAGCTGTTTAATTCTGGTGATCGCTTTTTATTGCTTGATTTTATTTTGTTATATTCTCGTGGAAATCGTACGGGTAAAGACGAAATGAAAAAAAGACCTTAATTTTTATTCAAATCCACACACCAACTCACAGTTTTTACTCTCTCACCATAAAAACTTGACGTATACGTATCAATGTTCGTGATATTAATGAAATTACAATAAATATATTTACATTTATAGCCTTTTTCGTAAGTTCATTTATTTAAAAGAAATTCTCGAATGTTTCCAGCTTTCCGAAATATTCAATATTTTTTACGGTTTGTAAAAACGATTTTGAACGAAAAAAACTCACCGGAGTAAATATAACGGCATATATCATTAATTTGTATTGGAAATTCTTCAAAATGCTACAGTTTTAATCAAGGAAAGTCAAACAATGATGTCCTGGACGCGCGGCTACAGGAATTTGTTAATTAAATATCTTTTCTATTAAATATACATTCATAGTAAATTTATTATCTGCAGTTAGTTCGAACACTTTGGGAGGTTAAATATTGTATAAATCAAAAAAGGGCAAACGGTATTTAATCATTTAATTCAGACAAATTTTTCATGGTAAAGGTTTTTGAAAAAGCTTCGAATTTTAAGATCAACGAAAAACGTCGGTTGGATAGAAGTTTATTTTTGAATGGAAAACCGTCTTCCTCTTGCAATAATTCTGTGTTGTTAGTAGTGAGACTTTTTGGAATCTTTCACTCGTAAAAAATAACTCCAAATTTTATACAAAGTGATTCCAGTATCTTCAAAATGTTATAGTTCAAACTTTTCCCAAAATAAACCTCAAAAACGGTGGTAAGGCTCTGAAGATGTCAAATTTTCGTTTCTTTCGAAAGATTAATCTTATGACGAGTGAAAAATTTCTGAAAAAAATTTTTTCACGCGTTGTGATTGCGAAGAGCTATTCCTTGAAGAAAAGCAATATTCGCGTCGTGTCCAGATCTTTTGAAATCGATTCGATCGGTATCAGCGAATGGTTAATACAATTCTGTTGTTTTCTATATTTCCCAATGGTTTTGCAACCCTTGTGGCGGATGAGTCGGAGATGAAAAAAAAAGGTGAACAACGAAAGCGAGGAAAAGTTGGTATACGAGGAAAAAAAAGGTCAAAGAAGAAGAAGAAGAGAAGAGAAGAAAAGAGCGGCAACAAGAAAATAAGTCGAAAATCTTAATTCGGCGACTCCGCCCTCGTCGTCCTAAGGGGCGGCTCCGCGATATCGTGGATTGGTCCTCGGGTTTCGCGGGGGTTGCGTTATCGTCGGCGTCAACCGACCCTCGCGCTTACTCTATCCGCGGATGCGCAGCGCGCTTTTCGCACTTCAAACCTCACTCATACACAAACATATACAAGTATATATATATATATATAGATATAGATTCGCACAAACACACATACACGTGGAGAGATATAGTCATCGAAAATGTGGCGGCGCGCGCCCTCGGAGTCACGTCGACGACGACGAAATCCCCCACAGACGTCGAGTAGTCGACGCCGGGCGTCTCGTGCGAACGGCCGCATGTTTACAGATCCGTGAATACCGCGTCAGTTTAACCGTGTTTTTCTCGTGCTGTAGTGTGATTTTTTTCTCATTGAAAACATATTGAAAAATAGATTTATAAAAAAAATTATAAAATAAAAAACCTCTAACATCTTTCTTCATGTGATTGTGCGTGCAATTTAACACTATAAACCGTTCGTATTAGAGAATAAAAATTCATGGAATAAACAAATTTATTAGATTATTAATGTGAAAATAAAAAAACGCGCATCATCTTTCTGATCAGCTCAAATAATCGAAATGATTTCGCCTCGTGTTGTACATTTAATATTTTACCAAATAAGGATTTAACGACGACGTTGCACGTGAGACCGGATATTTCTACGCTGATTTATCATTTTTTGTAAATCTTGAGTACGAGAAAATAGTGATTTTTTTTACAGTTAAAAAGGATTCCTAATAAATAATTGAGAAGGAAGAGATAAAAAATCGCTCTTGCCGATGGCGAATCGACCACGGAGATTCGTTGATAAATCGGGGCATGCTGGGAAATCAAGAGATAAAAACTTCCGTTTTGATACGAAACTCCATAACGGTGACGAAAAAAGTTTTGACGAGTCACGTGATACCGCAAAAATGTTATTTTCAAGCGAATGTCTTGAGTCACCCACGTGCAAGCCTGAGATCTCGTGGACGATAGACGCCCATATGGAATGCCAGAAATGTAGAGTTTTCGAATGTTCCGTAAACCCTAAATTTGCAGTTGAGACTAAAAGAAATCGTGACAATAAGTGGAATTTTTCAAACGGAAGTGGAAAGATTTTTCGACTTCTTATTCGACCGAGGATGATGACTGTACTTTTTGTCCTGTGCTTAATTCTACAAACGAGATCAACGAGCGCCTCTGTCACAACCGGTAATTACTGGAATATTTTCATTTTTATCGATACCTATAAATACATAGAAGTTTATGTGATCCACTTACAAAAATATCGCGAGGTCCTCGGCACCAGTGAACATTTTTGTTGTTGTGGAACCACTGATGTCGTGATATTTTTGGACGATCGATCGATATACACATATAATTAATTGTGTGAAAAGTGATGATGACATTTGACAGCTTAAAATATGAACGATTGGGATACGAATGTTTTTTTTTTTTTTTTTTTTTTTCGTTTTGGAGCCTTATCAAACTGTAAAAATACACTGGACCAATAATTTATTGAATTTCAAATTTTTTTCTCTTAGTAGTCCGCCAGGTATCGGTATACGTTATTCTTTAAATTCCTGGGGATAGAATAAAACTAAGAATTGCATTAAAATTTATTGGTTCCAAAATATTCGGGTCGTCTTTTAATATTTTTCGTTGCGGATGAGAATCTGGAACGTTGTGCACTTGGCACGTGCATTCTCCCTGCGATCAATCTACTATTCCACAGATTTCAATCAGGAATATGCAATATAGGATTTTCACTGTCCAAAATGGTATCCGTGCCTATAAACAAATTTCATACGCATTTTGTACTCTCAATATATCGTAACCGGGAGGAATCTCAATAGAGAACGCACGAGAGAGAGAGAGAGAGAGAGCGAGAGGAAGTGAGCTGGTTATATCCTCTCGAAATGGCAGTTTCAGGCTTTATATATTGACCGTTGGAAATTTTACAGCCAATTTCCGTTCTCGTACCGGTTACATTTAGTGTCGGTCAATCGACATTTACGAATGCGAGTTTCCAAAGTTTATCGCGATCGCCTCGGTTGAAACCGTGCGTGCGGGGATGAAAACTCTTCTCTTGTCTATATATCAATGCACGCGTTCAACGCACTCGACATACATGTGTACAGGATCATTCAGAGAAGAGATCACTCGACGGTGAATCTCATCAACGTTCTGCTAAATTCATGTTTCTATCGATCTCTGTGTATTTTAAAAGCAAAATTTCATTCGCGCCCAAAAAAACCATTCGAATCTCGATGACAACAATATTTACAACGTATAGTAAATTAAAAATATTAAATCAATTACCAACGTGTGGTCGAAATTTTTGTCATCTCAAAACAATTTATTGTAAGTTTGATCATTCAATTCCGGCGATAAAATTTATTTGTTTATACAAAACAAAAACGTAAAATCAAAAAAACGTATATCTAGAAGTTACAATTACTAATTGAATAGAATTGAACTATTAATTGAAATAGAATGAAATGATTAAATACATTCTTATTCATTCTGGATCGTCCTCTATATTTATGCGTATATATCGCATACAGTATCTTTATACTTGTGCTATGCATTCAATGCACCGATACAGAACGTAACCTGCGTTGCATTCATAATATATACATATATATTAATGTACACGGGCAAATGGACGCGACGATTTAACGGCCACGCTGGTTCTCTCGGATCAGCTGGTAATCTCGGGTTTAATTTCGGTCACATTAAATCAAGAGAAGAGAAACACGAGAGAGAATTAGAGGTGAAGGAGAGAGAAAGAGACAGAGCTAAAGGGAGCGAGAGAGAGAAAGAGAGAGACGAATCCGCGGCAGAGTTCGTTAAAGGTCCGCGGATTTACATACGGAACGGTATAGATCGTTGACACCGATTTCCCAACGTATTATATGGTTTAGAGTACATATTACCTTCGAGTTTCTCACCCCAACATTCGCCGGGCCTTCCTCGTTTTGTTATCGGACTTTAATGAATATTTCAACAGATTTAACTTTTATGCTATCAATGAACTCTTTTCCTCGTTCCCATTTTCGATCGATATTAAAAGCTCCTAATTCTTCCGATAAATTTTAGTTTTTCATGAGTGGAAAAAAAAAAAAAAAATTATTGTTCAAATGAGAATAGATGTAGTTCCCACGTGCTTTCAACGAGTATGTGCGAATTTTATCGTCGCAGAGGGAACGCCCATTCGTAGTAATTGCAACTGAGAGCATTTTGCGATCTGTCATCGTAGTTTTTTTTAAATTCATATTCCTTTTTTTTTATACGCACATTCGGTACAATTTATTGTATATTTTCGAAGATCAATTAATTATCGTGTTGAATAAATCCAAAGAAAAAGAGTACAGTCAAATTGCTGAACATTTATGTGACATTTATGGTCTGTTGTAAAAATGAACCCATTTTTAAATCAAGAAGAGACAGCTGAAGCCATGAAGCATTTTAAATCAAATTATTAAAATGACAACTCTCAATACCATTAGAAAGACAAAAATCTTATTTGCATCAGTACAATTTCATTAGATTTTCGATTAGTCTATACGTTTTCACGTGAGGGCGAAATTAACGTGTTGGCTTTTTACCTTTTACATACCAAAACTTGTTAATTCAATAATGATTTTTTGTCTGAATGCGTTTGAATGATCAGAATGATTTGATGACAACCCCATAGGACATAGTGTTGACCGTCCATCGATCATCGTAATAATTTTACCTTAACGTAATATATTGAATTAATTGATTCATCAAATCGAATGGAGGTAATGATAAAGGAACATTTCGTGTGACACTAGAGGTGAAAAGCTTAGAAGATTGAACTCTGCACGACGTGGATTTGCCTCGTTAAAACTGAAGGCAATATTTGTACTGTCGTTGCTACATAGAAAGCTCTTGATTTGTGCTAAAATTATCTCTCCTCGTACAAGAAGCAACCAGAAATGAGAGATAGATAAGAGAGAGAGAGAGAAAGAGAGAGAGAGGGAGGGAGAGAATAGAGCGAGAGCGAGGGACTGAGAGAGAAAACGAGAGTAAAAGGAGTTGGAGAGATGAGATAAACTGAAACGTCGAGAGCTCGACTCCTTCAGTAGTCACGTGCTTAACGCACTACATAATTCATGCGGATATAAGAGGAAAGTATATGGCCAAAGCTCTGAGAATTTCACCGGAGAATTCTCTTCGTCTCTTTCCCTCGTTTTCTCTCTTTCTCTCTTGACTTCTTGGATCTACGAATCCCGAACGCGACACGCATAAGAATTTTGGTTACTTTGATATTTTTTCTTCATGCATATAATAAAAATAATATGTACATAGTACAATTACTAATGTGATTTCAAATTTCAATATCGTTCATATTTTTTTCATCATTGATACTAATAAGCGAAAAAATGTCAAATACTGCAGATCATTTGGAATAACTTTTTTTGAAATCACATATTTTTGAAAAATTCGTAGTTTTTGTTATTTTTGATGTTTAGGGTGATTAAGAAACTTAATAGATGTTCAAAAATTTGACGCAGCTTTCTACATCTTATCTCCTAAGATCTTATATTTCTTGAAACAAAATAGTGTTTCAAACAGGTTGTATGTATTTCCTCTAAAATAATTAATTAATTAACTGAGCATTGGTTTATTTCTTAATAACGATTTCTTATTATAGTATTTATCATATAAATTAGGTAATCATATTTATAGATGTTACACAGATATTGAACTCAACTTCTCAACTTTTCAGTGACTGAATAAATAATAATATAATTACGCAGCTGTAAAGAATAAGGATCATAATAAAACGACTTGAATATCAAAAAGATATTCTTTGGTTGAACTGAATGAAACGCAACGCCCAATATCGTTCCTCTGTGGAGTGCTAAAAACTTTTGTCGTGGCTGGAAACATTAATAATTGGTATTCAGAACACCGGTTAAATTTCGCAATGTGATACCTTTTATTAATATCACTCTCGGGGGTGTAAAGTTTCGTACAATTGCCACTTTTGAATCATCGCTATCGAGTCGTTATGAATATTGTACAAATAATCCCTAGCGAATATAAAAAAAAGCAATGGAAAAGATTTGAGAGTAGAAAAGTGTGTAAAAAACAGAGAGGCTATTATACAATCGAAAGAATAGGCTTGTTTCAATTGTAGATTATATACTTAGGAAATAATTTTTTTTTTTTTTTTTCAAGACATTATAATGTCGTATAACTCTAAAGTGAAATTCTTATCTCTACTGAATTATTTATTCAACATCATAAATCGATATTGATAATGACGAGTTTTTTAAACGTATTAACGGAACGAAATTTATATGTAGATTAATAAAATGTTTCTTGTTATCATATTGATCGTAAAAAAAAAAAAAAAGTATGCCAAGGAGTTTATGTGAAATATCTTTGCATAAAAGGAAGTCTGGAAAATACAAACACGCTTTCATATAAATTTATACACGATATATGGTGTGTATTTATATATGAGTATATATTAAGAATAAATTAGAGACTATGGTGTTTTCCGCTATAGGATTAAGGATATAAACGATCCCCTCCTCCTCCTCTCACCCTCCCTTTCTATTGAACTCTCGGGGCTCTATCATCTCATTCACAACGAGGTTCACCGATATGGCGAACCTGTTATCTAATTTTCGATGAATTATCAAAGGAGTTTGATAACACACAGGGGAGGAGGCTGAGAGTAGGGAGCTCGCAAGCGAACAACCTGGTCGCGAGTCTCCTTCGGGATCTCCCTCTTAACGCCTACCCGCGTCCCCTTCGGCATTTTCGATACACGTACGGTGCAAATTTCAACCGACCGATAAATCTAAAATCGGCTTGCTTTTTCTTCTGCGATAAATTTTCACAAAGCAATATAAGGCTTTATCAAAATGAAAATCTTTGAAAATATTTACCGACGCTAAACCTCACTCATACTATGTGTATATCAATATGTTGGAAAATATGTTTTTCCGAGTATTTATACTTTATTGTTGATTTTAACACGAAATATTATGGAAACGTCTATTTTCTTCATTAGTTTTATTTCGTATTTTATTCGGCCGTACATTTTTTTTCAACGTGGTTTTTGAAACACTTGTTTCTCAGGCTATAATCATCGAATTTTCATTTATCACTCGTGATTTTTAAGCCTCATAATGTTTACCAATGATTCTTAATTAATTAATTAATCAATTGATATCAAGAGGTGATGTAGTGTAAGAATTGAAAGAAACGGGGTTTTTCAAATATATTTTTTGAAATCAAAACAAAATTCGACAAAATCATAGAATATTTTTAAAGATATCCACCACGTATATTTTACAAATACGTATTCAACTGTTGAATAAAAAACTATATCGTTTTTGTGAAGCAAGAAAATGAAAAAGATATATTTTTTTTTTTTTTAATTCAGACAGATGTAAAATTGTGTTTAGCACAAAATGCAGAAACATGGAGAATGGACGGTGCAGTTTTTCACCAGTGTGTAGCCGAAGGGTTGAAACGATCTTTTCGTTTCTGCTATTATTCGTTTTTATTTTAAAGCCAATATATAAATTGGTTATTTTATTTTGGGATACATGTAAAAATATATATATTCGTTGATTTGGATATTTATACTTTTATGTGTATATATATTTAACGTGTCTCTGGTATTATCAGCCCAATAGTCTCGATTTGGCGAACACCCCCTTCCCGTTTCTCTTTGCGATGGCAAATTATCGCGCATAGCCCAAGGGCTACCATCTGTTTCGATACCGTAGAATTTTGCCCTCTACCCAATCAGTTATACGTAAATATATAGATATATGTAGAAATATATATATTTAGGCAGCCAGGAGCGCAAGTTATACCGGCAGGATAAAGGGAGAAAATGTCCTTTAATCTAATATCTATGTACGTGTCCCGGAGGGCATTCATGAACTACCCCCTGGCGAACGCCTCGACGCTTTCTCCCTTTCTTTCACCTTCGAAATCTTCCGAAAGAAAACAAGAATAAAAAAGACGAGTTTCTCGTTCCACGTTTTCTGCCAAATAGCCCAGAAAACTTTTCACCTCTTACTATGTTTTCTCGATTCCTAAAATTATCTTAATAATCGTATGTCTCCGTTGGGATCGATGAGAATCGAATGAACGAAGATTCAGTTCCAGATATCGCTTATCTTCAACCATTAATTCACTGATATTTTATGTTAAAATAATGAACTTTAACAAAATCGGTAATGTTCCAGGTAAGATAAGAGTTTGACTTTCATTGCACGGTTTGTTACGATTCTTTACAATCAGGTTCTTTATACTGTACGTGCTAATGACCCCTGAATATTGGTCGCGTAGCTTCTTTAGTAGACAATTATTTAATATATTCATATATAACATTTATTTTTCATTTAATTATTTATTTAAATAATTGAAAAACATAAACTCCCCTTTCAGATATAAAAATCCTTACAATCTTTGTTCCTTTTATCAAATATAAAATAATAGATTTTAAAGATGTTCCTTTAATATCGGTTTTATTACGGAAAGTTGGTCGTAATTTTGGATGTGATTGTACCTTCTCAAGTATTTATTCGATGGTGAATTTGGCGACGTTTTATGGTGGCAAGCGGTTGGTACTCAAGAGAATCGAAAAAGGGTACATTTTGATGCACGCAAGATTACGAGATAAATCTTGAGATAAATTATTCCATTAAGCGTAATTCACCCTCATCCTCTTGAATCCCTGTACGCATCATGTATATACACACGCATCTATATATTGTGAAGTCTCTCAGCTGTGACAAAACCATCGTAATTTCGCAACTGTGAGGCCGCATCAGGTCCTGCGGTGTTCTCGGTTATTGGCTACGGATGGCATTATGATGGGGAAAAACGAGGCGTAACGCCCGACACCGGAGGAAAACGAGAATGGGCGGCAGTTCCATCTGTCGTCGGTTTCTCTTCTATTATATATAGGAACCAAAAAAATATATATATCTATACATTATACATAAATATATGTATGTGTACGTACATATATTTCTCATTTTAGGAATGTCCAGTGTCATCAGTACCGTCACATAATGCTTATATATACTTATTCTATAAAATATGTATATGGGAATAAAATTTCATTAACAAAACTCTCCGATTCAAATTTACTAAATACTTGTATCAGGCATTCACATCGATTTTCCGTTAACATTTTTCGTGCAATATAATAAACAAATTTCACGGATATTCAGCAGAGAAATTTGATATAACATTGTTTCGGGAGATCCCAGATTGTATTTTTATCGCCGAGATATTTGGGTTTGATTTTTTATCAAAACGACAGACTTTTTTCGACACTAATAACTAATGAGATAAAAATACGAACGTATATAAAGTTGCTAATTATTTTTTTCTCTGTTGAAATCCTTTTTAGTGGGAAGATAATCAATTTCCATAGTCAAGAAGACACTTCAATCTTACTGGGTAAAATAATCATTTGTTTAAATGATCGACGTGAAAAATAGCAGAACCGAAGTTATTTATTCATTTATTTATTTTTGTTACTGCGTAAACCTTGGCGGCGTTTTACGAAAACCTATTTTGGGAAAATCTGGTCGGATTAATACTTCAACTAGTGGATGGCTAAGTTGTCACACAACTAAGTTTTGACGTCATCCGAGAAACCGCGTAACTATCGCCGTTGGTGAACAGAGGTCAGGGAATCATTACGATTTCATAGTTTAGAGGATGAGAATAAAAATCTTTGATGAAATGACGAAAAATAGCCATTGAGTTTCTTTTGTGTCGCCTTAAATGGAAATTGTTTGTCCAGTGTTTCGGAACACTCGTTATGTATGTATATCATCGTATTTTTTCAAACTGCACACCGGTGCTCATCGGTCACGGTTTAAACGCCCGTTCATCCCCCGACGGAATGAACGACGTGACAAAAACCACCCCTACCCAGTCATCAACACGTATATATATGTACCTATGCAATTAGATGGATACGTTTGTATATAAATATACCGGTCACGTGTCCCGGGATAAACATACATTTTCAAACGAAACCGCCCTTTCCACCCCTATTTGTAGATGCATATATATATATATATATTTATGTGTTAAGGATGGACAGTGACAGTCGCAGTTTTCTCTCCGGTTGTTCAGCGGACAATTTATGTCACACGATTTTCCACACGTACGTTTAAACTGAAAAAAAACCTCTACGAAAAGTCGAAAGTTGACTCAACCCATGAAATGGAAATTGAATACAAAAAAAAAATCGTTGATTCATTGCGAATGGTGTTTCGTGGCGTTGTAAGCGACGATGAATTTTAACGTTTCATTTTCGCTGATCGATACGACCGACGAATTCGAAAATTCTTCTTCGAATAACTTCCATTAGCTTTTAATTTTGATTGATTTTAATTGAAAAAAAATACAGGTATGCAAGGTATACAGTTATCGCCCCTTATTGCCCGTGATTTGAAAGAAAAAGGGAAATTCTATTTGAAGAAAAAGTAGAAAAATTCTTTCAGGCCTTTTCTTAATTTTTCATTCCCGTTTGGCTCCCACCACAGCGATTTATTTCAAAGAAAAGTATATATACTTCTTTTTTTTTTAGTAACTCTTGTCAATGTGCCGAAAAAGAGTGAATCGCGTATTCGATGGTAGATCGTTCGGATGGGGTCGCCAAGGGGAAACTTGAGGCGGAAGAAAACTGAGAACATTTGGGGCGCATTGAGTTGGTCCTCTGTGTGAGGTTACCCAAGGGAACTGCCGCTTCATGCATTTTATATTTCATCCGACTTTGATTCTTCGACTCTTTGGTATATATAGTTGTACCTTTTTTTTCTTGCCTCCAATCCTTATCTTCTTTTACCCTTAGTCCCACGAGAGTAATCCTTAATCTTTAATCGGAAATTATCTTTCAGCATCTACCGTCTCGCCATTGAGTCTGAAGTATACATATATATATCATCTCTTAACGTTCGAAGAATTTTATCGTGTATTCCAGCTTCACTTTTTCCCGTCTATATTGCTTTCATTCGTCTTTTTCCTCGATCTCAGAGTATAAAGCACTCTTTTACCCCATGGAGCACCTCACACTTTTCCCACTTGTGTTTATATACATTCACGTACGTGTCTCCAATATGTATGTATATGTATATCAATGCGTATATAAATATATTGATATCGAGATCCTATGACTCGACCCTCAATATCTACCCAACCATATTACGATCGTAACAATTCTAAGTTTCACAATCCCATGAGATTTTCACATAATCTCTCTGTGCCTCTGTGTTATACAGAACAAAAAGTTAACAATAAAAACCACGACAACGCTTCGACGTTGCACCCCAATGACAGAGGATGGAGAGAAAATTTTAACGTGAATTTTTTACAACAAAATCTATTCAGATGTCACATAAATAATCCTCAAAATTATCATTTCAAGTGCTAATTTAATTGTTAATTCAAAATCAACACATTGTTGCACGTTTATATATTTTTATTTATCTTATCATTTATGTTTTTATATTTAATTTTTAATTCAATGATTTACTTAATGATAACCAAGTATTTTTGATTTGTATAGAAACCCGAACGAAAAGCTTGAAAATATTTCATGTCATAAGTTAGTGCATTTGAAAAGTAAATTTGATTTAATTTTACATAAAATGTACATTTACTTATACGGTTAATTTAAGTCCGGAGACCATTTAATATTATGCATTCCTGTAACTATTTCTTCTTTTTCCACCAATTTTCCTCTTTTATACTATTGTACAATTCCGTATATCAGATTCCATTGACTCTGTCTCGCATCGAATCTCACCCCCGATTTCCTCTACCCTTCGAGCAGGGAATACGTGATAAATTTCTTTTCTCAATTTTCACCCCACATTCTTTCTCTCTCTATCCTTTAGCTGCAATTCTTTTATTTCCCAAGGAGAAATGCTGCGAATGTAAACCCAGCAACGCATATTACGCACCCCCATTCAATCCCCTTAGCAGTTATTTTTCCTGTGAAGAAACATATACGAGCAGAAAGATCAGAGATGTGAATGCAGCCGTGATGACTTTTCTCTCTCTCTTTCCTCCATTTTCTTCCCCTCAAGATAATCTTCTAAACGTTCACTTTGAGATTTTCATCCACTTGTTCAACCCTCATACACATGTCTATTTCATACATATATATAAAATATTATCACCCAAATGGGACAATGGGATCCTGTCCCTTTTCCATTACAGACATAAATTTTAATTTTTTTTAAAGTCAACGTTTCAATTTTGCAATTTTTACTTTTTTTTTTAACGAAATAGGGAAAATGCAACGAATTTAGAAAACTTCTGTCAACTAATACTGTTTCTTGGGAATGTCTTCGATGAAATTCTACGAAATCTACTAATTTGTTTGTTGGTGTAAGATGGAAGGAAAAATCATCGATCGAATCAGAGAGAGAGAGAGCGAGAGAGAGGAAATGAAACGTCATTTATCTCGGCCCTGTTTATACGTGCACTCGTGTCGAAAAATAAATAGAAAGACATTAAATCTAAGTTACATTCACGTCAAGTGCTCTGTCAGTTTTCCTTAAAGAATTGTCCCGTAAAGGTAAGTGTCTGCAATAAAGCTTACCCTCATGCACAGCTGTTTTCACTCTACTTTTACTCCCGGTTAATTACGAGCGTCTAATGAGAAATTTATGAAAATTAATTAGCTCAACACTCATTGGTTAATTAACGAGATCTATTTCGTGAAGTTTCGTGTCTGTTCGTCACCTTTATACAATTTTTTATGAACCCTGCAGTTAGCAAAAGTCATGAACGTTTTAGAAAAATCGATTCATATTGTAGGAGTGATTTTTACTTGCTATTCGTTAAGCAAATGTTTCCTTGAGTTCTTGTTCTCAAACCACGTAAATCATTAATTTAAATCATGATTTAAATGGTGGAACAGCCAAATGCGATTAGTGAAAAATCTTTGTCGACTTTTTTCAGACTGTCTCATATTCTCTTTTCTCGTAATCCCTTACGAGGATTTCACCGACAGTTTGTTCGGATGCCAGAAATCCACTTATCTCACTTCTTCGAGCGAAATGAATGAAAAAAACAGTAGATCAGATCTTAGGCAATTCATATACACATATAGATATGGATGTTTCTCTATTGATGGTGAAACACTCCATTTTTTTGCTGACTTGTTCAGATTCTCCTCAGCCACGTTGTTTTTTTCCTGGTTTGAGCATCTTTTTCTTTTATTCCACAAACTTTTACGAATGGTCAGAAAAGTAGATCGCGACGCTATCTCACAATTCGCGAAGCCCATCGAATAACCCCCCAAAAAAAGTTTTCCTACATGTATAGTCATTGGTATATTTTACCCTCTTCCCGATGTCATATCAATGTTTTTTTTTTCCAAACGTAAGGTAACTTTCATGATGGTTGTTTTACGAATCTCGAACATAAACAAAATGTTCGATTCCATGTAAAGTTTTGCGAAACATTGCACATGATTTGAAACATCTTTGACTTAAAAAATAATACATAACATTTTCCAGAGTAATGAGTTTGTATGGTTTATTTATATTTTTCGTATCGCAGAATTCAAATTTCACTTTGGGAATAGAGTTTTTGTAAAAAAATTAAAAAATTGTGTGTTATGGATAAAAGTTCCTAAGATATTCTTTTTGGAAAAATTGTTCCCTTTTTTTGATGTCGAACTAGTTTCGATAAACGTGTTTATTTCGTCTATTGATTCTTCACTATTACATGATAATTACTAAAAAAAGTATAAGATAGAAAAACGGAGCGATGAAGAAAAAAAAATGAATTTGTGTATGTTTTTGTGCCCGTTGTTCTCACTCGTGTGTGAGATGGGGAAAAAAATAAAAATAAATAAGTGTATAGAAAATAAGGGACCAGCAGAAGACTCTTGTGAAATCCTCCTCGCGATCTTTCCTCAGAGCTTACAAAGTTTGCACAATACTCGAGTATAACGTCTCTGCTCTTTTATTTCTGTCTCTTTCTTTTTTTATCCTCGATCTTTTCGAGTCCTTCGCACTCTCTCTTTCTTTTTCTTTTTGCACACCTTTCCTTCGATTTTACTTATCCTCTGAAGATTCACCAAGTTTTGCAATCCCTATTCTCGCACCCGAAGTTGCTATACTACGATCACGTGCGTGAGAGAAATAAACACTTCCTCTTTTGTTCTCTTTCTCTCTTCCTTGCATTTTCTTGACTCTAGAAAAGCCTTTTCTAGAATACTTCAATATTTTTTCATCATACTTGTGGTGACTATTTTTTTTTCTTTTTGGACAACGCCAACGGTGAACGATTCGTCGACGACCTTCAAACGATGTACAAAGTTTTATTCAATCTTTTGTGGCTATTTGAAAAAATATGTTCCTTCGACTTGAACACTCAATATCTTACAAAACACGAAAAAAATTATATTGTTTTTCTGTCCCAGCCTGGTGCAAGCGTAATTTTAAAGAGATCGTTCTACACTTCAGACCCTTCAGGCTTTATTTGACTATTTTTGTGTTTCCTGACCAGTACATCAGTCTTTTCGTTCCCCGTGAATCCACCCCTTCTGCATCTCGATTTTTGGCATTCTACCCTCGATTCTGTGAATACGAGAAACGTGTCCGGATCTAAGCTTTACCGGTACACACCACAAAATATTGATATTCCTGATGTTCCGAGCCAGATTTTCCTGCGAAACATACTCGTAACAGTGTGCACTGTGCATACTACGGATGAGAGAAGAAAAATCCTCGCTATGTTTGCTCAAAAAACATTTTCGTAGCATACAAAATAAAATTACAATTTCTATTCTATTTTTCAGGTTGGAAAAAAGTGGAATACTTAAATTATTGTGAATAAATTTCATCATATAGATACTTTTCTTGTATTTTAAGAATTCTACCAGTTTGTAACTTCAAAGAGAAAAAGAAGTTTTACAACAATTGAAAAGTTCGATGATAGAGATTTAAAAAAAATTCAATCTGATGTTTTTTTCTTTCGTTTTTTTTTGTTCCTATGTATACCCTTGCGGATTTTTACGAGCTCAACCCATCACTTTAATCTCACTTTTTCGCCACTTCACTGTTCTTATTCCTGTGGGACCCCCCCAAAATGTTGCCTATCGCATTTGCACGAGGGTCAAGGGACACTCTGGAGAACCTGGCGGATACAAATGACTATATTTTAAATGAGTGTCATCAGTTGCTTAGCACCATTAGAAACTCAGAAAAACTGCCTCCTGCTCAGCGGTTGATACTCGAGCCGGTGCATAGCTAAGCGGTCACCCAACCAAGAATTGACCTCACCCGGGGCTTCTTGATTTTGTAATTGCCGAAGTCATACGCCGAGCACACACGCGATGCTGTTGGTAATTCGAGGATCAATTAATTATAAACAAAAATGTTTTTAATTAATATTATGGGGAACTGTTTTTTCTTTTTTTTTTTTCTTGTAGGAAGTTCTTGTAAATTAACGTACATTTGTATATACGTTGACTATTTATGTCTGGTTGATCCTGTGGCTAACAAGGCGAAAAAAATGTATATTAATTATGAACGGTCGTGGGGGTTAGAAAGAGGATTCGGGGGGAGGGCACTCGCGCGCCTTGCGGTTATATTAAATTCTTATGGAAATTTTCTGGCCACGTTGGGGTCGTGAGCTTTCGTACGTAACCGGGTAAAGGGGGCGATGAAACGCCAAAGCGGAGGAAGGGGAAAATTGTAGGTACAAGACCCTCGTGACTCGTAAAGTTAGCTATTGTGTTATAAAAATCTAAATAATTTCAGCTTCTTGAGAAGAAGAAGAGGATGAGCGATGCAAAAAAAAGCGAACTCGCTTCTGTTGTACTTTTCTCGAGTTTGCAGTATAAGGCAGTTTAGGTGGAAAAAAGATAGAGAAAGGTGGATGAAACAGAGTAAACTGAGAAGTCAGAACCGCTCTATGGAAAAGCAACGTCGAGCTAAAGCCAAGAAAAGCTTTTCTCATTGTCGAATTTTTTCTTGAAGGAAAACTTAAAAAGGTCCAATCAAATATTCTGATAATGTTTACGGAATCAGTACAACCGTGACGACCCATCTTTTTATTTTCATTCCTTTTTCCTTCGTTTCATTCCCTCTTCGTTTTCTCATTCTCGAATAAATTCAAGGTTTTCCTTTCCGATTCAACCGTTAAAATCGTACCAGTGGAATTTTCATTGAAAGTTGTAACAATTGTCACCAGTTTTCAACGGAAAAAGAGGGAAATTTGTACTTTTCGACACTGCAAGTTATTTGTTATGATTTATTTTCATTTAAGTATTTTTTTGAAAATCAACATCTTGCCCTGCTATATATATATATTTTTTTTCTCAAGGACGATAATTGCAACGAGTTTGATTTCAGGTATGAAATGTCCCATATAAATTGTGCAACACGAGGTAGATTGTGTACAGAGTTCTTCTCCCTGCTCTTAACCCGTTGGCAACCTTATAACAACCGAAACTAACCTGAACCTGTCGAGCTTTCCACCCCCTTTTCCTCCATTCCTACTGCATATCTCTCCCTCTTTTGCAATTCTTGTTTTCGTTTTCTCCTCTTCAATCCTTCGCACGTGTCCCATTCGTTTCTTCTTCTGCGGGAGTTAACGGCCAACTTTCCATCTGTCCGTTGCCTGAGTTAACAATTCGGTTACAAAGTTCGAATGACGTATATTGTGCTCTTTTCTGCTTATCGTTGTTCCTCTCTTTCTCTTCCACTGCTCGACCTACCCGATCTATATTTTGCTGAAGAGCACACTATATTACTTTTTCTTTCTGTTCTTCTCTTTCCTCCAATCCTCACACTGTTTCGTACAGATTTTTCGTGTCACACAAGAGAATAAGAAATAAAACACCAAAACAGTTACAACGTTTTTTCATATCGACTAAGAAAACGTGCACATTTGAAACACCAAACACCAGTTTCCTTCGGTTTCTTGCTTTTGCTCCTCTTTCTATTTTGTTCTTTATAAAAAATAAAGAACAAGAAACCGCCAATGTCTACTTATTGTCACAACGTTTTTCCCTCTCGACAAAGTTCTTCACTGTTCGTATGAAACGAATCTAATAATCTTCTAACTCGACCTTGTCTCGCTGTTGAGTCTTTCTTTCCCTCGGGACAAGAAATAAAAATCCAGAGCACACTTTTGGCTTCCGGATGCTTTATTTCATTTTCAATGCTGTGCACGAAAAACATATACTGACGTATATTTACCGTTATTTACGACGGTGTTTTTATTTTATGAATAAATATATTTTCATAATTAAATATAACGAGCTACTGAATTATCCGAAAAAGTATTCCAGAAATTCTAGAAACGAAGGGATAAGCAAGGATTTCACAATCGACCATAGTTGAAAATAAAGCTCGAGATTTTGTATCACAAAAAAATGAAAGCGTTGGGATAATGCCTACTCTGCCAATTATTCACAATTATTATCCCATCGTTTAATTGAGGCAGCATTCGTTTTCAAAAGTTTGACAATATTTCTGGCTCGCGCA
Organism: Campoletis raptor; assembly: GCA_948107755.1. Classification (NCBI taxonomy): domain Eukaryota; kingdom Metazoa; phylum Arthropoda; class Insecta; order Hymenoptera; family Ichneumonidae; genus Campoletis; species Campoletis raptor. The sequence continues at coordinate 10,374,609 of OX403626.1, forward strand.
AGCCCAAACGAGATTGATTGCTAAAACTCTTTCGTAAGAGTTTTGACAACAGATCGATCATGTATTGGAAACAAAAAATTTTGTACGATCCACGTGATGTATCGTTAATAAAGGAAATAATAGATTAGTTCATGAAAAAGTTCGGTCCTCGAGGTTTTTGTCCATCGTGATCGTGCAGAAAGATCGTTGTTTCATTGCAAATAAACGAACAAAAAAAGGGATGTAGAAAGAAGGAAAACGATGTGAAGCGAATGAACTGGTGCTGAGGAGCTGAGAAGAGAATATGGGATTCACATATGGTGCAGACAATTTTCCACCCCAGTGCATTTTATTTATATACAAGAACATATAAATTAAGGAATATATATATATATAGAGGAATTGTGCTTATTAGCAAAAATTCTCTTTTCATTATAATCCCCCGTGTTTTCTGGTTCGTCCCCTGAAGGCAGCTTGCACCCCTTGTCTTAGGGGTTGTCAGATACGACCGCTCACACTCCCCAACTCGCTATCTCTTTTTCGCTCCTTTTATTCGCTTTTTTTCTCTCTGCAAAAGTTATGGACCACAGCAAAGGGATGAGGGGTAGAAAACTCGCTTTCTCCGCTTTCAAACGAGCGAGACATACCGAAATGAGTCTCTGGTCCTTGCTATGGGGCTTTGTCGCTCCGTGTCAAGACGAGGGGCTCTTGATCCGCTCGTTCTATCGGGATTCGAAAAACTCGCAAAGGGTCCCACTCTCTAAAACGAGAAGTCCAACCCCAATAATCGCAATGGAACAAATGTACGACATTAAAAGCATAAGCCCTGCAACTTTCATGTGGAAATAAAAAATTTCTTCTAATTTAAAAAATAAGAAAATAATTTTCATGGACGTTTTCACTCATATTACGAGAATTATTAGAATTAATAGTGTAGATCACTTACTCTCAATTTATTCTTCGATCGATTCGATTTTTCTTTAATAGTTTTTTTTCTTCTAAATATTGCGGTTTAAACGATTGCACAGCAAAACAAGATAAAGAGAAATATGACGTCGATTTCCAGACACCACAATTTTCCTCAGTGAATCTCACTCTCGTTTTCTTAATTGGAATTACAAATATAAAGGGTTTCGCTGAGTCGTCACGGTCTCGCGAGGGTGTAAATATATAACTGCGAATTAAGTGATGAGATAGGGGTGTTCTGTAGGTAGGTATGTATGTATAGGTATATATAAGCAGAAACAATTTATTCGTTGTCTGCGGTGGTTGAAGACGAAGAGCTCTCGTATTTCGACTTTTACATCAATTTTCATGCTTCAGTCACTTTCCGTCTTGGTTTAGAGAAATAAAATTATGTACAGCGAGAACGATTATAGCGAAAACAAATTAATGCCACTTTTAAGTTTAACTCACTGCCCAATCAAACAAAAAATGAATTACAACCTTGATGAATTTTGATGAAACTTGATGAAAAAATGATACTAGGAGACGAATAAAAACAAAAATTATGACAATTGAAAAAAAGCGAATGGAAAAATGATTAACCCTGTTCGGAAAATAGAAGTCACTGCTTTAAACATTTATTCTCAAGGGGTCCTTCTTCTTTTTTAAGGGTTGACATTTTTCTCTTTACTGCGAAAAACAAAGGGCACGTGAACCAGCCCTTCGGACGATACACTACCCTGTGCATCTAAAATATGGGAACAGAGACATTTTTTTTTTATCTCCCTCTGAAATCGTCCACAAGATTGTCCTGCACCCCCTCGCGCATAAAGAACAATAATGATATTTTATTTACCTTACCGCGTATATTTTATATTCGAGATAGACCCGGAAAAAATATGTATTTTTTCTTATATTTATTGTGGTAGTTTTTTATTTTCCGCATAAAAATAACGTCAATTTCACGACGTTTACCCCAACATATCATTACAAATGATTCGATCATATCTCACAGTCCACGTGGATCAACGTAACCTAATAATGGTGCACCGTTCCCGAGGGGTTACACATTTTATAATAAAAGTATCTGGCAATAGAAATCATTAGAAAAATGAAAAATACAAAAATTATCGTATGAATTAAATATAAATGTTAAAAATATGATTCTGAAAAATGACACCAGAATTACTCAAAAGTCACCTGATCGTATTTCCCAAATTGAAACCTCTCTATGATTCGGGATGTCTGAAATTCAAATTTATTTTTTGAGATCCATGCCAGAACTACGGAAATACTTCTCAAAAATGCTAAATTAAGTAGAGCTACCGAATGATGATTAATTAAATCAAATAAATTACTTACAATTACGAATATGATTAGAATTAAATTTGACCAAAAATGTAGGCCGATTTGATTATAGAAAACGACCTCGGCAAACTGTTAATGAATATATAAGCGATTAATCGAATTACGAGCTATGGGTTAATGAAATATCTTCATGAAATATATCAGCATCCTGTTCTAAAAATCTTCAATTCTGGTAGAGATTTCAAGAAACTTTAACACTGAACTTTTTAACCTCGTGTGCTTTTGCATCATTCCTTTACCTTTCACGTAAGTATATAAATTTTTTTATGAGTATATATATATATTTGTACGAATGTATATCTATATATCTATATATTTATATATTAAAGAGATCCGGAGACTTTTCTCCATTTCTCTTTACAATCCCGCAGCTAGCCGAAGTCCGGAAATCTCGACCCAACGCCACTAACTTATAAATATGATAATACGAGAACGAGCCAAAAGCAGCAGTCACGAAATAGTCTCCTCGTCTCATATATATATATACGTGGAGAAGGTGGAAGGTACAGAGGACATTGAAGAGGGAGTTTGAACTCGCGAAGTCTTTCTTTCGTTTCCTTCGTTCTTGTAGTTTGCCTTGCACTACATTTTCCTCTTTTTCTTCTCTCCTTTCTCGTGAATCGTATTTACTTTGTGTCTATAGTTATACTAATAAGTATACGATGATTCATATCAAATTTGTCATTCTCAATTCGAGTTCAAATGACAGCTTGTTCGATCAAAAAGTGTCCATACGAATTTTTTCAACTGTCTTTGTTTTGATAGTTCATATTTGTTGGTATAGTTTAATAATTCTTTAATTTTTTTTTTTTTTTAATACTGTCGTTCATGCTGATTTTCATCAATAAGGTTTCTTTAATAAAGATTCAGGATATGTATGATAATCTGAAGTCGTTTACAAATTATTCATGATTAGAATGTATGATTAAATAAAAATATCTTTGATATATTCCAATTTTTCCTGAGGAAAGCCCTGAGGAAGTATTGAATATGATTTTTTTTAACCAGCTTTTTGACTGTGAAAAACCATATTTATATTATTTTTTAAAATTATTTCCAACTCGCTTACTTCTCAAAATCATTCGTCTCTACTTTACTCCACATCAGCACATTATAGTAGCTCAAGCTTTTCGTCCCATTCCATCTTCATGCAAATGCATAGACTCCATCCCTCTCTTTATACCTGACGTAAGATATTTCTTGTTTTGCTCCTGGTGCTTTTCTCATCCCACTGCGTTTGCAATTCACACCTCTCTCTACCTCTCTTTGTCTCTATTTCTGTCTCGTGATATTCGAAGTCTGGAGATACGAATTAAAGTCGTCAAAGACTCTCTCATGCCTGCCATCTCATCCTTTTTCTCTTTGCCCTTCTCTTCCTCAGTTTTCTCCACCTTCGAAGAATTCCTCACTCGGCATTTCCACGAGAAAAATTTCAAATATCCGAACGTCAATTACGACTGATTATCACCCCTGACTGCAGAAAAAAACACACACACACACACACACACACATTCATTCGATGAAGATTTTTTCGCAGCCTTACATTTGAACATTACATATTTATCATTATTATTATGATTATTTGATGAATAGCTATTTCTATTATTTCATAAAGGTTTCGGTTACGAATATTCAAAAAAATTCATCGATTTTATGTCACCTTGTCGGGGCAAACGTGCAACCCTTTGACAAACCAAGTCTGCTTTTCGGTAAGTACAATGAATTTTCCATAAGGATTACGAGGTATATTTCTTGCTTCGCAAAGAAGCCAGTTCACGTAGGACGCAGATGCTACAATTTTTATGCAGATACGGTTCAATAGACCTTTATCGCGTCCTACATATTTGCTTTTGCTCATTTAATCATTTGCCTTTTTTTTTTAATTCTGTCGCTAAATATTAATAATAATATGAAAAATTATAATTTTGAAACCTTTTTCGTTGACCTCCGCATCGAAATATAAAAAAATGTCTGACGCATGTTTAAATGCATCATCTTTTTTATAAGGATCCTGCAGGTAAAACGAGAAGTGTTGTCTGTACGAGAGTAAACATTTTCTGTAGTAGTCAAGCTAGTTGACGAGAAGAGATTCCCTCGTTGCGATATATCCCTTTGAATATAATGTCAGTGAACATATCAGGCAACAGCGATGACGCTGAAACGTAAGCACGTATACCAACACCAACCACATCGAGTCGGCAAGCCAACCATTAGAATAATTAGTTCGGTCATTTAGAACTCTATGCCATGCTATATTAGTAATGGATATGTGGATACACGATCAATGTACACAGTCATACGTTATATATATGTACAAAAATTGATGTATGGTGCATTTTATGTAAAATTTATTTTTAATAAAAATATAAATGATGAATTATGGCAATAGAACAATGTAATTATGATGATTGAACAGCAAAAGTCCTCATTCATTCTTCGTGAAAGTGGATAAAGTTGTACGCATTGAAATCAATACAATAGAAAATGCTTGGAACTGTCAAATTTCGTATTTTATGACATTTTTTTTTTATCTGCCAAGCAAAATTATAATAAATTGAATCGAAATTAATCCTAAATAATTAATACACGTTATTTGAATACATGTTTTTTTTTTGCCACATGAAACAACAGAGAAAATAAATTTTTGTATGATATTTCATTATCAAGTATTTTATCAAAATATTCTCGAGATATTCGCAAGCCAACTTTAATTTGTTTATGGACGCCTCTCTCATTTGATATGGGACATGCTATATGTCAATTGATAATATGAAAAACTAGAGAGTGTATTGTTCGTTGACACAGGAACAATGCACTTTAACACATTTGAAAGGTATACGTTGCTTTTAATTATTTCAAGTAGTATGTTCGTGGATGGTAAAAACACACCTTTTGAAACAAGAGCCTAGCAGGTATATTTTCCTACATGGCATACTCGTGTGACGAGAGCTGAAAAATTACTTTAACAATAGTAATATCTCTACACTCCATTGAAATTTTTTCACGCGTTATTACTTTTCAAATAATAGACGTATTCAATCTGCTCTTGGGTTCCAATATTCTGTGTGTCATAGTCGTTTATGATTTACCATTAATTATCGAACCACGAGTTAATTTCCCATTAATACATTTTTAGTGTCTTAATAAGTATCATAACTTTTAATTAATAAAAATTAAGTCATAACTTAGTCACTCTAGATTCAATGTTCCATGATGGATTCCAATTGCCCGTAATTCTTTTTCTTTATATTATTGTAGTTGCTGTATTCTTGAGAAATATGTCTCGTAAAAATGTGACATTCCATTAGTGAGATTGAAAAAAGATCGTGAAGAATTACATAATTTTTCGGAGAAGTTAATCAACTTTATAATAAGTTGATCTGATTCTGAAACAAATCAAATGAAAAATCATAATTCCTAGAACTGATTATAATCGCAAGATACCTTTGTAGCGATTTAATGAAATTTGATAAAATGTACTTTGTAGTTGCACACCGAGGCCAAAAATAGTTGAAAAAGAAAGCAGGCCATCCTTTCACATTTATGCATGAAGCATGACGTATTGGTCCTTTCGGCGCAGTGCGAATTCACGCAGCTTAAACCTTTCCTTTGCTGTACAATTTTCAATTTCATTAGCTTGGCTTATAGATACCCGGAGGATAACTTCGACATTATAGAGATTTTACTCGCTCTTCTCGTCATTTTTATCCTTCGCTCTTCGTACTTTCATTCGTCCCAAAAGCGTAGGAGTGTACCAGCGATTCATCGTAATATTCTCCGGGTTCCACTCTCTCCTCCACCCCCGAACACTGCCTCTTTTTCCACCCCTTTCTGCACCTCTTCAACCCTTACAATTCAGCACTCTATTTATTCAGTCGCGTAATTCACAACCGGAAGGTGCTCACCGACCGGAAACGTATACACCAATCTCCAACCCCGTAGCCATTGTTGTTCGAGGATATTCTCCGCAAAATTCTCTGTTCTCTTTCTCCGTAACGGTTTTATGAATCCCCCGGCCCCCTCTCCCTATTTCTCTATCTCTAGATACAGCAACCAATCAAACCACTAGCCATAACCTCGACGTGTATCATCGATTTTGGATAATGAAAAAATATGCACCACAAAAACAAAGAAATTAATAAAACATAAAATTCAAAATTAAAACTTTCCAACGAAATTCGGAGAAATTTTAATTGCACGACAAAATATAGTGCTTTTTTTCTATTCGGACGAGTTGTTTGTTATGATATTCATGAAACGAACGTATGATTCGTCGAGCTTGCAAATGAATTAAAATTGTCAATTAAGTCGAGTAATTAGAAGAACGAAGTTTTTCGTTGCACACAGTGGATTAATTCCTGGAATTAAAAGCAGAACAAAATCTGCACTTCTTTAGCTCTAGATATATAAGGATGCCTTGGGGTCTATTGATTTGTAATTTTATGAAAGAATTGAATTATTAATCCTCTAGTGGAATTTCTCATTATTAAAAATCAATGAATCTATACTATATCAGGTGATTTATTATTAATCAGTTAATTAGTCACTCCCATCAATTAAATTTTCAACCAATATTAATCAAATTACCACAACATTTGAACCTAATCATATATTCTGCTAAAACGATGTTCACACGAGTGAAAATCCATTATTTCTTCAATTTGTCAAGGATCCTTTCGATTGACCATTGATCAATGTTATTTCCCTATTATACTCGGACAACTGACGGCGAAAGTAACTTGAAACGCCACGTGATACTTCGTGGTGTTGATTGGACCAAAAAAACTTCATGAAGGGAGGGATAAAAAATAAATAGTGAAAAGGTGTGTATTGTAAAAAAAAGTACAAAAAAAAAACCGCTGAAATTTTTCAATGAAGAGGAATCGTGTATCGAATACGCGATATATTTTGTCCGCAGCTTTCGCTTCGCACTATGAAAATGGAACGAGCGTTCTACTGTTTCGATTTGCAAGAATTACAATATCACAGTTTTGTATGTCTGTGTAGAAGTACATGTGAAAATGATACCAATGGAACGTCTATTTGAAAATATACGACATTTATTGATTTAGTTTGTAATATTCCAGAATTATTTGTTTCGCAGTTAAAATTATAAACCCGTTCGTATCGATGTGATATCTTTGTATGTAATTATATTTTTACATAAATTGAAACAGATTCATATTTTTAGTGTGTATTTATTATTGGTTCTCTTGTAAACAAAAGGACTTATCATTTGTTGTTTCCTCACGTTGTATAATCGTACAGTTATTTCAAATGATAATTTTGTTTAAAATTTGAAGTATTTACTTAATCGTTGCATGCATCGATATTTTCGTTGATTTAGTTATCGTTTGGCCAACAAATTGGATAAAGAAAACTTTACTGGCGATAATTCGTAATTAAATTAACAAATAATGGGTATTTTATCAGGTATGCGATATTTCCACAAATATTTTTTCCCCTCAATCCTTAATTATATTTATTATGAAATTCTCTATCGATTGGTCATTATTTTCAGATAATTTATTATTAAGCCCGTAATAAAATGCATTAACAGATGTCAAACGATTTATTTTTGTCGTGAAGAAATTACGTGCATAATTAAAAGGGTCGAAATAAACCAAATCAAACGCATGGATATTTCGATATGCAATGGATGTCGATAAAATAAAAAATAATGTAAAGTGATACATATTTACGTGTGTTCGCGTAAAAGCTTTAGTTTTATTCGATACACGCGCGGAGTCGAGAGTCAAGTCTTAAATCAGAAGCTTCGCGAAGCTCGAGAATCCTCTCGTGTTTCTCTTATTTTATTGGTACAATATCGCTCGCAATAGCTAACTGCGTCGTGGCTTTTGTGTCTTTTTTTGTTCTCGATCTTTTCTCCCTTGCGCGCTTCCGAGAGCTTTTCTGGTCCCCTTCTTTCGGTGTCGACCCCAAACCTCTGTGTAACATTCGCGGAACGGTTAAGCTCACGGAATGTCCAGCTATTTCAGTCCAAGAGTCCTTGGGTGAGGGCACATACAGCTGTGCGACACTTTACTATGTGTATATTCACTCTCCTCTTTCTCTTCTTCTTCTTCTTCATCTCGTTCTTTGTCTGTTTTCTCGACTCTGTTTACTCGTTCTTTCTTTCTTTTACTTCTTCCCTCCATTTCGTTTTTCCACGGTTTCGCGCGCCGCGTGTTTCACGGATTTCTTTTTTTCTCCTTCTTTGCCTTTTTCTTCCCTTCGTCCCTATATTTTCTATTTTTTTCTTAATCTTTTTTTTTTACCAACACACGCGGTACAACTTGAACCTTACAACCCACAGCAGCTGAGCTCGCCAAGCAACGGAGGGGCGAAATCCTCTTCGTATAAACTTTCCTGCACACTGTTTTTGTTTTTTGGTCTTTTTTTGTTTTTCGTATTGCACCTCTTTTGTCCATCTTCCCACACACAAACACACACCTTTTTGCAGACACAAAGTTCTTGCTCGATCTCGATGTAATAAGCTCGTTGAAACCATCGGACCGACGATTTTTTGCTAACATTTTTATCGACTCGTTTAATTGGGGTGAGCTTTTTTTTCAAGACGCACGCACGATATTCGCTTACTGACACTTTGGCTATAAATCAGATGGACGAATAATGGGTAAAAAAAGATTTAGGTCGGTTTTTTTTGGCCTCCCGGATTAATTTTACGCATCGAAGGATACAATAAAAAAAAAACTAACGTTTTGGTCAATGACTATAATTTTGGGTGTGTAGAATTTTTTTTTTTTTCAACGACAATATAAATTACCCAGTGAAAACTTAAATTTGGCTCTACGCCAGTTAAAATACGAGCTTGTGACGAGTGGGCAGTGACGTTTCGACCATTATATAGATCAATGGCTGGATGTACCATTTTGCCTTCGTCGTCCGCTTGGAAATAATAAAACTCATCGTAAGTAACGACTATGCCGTTGTAATTAAAACAATAAATACAGTAAATATTGAGAACAAGCAAAAGAATGGCGAAATTTTGTTTTTCATGGAAATCCTCAGTTTCCTTTTTAATAATTTTGAATAATAACAAATTCAAGCGTTTCCAAGATTAATATTTTTCTGTACTCTGGCTCTTTAATAATTATTTTGTATTTTATGGTTTATTGTTTCTGTCAAGAAAACTGTGGGAAACCCGTTCAATACAGGCAGCTAATTTTTGACTGATTTTCGGTCAGTTATCACCGTCAAAAACTTAGAAAAATTAAGATTACACAAATAATTCGATTAGAAATAACTTGATCGAGAATTCAATACTGCATCCCATAATTCTTATCGTTTCTAACCGAACGATAACAATGTTAAATATAAACGAGCCGATACACAGAGACCAAAACACAAACACAAAATTTCTTCTGTATTGGCCGAGTATGAAAACGAATTTCTATCGTGTCTCTATCGCGCCCTTTTGCTCATAAACAAAGCCTTTCGTTCAGTATACACACGTGCATGCACCAAATGCACAACAATGCTGTGACCTGCTGGCTAAATAGCCCATCAAATTAATTCGTGTAAAGCAAAGAGAGAGAACAAGAGAGAGAGAGAGAGAGGTCATAAGAGAAAGAAGGAAAGAGAGAGAGAGAGAGAGAAGAGAATATGTCACTTCAATGAATAGAGGAAACTCACTAAAACCCAACCGAGAAATAGACTGTTACCATGGATATGACGCTAAAATGTATTTCAGTTATTTCACCATTAAGCACATACTATATTCTCATCACTTCAACTTGACCTAAACTATTTGCTAATGTATATTCCATTAATCATACTTTCACTGTTGACCTCATAGCATCTAAATGTTTACTACAAATCTGAATGGTTAAAAAAACATTTCGTTAAATGGAAATAAAAATCATTCTGAGCGAGAGTGTTACAGGGCAAATTGAGCACAATTATATTAATGCTCGAAATTTAATTTAAAATGTAATGTATCAATTTTTTAATATGACGACTGATGTTATAATTAAATTATCATTATTACTAATTTATGGATTGTAAGTCTAAGAGAACCAACATGACTACACAATTACTGACCATTTTTTATGAAGAAAAACAATTGTTTGAAAATGAGATATAAGGGAATTGTGAAAAAAAATTCTACTTAGTAACAATGACGTATGAAAATAACAAATGATATTAAACGAAACCAAAAATCCTCAATTAAAATTGTTTTAACTACATTATTCATTATATTATGGACAAAAATATTCTGGACTATTGTTTAAAAAAATCGGTCTTACAGTCTGAATATTTCTGTAATTTCTCTTGACGAATCGGATCCATATGGATATATGATTCTAACGAGTACACCGCTCATTTGAGCCACTCGCTCGTTAGAATAGCCCGGTCTCATTTACATTCCGAACGTAGCCTGAATGCTTCAAAATTCACATTGTGTCGACTTCATTGTAGGATGAAAATACGCGAACAAAATGGTATGCGTTGTGCTTGATTAAACGAAATTTTATCATTGAAATTTTAGCAATTATGTGGCTTCTGAAGCATGACCTACTTTGTTACTTCTGAATTTTTTAGCAACGAACAAAATTGAAGCACTAATTCTGAGTTTCATGATTCTGTCAATAATCTTTTTGTTCACACATCCATCGATGCTGCTATGAAATTTTGAACAAATCAATCACAATATGATATTCAAATGACTGAAACACTAAATCTCACATCGTCAAGCAAATCCAACGCTCCTGAAATTATTGATTTCGTATTCATTTGATTTAATATCTTTTCACAGGATGTTTTAATTTTAAAACCAATTCGTCGTGCTATACTTGATCTTAAATTTCATTATCCACCGTTATGCGTTAATAATTAATTTAAGCTTCATATATTAAGAAAATTAAAGTGGCACTCACTGATTAAAAAAAAAAAAAAAAAAAAATTGCATCTAGTCCATTTTAACCCACTTCCCTTTTTAGGGGCGAGGTAACATATATAGCTCGATTTTGGTACAGCCACCTTCACGTTTCAGCCGCTCGCGGACAATTTAAATTGTCACACCTATGTACAGACGAATGGTTCTTTCAATATATATGAATACTTGTATGTATATGTTTAAAGGTGTTCGAACATCCCCCACACGACATCGATTGAATCGAACGATTCAGACCACTGCACCACACACAGGCCGCGCGTGGTACAGAGATTTTATTACCTTTTCACCGCGTCCGTTCGAGCCACACAGACCGATCCCTGCATCACACCCTCCCCTTTCACTCCTTGTATCCTTTCGATATACCTTCATGGGCTTTGGTGTTGGCGCAGTTAAACTTTCCCTCCATTCACACGCTACATACGAGCGAGATATTTCTGCCCAAAATGCCCTCTCTAAATGTCGCCGATACGATGACCAAGCCCAGACTATATGCATCAGAATATCCGGTCGAAAGACGATTCAAACGACGAAATTCCGTGCAGTCGACTACCCGAATACAGGATATTCCGGAGGACGTGTATTACGTACTTTTTTTTTGTTTCCAATCACGAAACGATAATTTTTCATATTCTCTACAATTTTTACAGGGAGCACATGTAATTTGTTTTTTTTTTTCTTTAATCGTAATGATTTCCTGCCTGGAGAATATGAATGAGGTGTCGTGAAAAAAAAAAATTTATTTGGCGGATCTCACAGGCTGTTTTTTCTAGTTATATTTCCAAAAACAAAGATATGTTTCGGACGCGAATGGTTATTTCGATTCTGATACTGCAAAGCCATATATTTCTAATTGCTCGTTATCGGCAGCTATATACATAGATTGGCACTTACACAGTGAATTTTAAATATAAGATTATCAAATGCTATAGTGCAGGAGCAGAACGAAATTGACATTTAACGGGTCTATGTATGATCGTATATTTTTAAGTTATGTCGTTTTATTGCATCTTTCACGATCGTAAAACCTTTCGGAAGGATATATAGATGCAAATACACACATACGTTGAACGAGCTAGACGAACGGTTCCAAGCATGTCATGCGTCTTTAAATAAGGGTAAAAAACTTTAGTTTCGTCGTCGTAAATTGATTTTTACAAAACTCAAAAGTCACCCTCGTGAGGGCTGAAGAAGCGTAGTCATTACTTTTAATAAATGGGTAAGACTATTACACATCCAACCTCGACTTGAAAATTCAACCCCACCGTGAAGAGAAGCATTTTCGGACGTGAAGAATTTAACCATTTTTTCCACGTACGAAACGAGGAATAGGAATGAAACTAAAGTAAACAAAAAAAAACGAGTCTTGACTGCAATGGAATCGTAGAAAAACTAATTAGCTCTAAGGACAATTAGTCAACAAATATCGATTGATTTTTTATTATGTTATTATAATGTATTTCGAACAAAAAACGAAGCAAAGTAATTTCAAGTGAAATTCTTTTTCTCTAATTATAAGTGAGTGACTTGATGATGTTGACGCCACTCTGATACGTCCATCGAATGAAATTAAATCTTTACTGCAGTCACAGTTTGATCTGCTTTTTTTAAAACTATTTGAATTAAAAATCCAATATCTCTAGATAACTCGAAAGAAAATAGACTCATTCTGATGAAATTATCGTTCAATTTATCAGTCAGTTCTTTCCATTGATATTAGAGGCTGATTTTTTCATCGGAATGAAATTTTAAAAGGACATCTAGTACATAGATACGTATTGTCAATCGACCGAAAAAAAAATATAACGTAACAGAGTGCGTGCACTTTCCATCGTCAGTGGCAGGTAACGGGGTAAAAGGCACAAGAGTGCATAGTGAATATCAGAGACATTGGATCAAGCAAGGTGATAGAGTGAACAAATTCGAGAGTGCTCTTCTAAAAAAAACTACCATACACAGAAAGCTATTTGATCGAGTGTGAAAAGAGGGTCGAAAAAAATGAAGAAATTTTTTTTTTCACTCATCAATCACTATTCGTGGCAAGAGGAAAAAAATTCTTGCAGATTGCAAGAAAAAAAAACACGCATGTACAAAATATTTCTCTGCCCGAATGACCACGTGATCGAGCTTGATCTACTGTCAATTTTTGCTATGCATATGTGACGATCTGTATTTTGTGCACATGGTTTTGCACTGAGGCCCCAATATGCCAAAAAAAAAAATCGTTTACAGGGAATAAACGGGACGAAAAGGTTTTAACCCTCTCTAGGGGGCTGGACGATCGATTGCGTTATCTTCTCACTAGGATGCACCTACGCGTCGCTTTATACCTCGATTCGGTTAGTGGACAAAATAGTCAGGTATAGGAACAAAGTGGCTAGCGAGTTATATGCTAGACGTGTACATAATATATTATCACACGCATGATATTCCAGGACATTGAAGGTTGCAACGTTCACCAGGAATCCATAAAATTATGATTTTTTATATAATGTCGAAGTCTTCGTCGTTGAAATGCAACGAATATTGATTTATTCTCCAGAACACGCCAAAATTTTTATAGAGTATTTTGTAAAATGATTGGACATTTTTTTTATACAGCACGAAAATTGTATAATAAATACCTTGAATCTGGAGATTCATCCAAATGACGATACAACCATAATTCGCAATTGACATAATAATCAGTAAATATATTTATTAAAACTTTTCAAACTACGTTACCATGTCAGATGATTGCGATGTCGTGGATGTACTCTCCATGTGTAACGTGAGAAGGCAGAGTGTTGGAAATGGTCAAATTGTATCTGTAACAAAAATGTTAATTGTCAAGAAAACTAGAAATTGAAAAAAAAAAAAAAAACATTTTTTTTCTTATTTCAACGATGTAGACTTTCATATCAACTAATTTATTGGAACATAAATTGGTTCACATTATGTTAAAATAATAGTTCATGTATTTTGAAAATCCAGGTTTGAGAATTCCGGAAGTTGAATGAGTAGGCTGGAATTACATCCTCATCTCTATATCAATTTCTCGACTCTCTCGTTCCAATATGTGATTCATACATGTGATATATTCTCCACGATACCACCATCGATATACGGTAATTATTAATTGTCACCACCGTTCGCTAATGAAAGTCCCCTCTGCTGATCCAACCATTCGTGCCAGTTGCCGCCGTTCCTGCTTGCACTGAGAGTCAAGCTATATGTTTGACCAGTTCTGCATGGAAGCCACAGTGCAAATGTTTGTAAGCTCTGCCAAATATCCAAAATTGCCGTATTACATGGTATTTATATACAGGATACAAATGGACTATTGTTACGTCATTATTATCGTATCATCCTCGAGATATCAGTATGAACCGTTGACCTTGATGCTGGACATTCCTAATCATTTATCCTCAAACACATAATTCAATACTCTATTTGACAGAAATTTTCTTCGTTTTTAAAAAAATTTCTTTCCCAAAATGAAGCCGGGGTGTACACCAAACAATTCTCTCTTTCTCCCTCCACAATCTCTTTTGACCATATGCATATATTTATACAGAAGGAGAGAGTTTGTTTAGGGTCAAAGCATATACGAGCTATTTATTTCGTAAATATAGTTAAGATTTGTTTTATGAAATAGGTATCAATATTTATAAGAGTAATAACGATCAATATGAATTATTTGAAACTCTCGCTAATTTACGAAATAATTGTATTAACCATAACTTTGAACATAATCTCGAACAGTGAATTTGAAATAATCTATTTTACGAATCAATTTAACAAGTGGACAATAATTTTATTTAGTTAGTCACTATTACGATTTATAAGTCATAATTTGTAATGAAGTCATTTATAAATTGGTAGAATCGAGTAGAGTCTACTCGTGCTTGATTATTAGCTTAATGACACACCGTACACGGAATTTAGTATTCACTGCATACTCTCGGTACCCGATATATTATTGAATAACATCATTAATTGTATTACGAAGAATTATCGCTTGAAACACGTATGTGCGGTTGTTTTCTAAATTCCAAACAGTTGCACTGTTCGTTGTTACAGAAACTGGTGGTAGTTTCGGCCAATACTTTTGTGTCTTATGTTTGAGAATTTTGTATTCAAAATTATTGAGAATTTGGTAGGTAAACATTTCACGCTTTGAATTTCATTTCAAAATATATAAAACATGTTTCATTTGATTTATAGAAATCGAACAAGATCCAAGAGTTTTCAAGTTTGATTTTTATGCACATTAAATCTTTTGATTGATAATGATATAAAGTGATGCCTTGATTTTATAATTTCATGATTAAAATGACGTTAGTTGCGCTCTTACGGTTTCTAAATTTTCCTATAAATGCTGCGTGAGCGATAGAGATGTACAGAAAGAGAAATTAGGATGAGGATCAGCTGGAAGGTGGTAGAAGCAAATGAGAACCTAAATGGGAAGTTACTGTTGGATACGTAAAGGGATAAAGAGCGAGAGAATGGGCCGGTCATTATCCAGACAATACCGCATTAATGGATAGAATCGAATTTAACGGGCTTCGAAGCTGAGATTCTCTGGCATGTCGAAGATTTCCTGTAATGTTGTAAAATACATATATCTATCTATATATTAACACAAATATATATGCCATTCAGTAAGCCTAGCACGATAGCTTCAGATTGTAACAATATCCAACGAAATGCTATATCAATGAATACTAAGTTAAGAAACGGCGTACTTCTCGCGTCAAATTAACGTCAGTTGGGCCCTTGAGTTACTTAACATTCGATTGCTTCGTGAGAATGAAAAGCTGTAAACCAACGGATTCGATTTTCCTGCGCTCTTCCATAAATCCATACAACCTTTCAAAGCTCTTTTGTGTTAACAGTGTATCGAGTTGGTTATCGATTGATTGATCGATATTTCGATACTAGCGAATGCAAGAGAAAATTATTTATGGGTTAAAGATAGTGGGAATTCAACATTTTTTTAATCTTTTGAATATCGAACGCCAGTTTTGAAACCAGCTGTATAATTGTATAATGTTCGTATATAGATATGCTCTCGTGTACATAAGTTGTTTCTACCTTCAATGTTTGTATATATATGTGTGTATATGTGTGTGTGTGTATGTGTGTGATGTATACCACGTGGAGAAGCCAGATACCGGGACGAATTTGATTGCTTTACGGGTTACCCGTGATTAGGCAATCTCCCTTCAGCTCGTTCGACCCTGTGGGCTACTATACCAAGCAGCACCATCACCAACATCCATCCACGGGGCGAAATCCCTTCGCGAGAAAGGGGTTACTCTCTATAGGATCGAATACACTACGTCCGCCTGTTTATATGTTTCTGTAATATGGTTTCCCCAGTATTATAACCATTCTATGTGAAATAATTTATATAGATATACGTGTGGCATATAGTGAAGTACATAATAGTGAACAATCGAAATAATTCCTAAACGGAATTCTGTTCTATGGGTGAACAAGGATGCAGTGTATATCACAATTTTTAATATGATCCGCATGAAGATAAAAATTTGTTGGATTTTTTCATGTTTTTAGATAAAAGAATAAGTTAATTAGTTGAGTTAATTATGCACAGAGGATTCAGCTCGATTGGAATCCGTGCAATCGTGCTTTTAACTCTCTACAGCCTGCGTTGGCAAATGCCGAGAGTTATGCGTTTGATCGCAATCAGCTTTTCACGGATTTTTCATGCTTACTGTTCGTGAAAACAACGGAAAACGGAGGAACTCTGTTCTTAGCCACAAAATATCAACATAACAAAAAAAATCTCAATTATGGGAAAATAACAATCGATGATGAAACTACAACTTCAACCAGTTGCTGACTCTCGTCGCTCTAAAAGCTTCCTAATGTACATTCTTCGTTGGGCAGTTTATTTATTTATTGATTAATCGTTAATTTCGAAACAATGTTGCATTTATTTTATCTTCTGCATGGAATAAGTCAGATTTTTTTTAGATACTTTTTTAAATACAGTTGTAGAATGCCATGAAGTATAGAATTTGTCGATTGGGGATATTCAGTCGTACAGGATTAACTTAGAGCTAAGAGAAGTGTTCTCATCATGTGCCATTTATGGCTTGTTGGTATCGTGAGTGACAGTAATGGAGGTTCCATCG
Organism: Campoletis raptor; assembly: GCA_948107755.1. Taxonomy (NCBI): domain Eukaryota; kingdom Metazoa; phylum Arthropoda; class Insecta; order Hymenoptera; family Ichneumonidae; genus Campoletis; species Campoletis raptor. The sequence continues at coordinate 10,391,961 of OX403626.1, forward strand.
TGTCAAGAACTCGTGTGATTCATTAACAACAAAGTAAGGGAAAGAGAGTGGGAGAGAGGGTGAACATCCATGAAAGGCTCGATTAATTAACAAGAGAGGAGAGAATGATGAGGGTTCAAAGAAGCGTAGAGACGTGAGCCCTTGGGACGAAAATTTTGGGTTCTTGTGGCACGTGGAATAGTAAGATACCGACAAGTGTAAACGATCATTTCAGATGGTTTTGGTTCGTGTCACGCTTGACTAAAACAGGAGAAGGGCTAAATACATGGAAAGATGAAATTTAAGGGTTGTGAGAGTACGAGATTTGGCCTCTGTAGAAAACTTCCATAACAATACACGAACTTATTCGAGAAAGCCTCGACAATACGTCCTCGTTACAGCAGATAACAACATTGGCCCTTTTCACTCTCTCCCTCTCTTTCTTTCTCGCTCGCTCTGCGTCGTTCGCCCTTTTTCTCTCTTTCTCCCTTCCTTTTCCTTCTCTTTTCTCTCCCTCTCCATTTCCCTCTTACCTTCCTGCCGTAAATCTCGTTAATCCCATGCCGAGTTTCGTACAGCAACGTTTCTCCTTCACTTGCAATCCCTATCCCCTTTCCTAGTCTCTATCCAGAGCCTAACTCATATCCTTTGCACCCTTAAGGCCTCCTAGCCTTGTCATCCAACGAGGTTGTTGTCGCAAGGGTGCGGGTAAAGGGCTTTTATAAATCATCCTTTTATATCGTACAGTGATGGCTTGTTTTATCCAGCTTGCAGGACTATCTTGAGGCGCGGTACGTACACACGCAGACTAATCTTCTTTGGAAGCATTTCGAAAAAAATGACTAACCCACGGATAGAGCACAAATTAATGTCGTGGTTTATTCGACACTGTCATTTCCAATAACCATAAAGGATATAAACGCCTCGACAACAATAATTCCTCTCATACAATGTAATAACAGTGTGTCTTTTATTTTCGTGTATATAATCTGCTGAACGATTCAAAATCGAGAAATGGGTACCATTTTGTTTTCTATTACAGATTCAATATGATTCAGTAATTAATAAGACCTCATTGTAAATTCATTATTAAACTGTTTAATGCGTATATTATTATTTTTTTGGTCCTTTCAATTCATGCGCATCGACGATATCAAAGAGGTATGATGAGAATTGAGAATGAAGTTTGGAGTGAAAATGAAAGAGACAAGGGGCACGTTGCCTGTGACAAAATTCATACAAACCGTTAGTTAATGGTCACTCGTCAACCAGAGTTCTCTTGTCAAGTAGAAATGCAAACAGAATCAACCACGAGTACTTGCAGTTCACTACATGTGCGGCGATCTTCACTAAACATACATGGAAGACACAAATTCATAACAATTGCAGAAAAAGCTGTTAAGGTCCAAGAACTTTGGGTTCAAGAAGTACGTAGTAGCCTCTTAGCCTTCACCGAAATGGTTTTGAATCTTTCTGTTCTTTACTGCCTTCGAACTAAATGATTCACAGAACTTTATTTATTGTTAAACTTTTAAAAAGCATCATGTCCAGTAAAGAAGCAAAAGCTCTGAAATAATCCAGAATGTAATTCTGCAAGAGTCTTTGAAGGATAAAAATGTTCAGGCTAGGAAAGACCAGTTCGTTCTAAAATCTGCTTCAGCCCTGTAAGATATAACTATCATGTGGATATATATATGGTGCATACTGTATATAAGGACGACATATCTTTATAGTACGTGAGACATATGTATACGTAGATATCTCGTGTAAATATAGGCCATATAATATATGGGTGGGGAGAGGATGAGGATGACGTTACCCCTTGGGAGAGGAGGCCGCAATGCATACTGAGTAGCCATTCCCCTTTCCCTATTCGTGGTCACCAAACGTACACATACAGGCTTATAAATATAATAGTCCATATTTATATGTGCAATATTTGTACATGTATGTATCCAATAATATAGAAGAGTCGAGAAAAAAAACAAATCTGTCATTACACGATATATGAAAAAAAGTACCTGGGAAACTAATTTACATGTTTATTGACTTGCATAAAAGAAATCAAATCGAAATAATCTTATTAATAGTGAATAAATTATATCTTGTGATTCATTTATTTACAAATTTACTCACTTATATTTTTATTGTTATTTTAACGTTTTTAGCCATTTCTTTCTGACCATATTGTGTAGAGTAGAGTTTTGCGTGCAAACTCACGCACGAAGATCGGGAGGATGGGATGGGGCCAAAGACCGGAAGCCACCACAGGCACAATCTTCGACCGCTCGCTTCCAATTTGCATGATATTATAGCTGCACCGGGTTTCGGAGAGATGAGAATACCCGGATGGAGGATCAGAATAAAATAACGAGAGAGTGAGAGGAAGAGGAAGAGGAAAAAAAACGAACAACCAGGAAGTAGTCCCCGTCTCGTACAGAGGTAGGAAAATATAAGGGTGAATTAGCTCGGCGACGTTAATAACGAGATTATTAACCGGAAATCACGGTATCGTCGATTATCTTGAATTGGAGGGCATAATGACTAAAGTTTTCTTATTCACTCGATGGGAAAAACAATTTCCTTACTTTCATATTTCTGGTTGCAATAGTTTGCTATTTTATTTTGCCGGAAAAGTAAAATATTTACGAGTATTCGGCATATAAACTTGTACGTGAAAGAGTAGACAATTGGAATTCGATGTTTACTGTTTGGAAAAGAAAAAAAACCACCAATGCCATGGAAACAAAAGTTTTCGTCTCTTCAAAGGGTTGAGACTGCTCATCAATAATCAAATTTATCCAGCATTGATTTCCACCCCCTGAAAAAGCCGTCGACCCCGGGGTAGGTTAATGAAATTGTTCCATCACGAGATATCGTCGGTATAGCCCGAGCAGAATAACTCGTTCATCTTGGTAGGACCTTAACCTGAGATTTTCTGTCTCGTTCTTTACATCGTCTTTCTCGTTCCCGTTGCAACCGTTCATCGGTGCAACCGGTCCGTCCATCTTTTATTCATTCGGGCGATAATTGAAGGTAAACTCGTGTACTCGATACAACGGTTGCGGTAACAGGAAACTATATGGAATAGAATGTACATGCATATACATTAGATTCTAAAATCAAGGTCGTACTCGAGCGAATTTTACCTTTTAATTGCCTTCACTTACGCCCTTTTGACAATGAGATTTTAGAGATGGGGAAAAACACGAGGATGTCTAGGTGTGCAATATCTATGTACGAAAATGTGAGCTAGTCATTATATATATCGCTTGAGTAAAGCGGAATATACAGCAACAGTGACGAGGCGAAAGCTGCGCAGTAGTGTAGCTGAACGTTTGGTCGGACACTTCGACACACGTACTAGAGTATGTTGCAGTGTATTGCCTCCTCGTTTATTCTCTTCCTTTCTCTCTATCTCTCTTTCCCTTCCTCTCTCTGGTGATGCAAGTCCTGTGTGTGCAAGCTTTCGAGCTTGTTTGGAGAGCTTCTTACAAATTAGCCGTGAATATTCATGCATCGGCAGGACGAGGTATAACGAGAAGGACGCACTGAGCTAACCTTTCGCGAGAAAGGATGGACACACATGCACACACACTTTATGTGGATATAGATGATGAAATATAGTTGCGAACGAAAGGGCGTACATTTTGTTATAAAACAGACAAATATCACGATTTAACGCCTCCACCATGTCAGTATTCCATATGGACTATATGACCAGTATGGGCAAAGTATAATATGCTCCAAAAGTGAGAAAGCACATCCAAGGGCGATGAGAATACTTCAGTATTCTAACGATATTAGTTTAGTAGCTAGACAGATCCTTTCTGTTTACGGTATTTTCGTCGACATTTTACTCGGTAAATAACTTTTCCGTGATTTCAAATGGTTAGTACAACTGTAAACTTACATTGTAAGGCTTTTTTGATTCTAGCTAAAATAACAAATGATGTTTTCTTATTCAGAAAATAAATATTGTTTAATTCATTTTTGTAACTCTCTGCTTTTTCGTTAGAAGTTTTAATAGTCGATGTTAACAAAATAGCATTGAGTTTACGTTTTTAGGATATTAACCTTTTTGATAAATCTTCATCAATATGAAATAACAATTTTGGAATCTCCTTATTCAGAGTTTTTAATATTTAATATTGAATAAACTATTTTTATTCGTTGCCCTTTATGTATTATTTGTAACAAATTATCGCGTATCAAACAGCTGTCAGACAACAATTTAATCACAATTTCAAAAACGGTAACCATTCTACCTCGAAAAATATCCTTCCCATTTGGATGACATTTCGTACCGACGATCTTTACACAATTATTGACCCCTGTGAAATGGAACGCATTTAATGCGTAATTGAACTATCAACGTATTTGTCTCGTTATGTCGAGACAGAGGGAGGACGAACGAGTAGTAAATGAAAGAATTTCCGATTGAAAAGACTTGAACTATTGGAGACGATGAACGTGTTTCCGTTACATCTCAGACTAAAACGGATAGACATTTATTGTCTTTTCGTAGTCTAATTAGCAAAAACCCGAGATCTTTTCATTTATACGTCTCTTTCTCTTCTGTTCTTTTTTTTTTTAATTCTGTTTCTATCTCTTAGCTGGATGAGACAGTTTGGATCTTTTTAAATAGTTTTATTTGCACTCATCTCAACAATACCGTTGTTATGCAAACTCTTCCCGTCACTCTTCTCATCGCATCATTGCCTGTTTGTTTTTTTTTCTCCACTCTTTCGAGTCTCAACGCCACTTTGTCGACCTCTTTCTCTCTGTCGTTTAATTAAAAGCATACAGTATAAATGAAACGAGAAAATATATTCCATGGCATCGAAATAAAGGCCTGGGAACGGGTGTTTATTTATCGGAAAATACATTCCTTTCATAATATTTTACAATTTATTTATCATCGTCCTATACATTGTAGGCAACTTTAGTCATTTTCTTTTTTCAATATCTTAATACCCTAATCTTTGTAACGGTGAATTTTTAAGAAAGACTCGAAATGATTTGAATTGTTTAAATTTTGCCTCATGTGAATACATACCCAGAGATAGTAGTAAGAAATTACCCATAAGGACGACGAGAGTCAAGAGAAAAGTTTCGATCGCGTACTCTCGTCGAAGCTAAGAGAGAAATACGAGGATTTACGTCAATTTGGAAACAACAAAAAAATTGTCTCCCATCTAGCTTTGCTCATCTTTTTATTTCCATTTCCTCATGTTGTATATATATATATATATGTGATTCGGCACTCGTTGAATAGCTCTATCTCCTAGTTTTTATACCTCGAGTGCAGTAATACCAAGCGAGCTTATTATCGTCGTAAAAGTTGTCGTTGACGATATACGAGAACGACAAGCACGAGGAGACTCGAGAATTTTATTATCACGAAAAATTACACCGAGTGAACGTGCATGCCACGAAAAATGATACGCTAAAATGATGTAACGAATTAAATAAAGGATACCACTGTAAATAATAGAATTTTTAAAACAATAATATAGAGTAATAAATATGCAAATTTAAGTTTATTGCAATTTCACGATTGAAAACAAACTTTAAGCAATAAATTTCTCAAGATTTCCTGAAATAGTTGAAAAAATTTGTAGATCAACGTTGTGGCAAGATGACTACCTTGATTGTAGACCTTGCACGAAACATAATCAAAATGTTATCGATCCTTAGTTAGAGAACTCTCGTCCCTTAAGGATAGTAAACTCATAGCCATTATGAGGTCTATACGACGAAGCGTACTTTCACTTTCTATTCATCGTTCCTCTACTATCCTTCGTCGACAATGCAACTAACCAGTCTGGGATGCTGCGGTTGAATATACTTTATAATAATCCCTCGTGCAGAGCTCAAAGCTCTTTGTCTTAGCCTCTCTCTTTCTCTCTATCTCTTTAGGTCGTCCTTTCTCTCGACATTGGATCCAGGTGGATCACTGAGGTCTATGAATCGAGGAGGAAACTTTACAATTTTGTAATTTTCAAACTAACCCGTGCATCAACGAGAGGCTCACGTAACGTTGCAGTTTGAATGAAAATGGGAATTAATCCTGGGAGTTGAAACAAAGTTTCTTCATGTATACATATAAGTTTGATTTAACACATTGGTGCAGACATAAAAAGTAACCTTACGATTATGACCCATCCAACCAGATCCCATGAACCGTGAATCAAATCGACGATTTATTAATCTGTATTTTCTTATTTTTTATTGTCTAACAATTGACATAAGGATTTTTCAATATATTTTCTATAGAAAACTTTTGGTTAATATACAAACCGTAATTTTTTTTCTTTTATTTATAGTGTCCAATATATTTTATGTTCGTTGAATCCCACCGATCAATTCTCTTCCCGTGTATAAAAGATTACGTACAAAAAAATTATGCCATAAAAGGAAGATAAAAACACGTGGATACCAATTTTCTACATATATATATATTAATATACGTGTGTACGATGGTTGAGTGATATGACAGTACCCTTTCATCACATATATATACCCGCGCAAACGACAATTGAGCTATCCTCGAGCCTTTGACGCAGTTGTGGTTGAAAAAAAATCATTCGACTAAAAGCTTCGTATACTATATGGCACTTAAATTTCTCATCGTTGTCGCCAAAGATTAATAAAAGCTATAGCAACCATGCTTGACATCGGAGCAATATTTGAAGAATTTTTATTTCATCTTTAAACGTTAATTATTAGAAATAAACATTCGTGACATAATATTTTATGTACAATGTACATATAACAAAATTGAGATCTGTTGTAAGAGTTTTTTGTCAATCTTTATTGTTCGACACTATAAATTTAATTATTATTTGGCTAAGCACTGAATTTGAAGAATTTGATTATTGACTTTAGCGTTTTTAAAAATAATTTTTCGCAAAACCAAAACCATATTTCGAATAATTTGTACTTCTTAATTTTTAAGGAGATTACTATCGAGAAAAAAAAAGCAATGAAAATTCGATATCGAATTGAAGGTAAAGCTGCTGCTGGCACGTATTTCTTGCGGCTATGGCAAAAACGATCATCATGATCCAACAAAGTCGTAAATATGGTCGTATACTTGTTGAGCTCTTCCTAGTCTCATGGATTATTTTCATCGAACTGGTGGAGCTCGAGATTGCCGCACGATTTTGTCCCATTTTGAGGTGAACACGAGTAAGCAAGAGAATTGAAACAGAAGTAGGAGGAAAGTGTTATATAATAGGAGACAGCAGAACAACGTGTAAAAGAGAGTAAGAGAGAAAGAGAGAGAGAAGATAATGTGGAAACCGCATGGGATAGTATTTCGCTCGTTGTCCCATTCAACCCTCATTTTCCGGCGTGAGAGCCCACAAAACCGTTTTTCTACCCTCCCAACCCCCTTTTATTCGTTCCGTCTCTTTCGGGCAACCCTCCTCGTGACGAGCACTCAACACCGTTGTATCGGTGTATATATAAACGTTGCGTGTTCGCGAGAGATCCACACTGTGTTTTGAGGGTGGATGTATCAGTACTGGAGCTGGGGGTAGTTGTCCTCGGATGAGCGAGATTTACGAGCTATGCACCAGAGGGCTCTCTGCTTCCATCATTGTCTTTCCTACTCTCACCCTATTTCTTTCTCTTTCTCCCTGTCTCTCTCTCTCTCTCTCTCTCTCTCACACCCTCTTTCTATCTTTCTTCCTCGTTCTACTCTTTGTTCCTCTTTCGCAATCTCTTTTTCCCTCTATTTCACTTTTTATGTTTCGTTGCTCTCTCTCTCTCTCTCTCTTTCTCTCGTCCCTTTTCCCTTTAGTTGTTCGCTATGTTCCATCTTCTCCTACTCTGTCCCATATATTTGTATTTCTATTGTCAACACACAAACCCAAACAAAAGTGTACAACTCGGAATATTGTACCACTCGGGCATCACACCCCTTCTCGTTGTACCATGTCGACCTTCATGTACTCGTACGATTCCTGTTATATCAGAGAACCCCAGAATTGCTGAACCGTAATAATTAATTCCTCTCTGTTATTCGTTTACTACGACTGGACAAATGCTTTTCCGCTCGAACCTATACACAATGAGTATTTTTTTTTTGTTTTTTTTTTTTTTTTACCATCAATTAATCACTCAAACGTCAAGTTTCAAAACAATGATTAATATTCCATTAAAAATTTTAAAATTTATTGAAGGTCATTCAAGTAATTTCTTACTTCTTTTATTATCTATCATGATTCACAGTTTTTCTAATACAATGGAGACCACGCCCACTATTTATTCGTTTATTTATCCATGTACAATAATTTCAATTGCGAGAGAAAAAAATAAACTCTAACAAAACTTTACTTCGTTAAGAGAGACACATACGATAATCACTCAGCAGAGAAGAGCTACGTCTAGTTAAGCGCCCTTGATGTTCACCCAAAGGAATTAACGGTCCCTTATAGAATTTCGTCTTCATCCATCTGAGCCCCATAGCCTTCGGTCGGAGCACGTACACCGCTAATCACGGTCTTTTCTCTCGCATCTTCAGCCTCATGAAGATGAAGTAACCCACGTACGATCAACCGGAAAGTCAATACATGTTTTCTACTATTACGTATATACGATTTTATGCCGTCAATTTCAAGTTCACAAATGACTAATTGAGTCTCGATTTTTTTTCTTTTTCAAACTTCTTTCATCTTCCACTATCCTGATCATTGATATATGTTTTACGATAAATTTTGTGTTTTGAATTGACAGAATTCGATGGATAATAAAAATTTCATTAAACGCATCGGTTAATATTGGAGGTAAAATAAATTGGACAACTCCTGGTAATAAATGTCATTCTGTCATATATATTTCGGCATTTAATTAACGCCTGGGTACGTTTATTAGAAAAATCTTATCCTGCAACTTCAGCTTGAACTGTATATATATGTATAACGTGAAATGAAGGAGTTTCTCGAATGAGGAGATAGTAAATTTCGCCACCGAGTTAGGGCGGCCGAGCCCACAGACGGATTGCACCGACGAAACCAAAGCAAGACGAAAGAGCAAGAAATAGATAGAAGGAAAGAGCGAGCAAAAGAGGGAGAGAGAGAAAGAGAAACTGAGGAAAAGGAACAACTCGAATGACCAGTTCCAATCAGCCACTATTGCAGAGTGAATCGATTTTCGTAATGAATTGTGGTCTCGGTAACCGTCCGAACCAATATTGCTTCTTTGGGTTTACAAGTTCGCCTTACCACGACGACGATCGCCCTCCCAACGCCACTGTCCCAAAACTCGAATTTCTACCAAAACCGTAGCTTTACTGGTTGGACACATAACACACCTACATTTGTACTTTATATGTTTGAAGCTAAACACGCCGAATTGAACAAACTTTACTTCCCAAATCACTGCAAATATCTCGAAGACATCTTCAACAGATATTTTATTATAATATTTTTATACATCAAATTTTATGCATCAAAAATTTTACACGGAGAAAAATATATTGTGAAACTCTGAATTCTAATATCGTGTTACTTTCCAAAAAAAAAAAAAAAAAAAAAAAATCCATCAGACAGAAAACCATATATATAATGTACAAAATAATGGAACAAAAGGTTCACCAAAATTCTGGGAATCGTAGTGAACCGACTGAAAAATCATACAAAATACAAAAAGCATTTAAAAAAAAAAATGATATTTCACCCGTGAAAGAGAATGAAATTTGTTATAGAGGGTTTCCCTATTTATTTTACGATTGAAATATTCCAGAAAAAATGTATTGTCAGGAAACAGGAAAATATGTACCTTTAGGAATTGTACCATATGGGGATAAATACGTGGCGAGTCAATCTAGGAAAATAGCATAGAACGGTATATTATTATTATTTATACACGAGAATGAAGCTCTTTCGTACGTCGGTCTCGGATCATCAGACAGCCTCGTCGAGAGTTGTTCAACAAAATCCTATTCTGCTGTATATGTCGTGAAACTTTCGCGAGCTTTCCCACGTGAGAACAAATAATTCGTCTGGGGCATTTGAGAAAATATATATCTACATATATATATATAAATGTTCCCTACAGTTTGAACCGTACCAAAACTATGAGTGTACGTGTACATATATGAAAACAAGGTTATCGTATGTGTACGAATTTCAGTACGAGCCAAGAGCTGATGGTCAAACCGTAGGGAACTGACCACTACATTAGTTTTGTCCGAGACGATTTGAATATAGATTAGTTTGTCGCAAATGGGAACTTCCGTGCGTGAGCAAGGGGGTTAAGGGGCTCTGGTTGACTTTGGCAGCAGGGCTTCGCGATATCCTGTCTCACATTGTTATCACCAATACACAAACGCATTGTTACTCCTTACACACTATATGTGTACACAGACTGAATATGAAATATTCTGTACGTGTGTATTTATAGATATATATGTGTCCAGCTATGGGAAACACAGCGTTAACAGTAATCTCAATCACTTCGTAATCGATTTATCCCCAAAAGCAATACTCGATCTATTTCTGTCAACCCCATAACGCAAAGCCCACCGGGCAAACATACTATTTTCATTCGCAAGTCAACGAACTTCGTGCAGGCCAACTAATAATAACTTCCGGTCGCTTTGTCTGCCAAATTTAAATTTGTACAGGCGGTCAGAATATTAATCTGATGGGACTTTCAAAACTTTTCCATAAAATATTATTCCATCGAAGGTTTTCCCTTTCTTGATTACGTGAGACATTTATTATTAGTTTTTTAGAATCTTTATGAATTTTTTTCCATATTCTTTTTACTTTCAAGATTTACCAATGAACAATTTTGTCAAATTAATTTCAGTTACTCGAGAGTATAATTTAGTCGCGATAAAATAAGGAGATAGAGGATTTGAAAAGGGACAATAACAACAGATGTTAATGAAATTTAGGCCTGGAACGTAAGACTGGCGACATGCTCCAATAAATTGTGTACCGGTATTTCCGATATTATACGAGCGATCGTAATTTCTCTGAAACGACTGAATCGCTCACGTCTTGCACGCGTTCGTGTGCACGCACTGTGCGCGAATTTCATGGTGTCGTAACAAAATTTGATGTCTTTCATTCAAGAGATTTTTCTCTTTGTCTCTCTCTCTCTTTCTACCTTCTCGTTTTCGTTGCTTCTCTCTTTCGTTCTATTTTTCTCTCTCTTCGCCACGTCCAAGTGTCATGGTTACTACTTCAAAAAGATTTTATGCTCTTTTCCCACGATATACGCACGCGTCTGGTACATGAAATTTAAACCTCAATAAAAATGAATGGCAAATTAATAACTTCGTAAAATAATAATTAATAATTAATATAACAGCTTCTGTACACTTTTTTCTTCATAGTAACTGAAAATTATTATTATATACCTTCATTTTTATTACTCTATAATTGTATTTAATTAAATAATTCGAATGACAGAAATTAACAAATTGTTATTAGTCAAATCACCTGCTGAATATGATCAGAATAATTGAGAGATTCACACTTAATTCCAATACATTTTCTTATTAAACAAATAAAATAATTAACTAATGGTAATACGAAAAGAAATATAATTACTAGAAATAGATCGACTAGTAAGAATTTCGTTTTCTGATTAAATTCATCTCGATATTCTTTTTCATTATATCGATAAAAAAAAGAAGAACATAGGTATTAGACGATGAATAAACTGTAATACGAAAATGAAAGCACAATTTCCTTGGTATACGTATAAAAAGCGACTTTGTTACACGTAATACGAGAATGCAACGAGTTCGATTGATGTTCGTGATCAAACAGATAAAGAGAGAAAAATAAGAGCGAAAAGGCAAGGCAGCGATGGAACGGGCAAGTGGCGAAGGGTGTGAAAGAGAGAGTATATAAACCATGTGAATGAAGAAAAGGGGAATAAGAGCGAAAGAATGAGGGATGAGGTGCTGACGAGTTGAGATGAGAGAGGAAGAGCGAAAAGAGGTGCGAATCAAGTACAATGTCGAGAAGGAGTGTGAAGCTATGTTGCTGAAAATCGGAAAAGAGATCTGGACGAGAGAGAAATAGAGATGAAGAGAATACAGTCCAAAAGAGAGAGAGAGAGAGAGAAGGGAAGAAAGAGAAGGAAAAATAGAATGAGAGAATAAAAAGTTAAAAAAAAAGTGTGGAAGACTGACTTTTCTACTGTACTATACGTGAGCTGAAAGCATCTCGTAAGACGTGCCAACGTTCGTGGGTGATTGTAGTGCTCTTTTGCTGGGTTTCTTCCACTTTGCTGGCTCTGGATTCCTTCATCTCTGTCGCTTTGCCTTGCTTGTTGGCTAACCCATGCTCCTCAGAAACTGAGTTACAACAGTCGAAAGGGAAATAAAGGGATTTCTCACCCTCTCTCTCTCTCTCTCTTTCTCGCTTTTTTCTATTCCTCTTTCCCAATGGACAAAGGCCAGGACTGGTTAGAGAAAAAAGGACGATAGAACAAAGGAGAAGACAAGCCACTATTGCACTTTACACTGTCATAGTTAGCTTGGACCGAGTGGGGAAAAAAAGGTTTTTCCACGCTCTTTACCTCACTCACTCTACTTCTGTGGTCTTTTTGTTGTTGTTGTAGTTTTTTTTTTTCTTTTTTTTTTTACCAGTGTCCTGTCTCGCCACCTTTCGCACTCATTCTCTTCCTCAATGTGTTGGCACTTCACCCTCTAGCCTCACTTGAACAGGTGTTCGCACTGTATTCCTCTACTTCGTAAATTCAATAGCTCAAGGCTATCCTGTTCCATTCTTGTCCGCATTATCACTGACACTTTCGAATAAATAAATTCATTCTTCTCAATAGCAACTCCCCTATCCCCAGCAACTAGGATCAAGGCTATTCGTTGAAAAAAAGGTTACACAACGTATTCTTGTTTCAAATTTAAAACGTCACATAAGCAATCCATAATTGTAGAATTTACAGGCGCTCCATTATTTAGCTATAAAATTTACAAAAAAGAAAAAAATTGACTCTCATGAAAAGATAATTTTTTCCCGAAGTATTGTTGTGTTTTTGGACAAACGATAATGCAGAATCTAGCTAAGAGATAAATCGAGAAGGATTGAAAGGAAAGAACTCGTGAAAATCAACGAAAATCGCGACGAATTGTGTTTATGAGAGAGAGAGCTAGATTCCAAAAAAAAAAGACAGTTGGCTTGAGGCTGATATCGACGTACGTAAAGTGAGAGTACGACGATAAAATTCACTTGGCACTTTTATTCACCCTAGTACGAACAGAGCGAATCCTTTGATCCGTCTTCAAAGATACCGGGTGTTCTTTTCCACATCAGCGGACCAAAGACTACTTGCAAAGCCGCGTCGAGGATTTTTCTACCATTTTCTTGCGGTGGTTCATGATACCGACCCCTCAGATTGACCCCTTTCACCGGTTTTCCCTTTCTTTATCTAGTTTCACTGTGCTGTCATCGGGGTCTTGTCGAACAACTTTTAAGAGGGAGTTTTATATTTCGAAAAAAATTAAACGATTAAAATATTGTTGGCGTTACTGAAAACTAAAATATTTGGAACAGAAGACTATTCGGCCGTTACTCCGTTGCTGATTTTATTAACTTTCATTATGAATCTTAATTTATTCCCACCTGGATAAATACATAAGCATATATATTTAATTATATACTATTTAAATTGAAGGTAAAGACATCCTGGCACCCTCCGGTTTTTCATTGACATTTCCGTACAAATTTTAATTTTCTCCAAGGAAATGAATCTTGTGAATTTAAAGGGATGATCAATCGGATTAAATCACGTTTCAAGGAAAATCGATAGTTAAAATACATTTCAATAAGTGTCAACGGGACTTCGCTCACCCTACCGATAATTTTTCTTTCCCTCTGTCTCTTTTTCTCACACTAAGATTATACGGTATTAAGGGAGTTAGCTATTAATCCGCAATCGTACATGTTTTCTCTCCTCCGCCCTCTCGAGCTTTTTTCATCGCTGTCTCCAGGAACTTTCTACCGGTATTCGTGTTTTTTTTCTCTCCTTTTTTATTTCGTTCTTTCTTCCTTTCTTTCTCTCTCGTTCCAATCTCTCTTGGGGTTGCTTCGTTTTGGTATGAGGGAGAACGAAGGTATAAGGGGGATGATTGTAAAAAAGTGTAGCTGCGATCAGGCCAAGGTGGAGAATAGAGGGTTGAGGGTGCTCGCAAGTCGGTTCGCTCATTTGAATACTTAGATTGGACGGTACGGTAGGGTGGGAGTCTAACTGCGACTCTCAAGCTTGCGAAAGAAAGAGAGAAAGAGAGGGCGATACCGAGGGAGAAATAGGAGAAGGGAAAGAAGAAGCCAGAGGGGAAGGGGATGGAAGAAGTCACGGGAAGTTGCTCGCAGTGTGTGTGTTCGTGTGCGTCAGGCAGAAGCAAGAGAGAAAGAGCGACAGAGAATTGAACGTTGGAATAAGAGCCTGTGAGGGCCTATAGAGGGTGGAAATGTATGGAGGGGTAGCTTAATCACGCTTTCGAAGAAATTTATGAGATCCAACCCGATAAGGCAGAAAATGAGAACAAGTCGGGAGAGCGTAGGACAGAGTAAGAAAGAGTGCAAAAAGACACATGGGTAGAAAGAAAACGAGAAATCTTTGAGAATTTAGACAAAGATAAAAACAAATAAAAAAAGATGAAGCAAAAATTAATCGAGATGCGTATGCGACAGGATATTTCTGAAGCCTTGGATATTACAAGTCCTTCAAGTTGTGGTCGTTTAACGAATTTTCGATTGTTTTGCAAATTTTACATGACAATTTTTTTTAGCAATAGAAATATGAAGACTCGTTGGACATTAAAAAATTGTGTGAAGATAAAATGAAAAAACAAAATGCGAAAATGGAGAATCATTCTATTCCCTGTTTACACCGTCAGGGTTGAAAAGTGGAAAAAAATGGTATCAAAAATCGTTTTAAAAAAACATCAAAAGCCAAAGAGGTCGACGAGATGCTACGTAAATAATCAAGCAATCAAATCGCGAAGATCGAATGAATAAATCACAAGGATGCTTTCGTTGTGAACGAAAGATCGCGATCTCTTTGGTAACGATTTTGCGTTAAGTGTGTATATCTGAGGAAGAAATTCAAGCGAAAGATATCAAGACGCAGATAAGCGGAGAATCGTCTGGGCCGACGATCGCTAGTTTCATCCGTTATCAAACCAAAAAGCGAACATTACGATATAGTTTCATCTTGCGCAGTATCATTATTCTCCCATTCTTTTGGAATAAACTGCGAATGAAATTGCGATTGCTAGGAGTTTTGGGGTTACTGTGTACAAACATATACATATATTTTCTTCTAAATCTTATGGTACGTGACAGAGTAAAAGAGAGATAGCAGAAATTGTATTAGCAATTTAGCAAGTACGTTGAAGTAGACTCTTCAAAGTGTGAGTCTACGTAAAAGACCAATTTTGCGATAAAAACAACGTAAATGACTTGCCATTGCGCCTCAGAATAGAACTGATTTTGGTATAATCGTATAGGCGATAGCATTTCCCTCCAACCACTAATTCGAAAGACATTGTCAATGAATTTCGCCCTTTTCCTCATCTATATAGAACTTGGCACATCCCTCGTGAATTCACGATAAGGGTAACGATAAAATGATTATCAGGGATTGTTCTCTAACTTCAGTTTAATCCCCCACTTGCTACTGACAAAAACATCTTTTCTGTAGAGTAATTATCAATTTAATTAATAACCAATTTTACTGACGAATTTAATGAGATTTTTTTTTTTAATCTCACGTCTGTTGAGTATTAATTGCGTTAGTATAAATGAACCCTTCGAACAATACGTATCACGTGGTTAATTGAACTTCCTGATATAACGGGAAATACGTTCATCAATCTTTCACTGATACGAACCACTCACGGTAGATCGGATGAGGAGTTTTGTTGGACATGTGTGAACAGAAAAAAAATGGGGTTGATAGCTTTATCGCTTGGGATGAAAGACACCCTCACACCCTGACATCTTTGTTTTACCTCATCAGTCTACCAGCATCGGTAGCATCAGAGATAACGAGAAAAGGCGTTAGACGAGAAGATATTGCCATATATATAGATAAGACTTTGCGATTTGTATACATATACATACATACACTTTTTATGCAATACAAAGAGCCAGTAAAAAAAATCTTGCTCATGGTAATAAAAATATATGAAATAGTGATGGATAATAAATATTGACTCGAAAACTTTGACTATTTTTTTGCCTAAACCATGCATTTCTTCAACTCCTCAAGGTGAAAGGTTTTCTTATAAAAAATTATTGAAAATTTTACAATGGACCTTTATCTTTAATTCTTCAACTTATCGGGAGAAAGACCATTCAAACTCAGTGAAAATATAACGTGCGTCATTTCAAAGTGAATCCTCCATACGTACGAGAAGAAATTCGCTGTCTATGCAAACAGGCAAAACGAAGGATATGACGATTCTCCGCAAGAATTCGTTGTAAAAACGAATGAAGAGATGAAAAAAAAAAAGCTTCGAGACTCGATAAGAAAGTTGCGAATGTATAAAGCCTACATGTCACGCAATGGTATACATAAAGCTCTTTTCGCTTTGGCAGACAACACACGTGCTCACATTCACACGGCACTGAAGTGCATTTCCTTCAATCTTTTTACGAAAGAGAAAAAGAGAGATAAATGTAGCAAAACAGAGATGGAGTTCACACCTTGGATATAAAAGACGTACACGAAGGAAAGATACAGATGAAAAGTGAATGAAAATAATAATAAAAAAAAAAAAAACAGCCCAAGGACGAATAGAGTTTGAGTGAAGGAATAAAAAAAAAAAAGAATCACATGAAAGAGCACGTAAGATTATCGATTCAGAGCAAGACTGAGAGAAACTGTATCCCTAAGGAAATATATACTCGACGTAGGTGATAGTCCTGATAAAATCTGTCCGATCTATTTTTATTTACATGATAAAAAGTCTATGTAAAAAAATACTGCAGCTTTGTCAAACGCTTTGCACATTTTTATTTGGGAATTATCGATCGAGATTTTTCCTTGGCTCACATTTAATGCAATATTCGATATAAGTATGGAGAATACTACTAAATAACCTCTGCCAATTAGTTCTAAATTTCATGATTATTGGGAAAGAAAACCTTCCTCCCAATTGTTGATTTTCAATTCATTTTTGAATGAACATCTTCCTACATGGAATTTCATTGAAAATATAAAAAATAACCGTCTGAATAGACATGTTCCTCAATGGAAAATGTTCGTTCAACCATTTTCGTTATTCCTGACAGAATTTTAAAATATTTTTACCGGAATTCACAATAAATTTCATTCCTTTAGCCACACAATACATGGGTAAAGAACCACTGACTCCTTATCTGCTATTTTTGTTACAAAAAACTCTCGGTACTTGACTTTCGAAATCCCTGGAACGGATTTTTTGATCTTTTACAAATGTATAGAGACATACGTACTTTGTGCAAGAAAAGCACATGCATTTCTGATGAACGTGCAATCGGACCTGACGCGAGAAGAAAAAAAAACGTTGTTTCGATGACGGTTACAAAAAGACAGAGGAAGGAGAAGGAGAGAGTGGAAAAAAGAACTTGTCAGGTTGGTTGCTGCCAAAGGATCGAATACGTTGATAGCGATCACGATATAACCAAAGAAAAAAACAAAAACAATATTAAATTCTATAGCACTCCACGACAAAAGTAATTCGGGCGTTTTGCCACCATTTTGATGGGTATGGGATTTTTTTTACTTAAGTTCTTAAGTCGATCTGTGTACATGGCTCTTTGCCGAAACTCCAAAATCCAGTAGCTTCATGTTTCAATATTGTCCTTTTCATTTCTGCATTTCTGTCTTCCTTAATGTACACGTAGCACGTGCAATTTACATTTCATTATTTGTCGTAGCTATATATATATGTATGAAAATAAATGCACATTTTTAAGAATTCCAATTTCCAACTATGATCTTAGATAAGAATGTAAAGATTCGCTAACAATTTCCTTTCAAGATTTACGCTAATGACGAAAATACTTTGCATCCAATTTTCCGCATTTATTTGTATTTTATATTTTTTTAACGGAATGTATTTTTCAAATGGGGATTTGCAGAATATGTTTTGCAAAAATATTCTATTCGAAGAGTCACAATAAAAACTTGCTCGACTCTTCGTTGACACAATTACATTTGGCTACTGCATTTTTTCAATGCACCTGTCATCAGTCTTCCGGTGTATTTTTGTTGAAAAAAAATCAAGAGTTTACTTAATATATTTTTCAACGCGAGTACGTCACAAAAATTCAGAAAATATCAATTTAAATTGTTAAAGGGAATAGAATGAGGTAGAATGATTACAAGAGTTGAAAAGTAATTAAATATTTTGGGCAGCAATTAATCGAGCTACGATTTAAAATTTAAAAAATCCTAGATGTTGGAACACGGGAACCAAAACTTCCATTTCATAAAATCAAGAACATATTTTCGATTGGAATTTTCTTTATCCACTTTTCAAAAAAATGTTTAAGCCCGATAAAACATTCGTCACTTATGTATATTTATTTATATAAATCTATGTAGACGATAAATAGTGAGAAAGCACGTTCGTATATCCATGGCCGACTTGTATCTCGTGCTTTATTTGATTCCAAACCCTGCCACCCTCCCCGGCTCGTTCAGTGGCAACTGCCCAAAGAGAATTCTCTAGTAGCTTAAGCCCGGTCTCTTGCCAAGTGGAGAGTCACTTCGATTCGCTTTAAAAGTCAGCCGTACGTTCGAAGATTGTGCTATGTAGATATCAACGGAGTTTGCTGAGATACAGATGGTCGTAAAGTCATAGTTCATGGGGGAAAAGTAAAGACGAATGTGGCCTTTCATTGATTAGAACACTACACACGTATGTATGAGACTGGCGAAGAAAGGAATTCACGAATACTCGTCCGCACGTTGTGTACACACGACAGGACCGTATAAATAGTCTAAAAGGTACAAAATATATATATGTATACACGCGTATGTGGATCTACATTTATACATCCGCTCGTAGATAGAAAGCCCACTGAAAATGTACACTAGTTGCATCTTCGAGTACATCTCTCGAGGCTCTGTCTTCTTTCTCTGTTGCAATCCGTAGTTTCTTTTTATACCCTTACACATTTCCACCAACTCCTGTTTCTCTCTGTACACATATTACCTGAGCAAATATGCATATAACCTGAATAAACCCTTCTTCGTATTCGGTATGTGTAATTTTTAATGGAAACACATAGCCTTTGTCAATATTGTGCATTTTGGGTAAGGAGTGGAAAATTGGATGGATTTTTTGCATCATTCTTGTCATTGTATGTGGGCAGATAAAGAATCCAGTCTAGGCCGTGACTCTGATATAGACTTCTGATACGTGAAATTCAAATTCTTTCATTTTTCTAAATGAATTCCTTCATTTCAATGCGACGTATGTGTAATATTTCGTTGACATATTTTGCTCACACCCACGTATATTTTTACCATCGACCCTGTCTCGTGTTGAAGAATTGAGTCAAAGAAGATATTTTGTTATATTTTGTTACGCAAAGTCTATTTTTTTTAGTATGATTGATTTTGTTCATTTTGTGATTTTAGCAAGCACCGTGCCTGAACCAGAATTCACGGACGAGATTGGCAACATAACAGTGGCAGCAGGTCGAAACGTAAAGCTCTCCTGTAGCGTCAAGGACCTCGGCTCGTATAAGGTGAGTTTAGTTAATACATGATCCGACATAGAAAGACTGATAAAGTTTAAATCATCGGAATAGATATGTGACAAAGATTATCCAAGCGAATATCTTGGACCAGGCACATCAGAGAGATATGCGTCTCTTCGTCAGAATTCAAAGTCTAGAATAAATACTTGTACCAGGATAGTAGCGAAGTTGTTGAATGAATTAAAGGGCGAAGGGTGAAGGTGAGAGAACGCAGGATACTCGAAGTAGAGAAAAGGACGAACCAGTTAGAATGTATGCACTAATTGAAGTATTTGGAGACATTTCATTCCGGTTACGAAATCGTGACGAAACATCTTTCCTATTGAAGGCAAAACTCTTAGACCGGAGGAGGCGGTCGGGCGGGAATGGTAGTGTTCATTGAATTTGGCATTGCTGGAACACGAGGCCCTTGAAAATCTACAGTACTCATCAGTAGTACATGGGAACAGGAGACGTTGAATCGACACGAGATCGGAAACTTAACGAAGCTCGTTTCACGATCGCGACGAGATATAGTGTGAGTGAAGTGGGCAAGCGAACGAATAAGGGTTTAAAGGGAAAGGGAAAGAGAGAGGAGGTGAAAGGGGACGTTGCAGAGGTCTCTCGGTGGAGTGGATCGAATCCACGAGACTTCAACGAGAGGAAAGAGGAAGTCGATCTGCGGCATACCGCCTCGTTGAAAATGACCAAGCACGCGAAGGGTGCAGCACGACTCTTCTTGCAGCTTTTACCTTCATCGACTCTCTTTTTCTCCCTTTATATTCTGACAACGTGTTTCGCAAGCTCTGCGATTCATCTGTCGTCACGACTGCGAGTTTGTTCTCGATGAAACTGTGCAAAAGGTTGAGGAGAGTTAAGATCGATCGATGGAACGGAGTTAGCGGAAGACGATGAGTCTCTATGGTGGATAAAGAGGTTGGTTAAAGGCTCAAATAAGGTAGAAATTGTAAAGGGATCATCTACGTGAGATGGAGAAAATGATGTAAATGCAGATGTGACCCTTCAGTCGTCGTTCGCCCTCTATACCCATTCCTACACAGTATCATTTTCTCATCCCCCCTCAATGTCTTCACAGCAATCCTCTCCACCTGAACTACACCCTCTTCCAGTCACGAGTGAGAGAGTTGTTTGAGTGATGAGTATAGTGCGGTAACCTGAATGGCTCGTCACCAGCTTCGTTCTTCACCATATACGACACACCCTTCATCCTCGATGAAGAACTACAGCCGCTTTCGTCTGTGCAACACCCCGTTAAGTCATTCTTCAAACTTTTTACCTTCCATGTACATGCATTTGTGTCTCTATATCCATACCTTCTGTGAAAACAGGCTCGGGAGAATTATGAAGTTCTTTGAATGTTGACTCATAAAAGATAAATAAAAAACAAAACATGTCTTATGTTTTGTTTCGGACAATATAGGAATAAATTAGACAATGAGTTCCATAAAATAGTGGACTCGTGATCTTGCTATTTTCTATACAACACAAAATCCAATCAACGTGATTCATTCTCAACAATTCTGTCACATTCTACATCATAGAATTCATCGCCTTCATCGGGATATAAGTAAAATCAACATGTTTTTTTTTTGTCGCATATTTTTTGTACGCTCCCCATTAGAACGGTTGGTTCAATTGGACACGATTCAAAGAAGTTCCTCATTAAAAAAAAAAACTTGATGAAGAATGCAACGATTCGAGTAGGGTGAAACTGCCGAACACTAAAGTTGAAGTGCAAGCGACTGCTGGGGCGCGATATAATTTGAAAGCTCGGGAAAGAACGATGAGGGAATGAGACTGGAAGCATGAGAGAATAAAGGGTAGAGAAGTGGAGTTCGGAGTTGGGAGGGAAAGTGCGAGAGAGGATGCAAAGGAGAGAGAAAACGAGAGGGGGAAAAGGGACAAAAATAGATATAGGAGAACACGTAAATTTTTTAGTAATATTTCGAAATCCTTGCAGATGAAATATTATTTCATGCATAAACGGACGAAAATGAATTACAAGGAATGAGAGTCAATTTTTTTCTACAGTCATCTATATTTTCAACTACATTAGTTCCAACTCGCTCGTTTATAATATTCTTTAATAAATAAATGCTTGTTGAGACTAAAGTATGGACTTTTCGCATAATATATATTCATGCTATTTGTGTTTATATAAAATGACGAACTGAGACGAGAACGTAGAAGAGAGAGAGTAAGAGGGGAGAGCAAAAGATGCAGAAGCTCTTCGAAGAGTCCTGCAGTACTCGGAAAAATCGAGTAAAGCTCATCTGCAGTAGAACGAGAAGGAAAATGGAAGGAGAAAACGAATGAACTGGTGCGGTATAAGGTATAGTATATACGGAACGACGTAGCCGAACGAGAGTTCCGGAAGTCAAGAGATCGGGCCCCCGTGTGTTGAGAAAGCGGGCACGCCAGATAGAGAAAGATAGAAAGAGATACCAAGAGTCAAAATTCCACAGAACCACGGTACATACGGGCGTATGCGAGAGAGCACTCGCGAGAGGAAGATTGAATTGGCATCGCCTGGATTCTGGCCAACCCTTGGCTTTTCCATCTTGACGTGAAAAGCAGTTTCATCGTCGTTCACTCGTCCTCGCCTCTCCTCGTTTCCGAATTTCAAATTGACGACGACGATGCTAGAGTTATACTTCCAAAGACTCAAGATGGCGATTCATGAGACGTTTCACTTTTCTATCTTCATATTTACATATATATACATGTATATGTTGATATTTTTTCAAGTATATTGATCAGTTTTTTCTGGTTACTAGTCAAAATGAATTTAGATTGTCAATCAGTAGAGATCTTTTAACTTTCATTCATGAATAAGATTAAAAGACGTTTTCCTAATCTTTCTCATTTTTAATTAACTTTCGAAATTCTTTTCGATTGTTATTTTAGATAAAAAATAAAGAACGGTAAAGAATGGATAAATATAAATCAAGAAATTTAATGGAATCAGCACTGATTTGAACTCCGAAGAGGATAATTTTATATCACGACACTCGACTTTGTGTTTGGGACAAACCACTTACTACCTCATATAGTTCATCCCTCGCTACCCTCTGGTTGTTCTATTCTCGTGAAAAGGCCGGTATAGAATCGTTATGGGGTTTCCGTACGACGTTAAACACCCACTTCGGTCTCTCCTCGCGCAACCTCTCTCCCGTAAGAGATCAACGTTTATTACCCTATACGATCGTTCTACCACTTGTCTCCGTGGCTTGGATTTTCTGTACAACCATCTACACGATGCGACTGTCCTCAACGATCTAGCAAGGACCTTTCCTTTTTGGTCCATTGCTGGAATTACAATAGATTTGTATCTTTCTTCCTATGTTCTCTTTTCTAACATTTAGTTTGACGGTTTCAATTCGTATTATTATTTAAAAATGATCACAGATATTGCGTTCTTTATGCAATATTAAAAAATGAAAGAGCCCATAAAATCGGGTGAAAAATTATTTACCCGGGTAAATATGTTTATTCTCTTCGGTTTTCCATTCGAAGTATTGGCAAAGATCGAAAAAAATTGCGTTTTTTATGACTTCGAGTGTAGTGTTATTTTTGTCTTGAAGAGGTTGAAATGTTTGAAAAAAATACATGTGAAATAGAAGAAGACCATTAAAAACCCATGAAGATAGTTTTTATTCCTGATTCCAGTGATAATAGCAAAGTACAGGAAGACGAGAGTAAAAAAGGATGTGGTCTAGAGGAACGATCACTGAAGGACCAAAGGTTTTTAGTATGTACTCTCGAAAATGTAAATTACACGTCGTCGACTTGAATTCGCTAGTGGTCATGGCTCTCGGTTTTAACCTATTTCTAAAATCCTCCAACCACTAGGATTTTTCCTTTGTTCGCCTGTAACTAGATTGCTAGGACGAACTTTAAGAGAGGATTTCTCGATTTACCGGTATTATTCCGATACCGGGCTTGGACCAGGACTTAATGTTCAAACCCTTCAATATATGTATATGTAAATGTACATAGAAACACAGTTTTGTGCAGAAGATTGGTTTGTTTCAATGTCGGCTACGAAGAAACGTAGATACGACCACAATGCAAAGATTCCAGATAAGAGAATGTATTCTTAGTCAGAAAATTCGATCTTTTTCCACTTTTCTTTCTTCTTGCATCTATCGTTGCCCCACTATATCGTTTCTTTTGTTATTATTGTTTTTTTACTCCTGAGGAAGTTTTCGAATAGATTTTTGTCATTGTCGGCCTTGAAGTTGAATGAAATCAGTGCTAAATATTTTATTCTCTGTTTCACAACGTTTTGTACGTTAATCGACAATAATTATTGGTAGAAAATTCATCATACGTATTCTATTTACAAAATATATGAGGTGGCTGTCCCTGAACACATATACCACGACCTTGCGAAGAATCCTCGTATCATCGAAGCAGCCAAGTGTCATTGAATATCAGGTAGCAATTTGAACTCGGGAGATCGAAAGTAGGATATCGGGATGACATAAGTTTTGATTGGTCGTATACTGTTCGATAGTACGTGTAATGAAAATAAATTAGGATCGAAATTTTGGCTCGTTAGAGTGTCAAGTTAATTCGTTACCTTGTGTACCCTCGTGGCTCTTTCTCGAGTAAGCGAACTTGTCAAAAAGAAAAAAGCCAACTAGAACGTTGTGGAGAAGGTCATATATAGGGAATGTTCTCTAATCAAAGAATCCACAATGACGAGAAGGAGCAAAGGTAAAAGGAGGGGTTTACGTGATAGTACTACGTAGGACAATATAACAAGTAGGTTCTTGTTGTGGTCTCGTCATCGTTTTTGCTCACCCACTGTCCTCTCTTTTCCCCTCATTCCCCTATCTCGTTTACTTTACAGTCTTCATCATCCTCCTCGTCTCATTCTCGTATTCGTTGACTTCCGAATGAGAGAAGGGACGGTTCGTTATCCCCGATTTGCTTGCTCGATCCAGACAGGAATGGGTAATGAAACTCCGGGGGTAGTTTGTATAGAAGGTTGTATTATTAAGATGCTACCTGTCGTCAAGGGTCTAACCGGTCTGTCACGAGTAGCGATGGCTATGAACCAAGTTTTAACTCCTTGGTTACCAATCCTTTGTTGTACCGTTCAACGTAAACCATGTCATGAATTCATTACCAAAGTGCTACGTTGACGAAACGCAGTTGCAAGTACTGTGCCTTTTTGTCCTTAACTATCAATCAGTAGGTCACAAGGATTACTACGATTAATTGGCCGGAAAACAAGAAAATTCAGAATATTCGCATCGCATTGTCATCCACATTTATTTCTTCATAGAATAGGAATAATTTTCGATAAGTTTTTCTGTTAAGATTCATTTTTATTGCTTAACGGATGCCTTGAATTTGGAACAGTCAAAATTGTCTTAAATTCTGTCATAATGAAGGAAAAATTTGGAGGAATATTCAAGTAGAGTGGGCAAAAGTATATTTCGTCTTGAAGATGACGATGCTTTGCCAGATCGTTGGTAGCCAAGGAATGTGAGGAAACGGTTCGAAAATTCACACGACAAATTCCAGTAATATGCGAGGCGCATTAACGAGGATGTTTGCCGGTCCCATCTCCCGGTACCCTCCTCTTCTTCTCATTTTCGTCGCTTAACATCGTTCGAACGAACTCCCTCAAAGCTTCTATCTGTTGCCTCGTGTCTCCCGATCCTCTGCAGCGTCTAACCTGCGTCTATAAACCTATATCCATGTATAAATATATACATATCTGTATATGTACATGCTATAGCAATATGTATATATTTAAGCGATGTGGCGAAGAAGTAGATTGGCGAGGGGTCCATAGAGTTTACGCCAGAGTCCCGACAGCAAAACCGCAAACACGCGGCTTGGCGCGGCCAAACTCCAAACCAAAGCCAACAGGATGGTTTTGGCTTGCGAGAAACGAGTGAGAAGTTGAGATAGAGAGAAGATACAGAATTAGGAAGAACTGAAAACGACAGTAGATGAACTGCAAAGCATGAGAGGGAAGATGTCGAGATCCCAATAAGAGAAAATCAACCAAGTGTATGTATGTCTACATATATCCATATAAGTGGAAGAGGAAAGTATAACCATGTTGCTTATGTAGCTCAATTCCTTAGACCAAGTACACCCAAAGGAAACGTCAACTTTGTAAGAACTAGTCCAAACGAAAATTTCTCTTGCTCGTTCACGCTAACAGATGTCGAAAAAAGAAATAAGACTTTTTTCGCAGGCTATTTCCCTCTGAGCTTTTCCGCTCATCGAATTCTTGCTATTATTACCTTTTGGGTCTTTTCAATCTTTCGATTGAGTTTAAGTACAACTAAGAATAATTTCGAAGTTAGTGAGTAGCTGAGAAGAGAGTTGAAAAAAATGTTGTCACTGATCGAGACAGTGGGGGAAAGATGAGAGTTTTTATACCTGCAAGAAGATGTGTTATTGATGTAAATTAAATGAAGCATTTACATTTGGTGTATTCTTATGGATCTTTCGATCGAATTTTATAATCGTCTTTCAATTTATTGGCAACCTGGATGATTTTGTTTATACAGTAAGAAATTGCTATTGGAATGAAATGAAAGTTCGTTCACTGAGTTCTTTTTGATCGATATCGTTTATGGAACCAAGATAATTTCATTAACTCATGATGGAGTAAGATGTCATCACGTGTTTTACGATTCAACGTCAGGGATAAAAAAAAAATGGTTCAAAAACTATATCTCGAAATTTACCAACAAAATGAATTTGACGGGAGATAAATAATTATTGTAAGAGGGCTCAAAGTTCGCGATCAGAGATCCAAGCTCTAAAGGAAAGAAGTTCGAAAAGGGGGAGAATGTAAGAGGAAAAAGTTTGTAAAAGCTTTTCCGTTAAATCGAAAGGGCAAAGCGTGCCAGCAAGGTTGGTAAAAAGGGTGGGGTTCGAAACATTGAGTTTTTACAGGCACTTAACATCGCAAACATTATTTTATCATTTTAATTGTCGATGAGGGTGCGAACCGCATTACGGATCGAACAAACTTCGTATCTTCAAGTGAAAGAATACCGGAAGCGCAAGAAAAAGGTGTTTAAAAACACGAAGAGAATTTTAACCAATACTAATACGTATTCCCACTTGAATTTCTCGTGATGTTCAACATTGTAAACTTCAGCATCCATTCCATACCATCAACATCTTCGAGGTTAACTTTCTCCCACTTTTCTTCTTCTTCCCGTACACAGTTGACCCTCTTAACCTCCTCCGGAACTTCCTTCCTTTCCTCATCGTCTCACTCTTCTTCTCTCACTCTCTTCTCTTCTGTTTTTCTCACCTCTCGACTTATACAAGATTACGCTCGTTACGAGATGAGGACGTGAACGACGTTTTTCCCGGACGTCATCTTGTAAGCCTCCTGCATTCGTCCCCTGCCACCTCCTTCCCTCCCCTCCCTGCATCTTCCTCTCGGCTCTCGGCGTGTTGACTTCGTTAGAGAGAAACGAACCTCGATCCACTTCTCACTCTACGAAACATTCGCAACGTTCTGCTTAATGCCAAAGCTCCGGAAAACAGTCTCAATCGCTCTCACTCTTCCCTTCTGCTCCTTTCATAAAATTTTCCAACCCGAAACACGTTCCCAGGATCAAACAATATTGTGCAGACGTAGAATTACTTATCATTATTCATTCCAATGTCATCAAAAGTTACGAATTTAATTTTATTAATCATTTCATTAATTAGCTCCCTCCAAACCCGAGAAATTACGCGATTCGTGAAAGACCGGATTCTTGACCGCCCCTACAATAAACGTTAATGAATGACTCAACATTTATTTTAGACGGAGGGCAAGTGGGAGTATCTATATCAACTCACCACCAAATTCATCATATTTCATTCAACTTTATTCAACGTTATTTCATTCGACGATTTATCATTTTCAGTTTAAATGCCAATATTAGTCAATAATTTTTTTTCAAGTAGTTGTAACAATCGAAACCAGATTAATTTTTTGACATGAATGAAATAATGGAGATCAGTAATCAATTGGAAGATATTTTATTTATTTTTTTTTACAATTTTGAAACTATAATTTCATAGTACATTTCTGATCCAAAAATAGTGAAGAAACTTCAAAGTCGTCTTTGGTGAGTCGGAATGCCACACTTCCACCTTTTTCCATACTGATTATTGTTATTGTAATCTTTTTTTAATTTCTATTTTGACACCTAATGAACGCAACTCCGTTTCTAACCCTTCCTCCCATGGCTTTTTTTTCCTCTCGCTCGTTCAACACAATTCGTCTTTCCTGCTCTCGAAATTTAAAATCTCAGCAGCAGCAGGTACATGAAAATCTCCTTCGCTGGCTGACAAAGATATCCATCAGCTTTCAACGTGAATTTTTTAATAAAACTTGACTCTCTCACTCTCTCATCTCTCTCGCGAGCTTAATATTTCATTTTAGTCGTGATTATCCACGGACCGATGATTTTTTCAAGAGCACCCGAGTTTCACGAGATTTTCGCCATGTATAACTGTTTTATGTTTTTTTTTCTCGCACATATATATATTTTCAGATATATGACTTCTCAGACAGTATCGACCGATTATAACACTGTAATTTGTCTACAACATTTTCACTACTCCAACACACTCGGTCGACATCCATGGACTATTATTAAATTATCTGTAAGATCAAAAGATTTTCCAGCAGTTGATATTAGCATTTTTAAATTGGGAAAGACAGTTTTAAATATCACATTAATCGATATTATTTAGTTGTAGAAGTTGAAGGTAATTTGCATTTTTTTTTTTTCACATGAACATCGACCATTTGTCATCAAGGGACTTTGCAGATAGAGAGATGTGTGTTAATAAATTTCGTTGGGTGCAATAAATCTGTATGAGAAAATATCAGGCCGCAATGGAGGAAGATCAATCGTATGTGGTATCCAGAATATAATCTCACAATTGTGAGTTACAATATGTCGTTGGTTAGGTCACATGTGACGATCATGTTCTCAGCTTGTGTATTAATATGTAGTGGACAATAAAACAAAGTAGGTTTGTGTGTAGTGGAACAAGAGATATCGTCTATTTTGACCGGCTATTCGATTGTTTGACTCTCGATTCTCTCTTCCTCTTGGCCTCTCTTTATCAAACTGACTGGCTAGTTAGATATACAGAGACTCTGCTAGTGAAATGAAGGTTTGAGAGAAGGAAGGGGTACAGAAATCGTCGAGCTCTCGTCGGCGTAATAAATTGCATCACCGCTTCGCTCGACGTTCTACTCGCCTAGATTGGCTGTGCACGTCGTCAGATTTATGTTCACGTCATTGACCATTCAGTGTAGCAAGGCTGAGGGAAACAGAGTGAGAAAGAGAAAGAGAGATCTCACTAAAATGATTTGTAACGTTCGTTTGTCGGTTCAACCGTTTCTCAATGATGTGATATCCGACTTGGTAAATTCTATGCCATATAACGTTATATATTTGGTCCAGCGTCAAGAAACATTTACAATGTATGAGCTCCTCATTTATAAACTAAAGTTTTGGGATTTGAAAATTTTCCAATTCTGCAGTACGATCCTTTTTTTTTTTAATGAAATTTGAAAAATATACTAAATAATACAAAATGTGGTGCATAGTAATAAGATTTTTTTGTAGTTGTTCGTGACTTTGATATTTTTTCCCGATTATATCAGACTTTTTATTTCATAGAGAAAGTTTCATTCGTAAGAGTTTAATACCGAGGATAACGGTAAGCTCAAAAACACGACCTAGTTGGAGGGAAAGTAAAATCCATGAAATCGTTTTCATCCCAGTCGTGTAGAAATTTCGTGAAAAAAAAGAAGAAGAGAAAAAAATGTGTCGTCGCTAAACGAACTGCGGGATTCGGCGATGAAAACTTTTCGGCTTTCACACCCTCGAGAGATTAACGCACGGTGTTGGTCGAGGAACCCGTCGAAATCCGCGGTGAAACACTCTTTGGCACTTTGGCACGCTGTCCTTGCTCAATGTTCTTCGTTTCTTTTTTTTTCTACTTCTTTTACGATCACACACGAGAGCCTTTATTTCATCGCTCTGCGTGGACACGATCGTTTGTTTTATCTCGACGATGTCGAACATAATTTACGACCCGCTTTACACATTTTTCTTAAAAGAGGACGAAATTAATGGACGAACGCCTCTAAAACATTAAAAGCCGTTGAATCGTGAAATTTTATCCAAAATATTTTTGCCTTTATATTGTGACTATGAAAATACTAAAATTAAGCATATTTCACACTTTCTCCACATTCGCCACACATCTAATTTATGTGATATAACATCACACTGCAATATCACTATAAAATTCTGACTGTGAGACAAGGAAAAACAAGATTAAACAAAAAAAAAGGAATAAGAGCTTAAAATCACGTTTACAGAGTGTATGTTCGAATAAATTCTCGAGTATGATGTACGAGGTGTTCTCGGGTGTATAGTTCATGCTTCATGGTTCCCCCGTGCATTATTATGCACATCGTACCATTTTCTTCCTACTTCGAGCTCAAGCTCGTTGTCATTTTGGTGTTTGTAGTTGAGCGTCCTCTCGAGGCATTTCTTTGTACGAGAATCCTTTTTTGTGACGACAGGTGGCGTTGAAGTTGGTTGAGACCCGTTTACATACCTTTTTGCATTGTGAAACGTCGAAAGTTGAACGAAATGGAAGAATGAACGAAGTGGAAGAAAAGCGAGTAAGGGTTGAAGAAAAAGGGATGACGAGTATTGCGCATCTTACTTCGGGAAAATAAGTCTTCTAGGTGTCATCGTCTGTCGTTGATTTTAACATCTCTACATCTCTCCTTTTTCTACCCTTTCCCCACTTTCCCTTCCCTCTTACACCTCCGCGTTCTTCTCAACACGTTCGTGGTTGACAAGAAGGATCTGGCGACGAAGTCTTATTCCGACCTGACAAGGAATCCCATTACCATCAAACAAGGCAAACCAATAATAAGCTTTCCTGAATTTTCTTCTAAACGAACTACGACAATCTCTTTTCTCATTTTCTGCCATTTCAATTGAAACCTTAAGCTGCCTAGAATTACATTTATGTTTACATCGCGGCATAAAAATGAAATGTGTAAAATTTTCAAACACTATGAATACAAATTTAAGAATATTTATCACTTATATTTATTCATCAAGGCTAAACAAAAAAAATGGAAAACTATGAGTGGAATAAAGATACAGGAGTGATTTGTTGTTTTGAATTTTCTGCCAATCATATTTGGTGAAAAAAATCAAAACACCTCGATAACTGGTGACCCGTATACAGAATCCGATTTATCAATTGCACTACGAAATTTCTAAAGCTCTATTGGATATTTGTTTTCACTTTATTTGTATCCCTCGTTTTTTTTTTATTTTTTTTTGTTTTCTTTTATTTATCTCTTTTTAAACCATTTGCAATCGATACAGCAAAACGGTTTTTTAGACAATCTGCGTGGTCCGTACGTTAAGCCCTGGTCCAGCTTGGAAGTTTATATATAACTGTATTTTTGGTACATAGGTGGCACTATCGTGAGCTTTCCGATTTTGCGAGGATAAACGCTTTCGTCCTGTGACCTCGTACGTCCCTTTTTTTTTCAACTCATCGAGCCCCGGTATGGGAAGGCTTTTTTAGTCGTCCTTTCACACTCAAATCATCGCTTTCTCTGTTTTGTCGGATTTTTGTTTTTTTTTTTTTTTTTTATTCTGCTGGCCAGCTCTCAGAGTTATCGCAGAACCGAGGTCGTCCTGTGCGGCCCTCTGAGTTTGTATGTGTACGTGGAAAAAGGAGAAAGCTCTTTTTTGCCAGAGTTATACATATAGGATTGAGCTTTAACGCCTCGATTAATCGAAACGCATCGAGACACTTTTCGACACTTTACTGGCACAAAATCCACCCTAGTGCCTCACTATATATTTTTGTATTTCAACATGTTTTTGTCCGCGTCCCATCGCCTTGCTTCATATCTTTTTTCTCGTATATTCTCGCCACGATTTGAATCGAATCTGCTTGAAATTCGGAGAAAAGAGGGGCCGAAATAAATCACTCTCGCGTTAAATTATGATTAGGTAAAAATGATTGTTTAATTATCTAATTATTGGTTATAAATTAAACTCCTCGACATCGTTATATGTTTAAGGTATTAAAAAAAAAAAAAATAGCTTTCGATTGTTCTTTGCATTTTAAGAAATTCAGACTCTGATCGATCCACTGAAACTATCATAAAAAATAACTGAGCCGACGAATTCTTAAGATTCCTAGCTGATAACTCCACTAAATGAATTTCACTACCTACGATGCCTTAACTAAAAATGTCTTTTAAAGACGAAAGTCTGAGTTTCGATAAAGTAGAACACAGTCGAAAAAAAATGTCTATATCCTCGGGAGTACTTTTGTCGAGCGAAAATCCACGAGAAAGGGAAAATAATAATCGAAATTTGAACGCGTTAGATAAAATTTGTTCGTAATCGAGACGAAATAGTAATGCAAAAGGAGGAAAGTTAACGAGAAAGAGAATGAGAGAGAAAGTGAAACCATATGCTATATATTCGAGTTCGATTCTCTCCCTTGTTCGCAAGAGAAATGGGAATTGAAAGCCGCGAGAAAAGGGGACTTTGTGAGAGAAAGAGAAAAGAGGACAGAAGGGCAAATCTGCGAGGGTGAGCACCCACGCGAACATATACACCGACACAGGAGTATGCATAGAGAAGCGGAGATCGTGTGAGAGACTGGGATACGGGGCTCATTAAACCGGGAATGCTGATTGCATTAACCCTGAGCGAGCCACCCCATTTCGCTCGCTAAACAGCCAGGCGTTTCCGACTGTAGTGGCTTGTCTGACTACGCATACAGGTATATATGCTGAAAATACATACCTGGAGATAGTAATTAGAGAGACGTAACTCAGATAGACTTTCATGTGTATTAAATCATGTGAATTTCATGCTTTTCTTTTCCATCTTAATTAAATACGTTTCAAAAAAAAAGTATGAAGTGTACACACTGCCATTGTCATTCAATGAAATATCGGTCCAGATGAGAATCTCTCGATTGTCATTGATCGTCTAAAAATTGTTGGGATTATCATCATATTCTGTATTATCTGCGTGTTTCATGAAAATCGTTTTATAAAAAGAAAAAAACTGCAAGCCATGTGTATACAAGAGAGAGAGAGAGAGAGCGGTTTGGGGTGAGAAACGTGGAAGTTACGAAGTGATGATAATGTGTACAGTGATGGTGATTGCCTTTGCGATGGTACATCAGGTTGGTAGAGAGCAAAAGGGTCGGTCTGATACCAACCGATTTCGTCGATGGAGGACGAAAAGTTGCTTCGCTATAGCAGGTCCAATCAATGTCCCGTCCATCACTGCCGATTCTACCAGGAAATAGGGTTTCCCTCAGCTGCCAAACCTTTACGATGGAAAAACGTATATCGAGATACACGTAGGCGTTTCTGGACAACCTTTTACACATTTTCATGGATCGCACGTAGTCTCACGCCCTTCCCTTTTTATCCTCTTCCCTGCTTTTTCAAACTTCTCGATTTTCTACATACTGTACTGAGACCGTGGTTATTATTTTACGATTATTAGCATAGTATCATGCTGACCTTTGCCTTGCTATACGTGATAAGCTTTATAACGATCCTCTACTTTTACTCGGTTGGTAACCGATGCTTCGTTTCACTCCAAACACTACGAAATGGCCATCACTTTCTTTTTTATCGTTATCTACATCAACCCTCGAAGTAAACGGTGTGTAAATCGTTCTGGGCAAAAATTCACAAACGTCAAACCGACCACCGTTCTTCTTGTCAGTCTGTCATAACCCTCCACATCAATCTGGAGAAATTGTTTTCATAAAATATTCAACAAGATTTATAGAAAAAATAAACTTCACTTTGAATTCATACGATAACTACATTATAAATGAAAGTTCATGTAGTACTCTTTCATTTTATCTTCTGTTCTTCAACTTATATCTGTAATCAACGCTTCATGTCATAGTGATTTCAAAAATCTGATTAAAGCCCGATTCAATTGATTTATTTATTAATGTGAAAGTGAATGATGTGAAATGTGAAAGTGCTCGATAGCTTATTATAAACAAACAAAGCTATTCTGACAAAAAATCGATTCGAATGATTTAAAAAAATATTCAATACCATCTGAATTCGTTTTACAAATACATTCTGTTAGTTTTATTACTTTTCTTTCGTAAAAAGCCAAAATCAATATCGTTTGACAATGGGGGGATGCGTGTTCGAAGCCCTCGTGGTTTTCCTTGTCCTTCGGACAGTTTTTTTTCTTGTACAAAGGATTTTTCGTCATCTCGGGACCATTTTTGTTTTTTGCACAGAAACTCATTCCAAGCTTCTGTTGAACCGAAGTCAATCACAGTTCTTGATTGTTGCACCAGACTCTCTGTTTATACAGAGAAAAAGAAGAAAAGAGAAGACTAGAAGGAGAACGGACGTACGGTGTAGAATATGGCTACGTTGGTGGATGTCCTCATCGTAGTTTGTCGACTCGAGTGTATGTTTTGTGAGATCGAAGAACACAAGAGCCACGTTAAAGCCTTCATGAACTACAGATTGGTATAGACGCGACAAACGAGAACTGATTCTACGACAGTTATAAAAAAAAGACAGCATGAAGTACAGGAAAAGATTGAATGAAGGTAAAGAGAATACGATCACGAAAGTGTTGTATATGCGATAACAGGAATAGAGAGAGAAGAGAGAAAGAAGCAGATTGAGAAAGAGAAAAGGAAAGAAAGAGAGAAATGAGCGGAAGAGCCAAAAAGGATGAAAGAGCTCGATTTAGCTTTGGCACACGAATTGCCAAATCCACTTTCACTATACATACACCTTACACTCAACGAGTAATTGAAATCCGCTTGAAAAATAACAGAAAACCCGATAAATTACCGATTGTGAGACTACCTACATTGTCGTTGCGAACACACCGTACCTACGGAGATATTTTAATGATTTTTACTCCCGCATCACCGCGATCACCTTCAAATACATTCGATCTTTTGTTATTCAAAAATTACCACCATAGTATTCCTAGAATATAAACGTTGCTTTTTAATTGTAGTAATTTAATTACTTAAATGAGCAGCGAAATGTCAATGAATTTTTCAACCAAAAGAACTCAAAAAATGTTTTTCAAGTTTTCGAGCTAACGAATTTTTTTTGTTGCGTATAATATTTTAAAATATTGTATTATTGTTTAAAAATATGATGGACAAAAATTGTATTTAAAAACTGGCGTGTAAATTACTGAGCTGATCGTGAATCGACTGCAGTTATTAATTGATATGCTCCGAATATGAAAACAGGCTTCAGTTTCAATACGAAGGGTTGGATTATCCAGTGGCGTGTGTACTTTTAGAACGTCCTCATCGACAATCCAACCGCGTCCTGTATGTGGTTTGGTGCACCGATTAGCGTGGTACACCACTTTTACCACAGGATAATATGAGCGCCGATGAAGTATCAGCCACCGCTCGATTTAGCATATTTTCAACCCTCTTAATTTGCCTACTTTCCAACGGTAGCTCTTCTGTATTTTTTTTTTTTTTGTAAACGATTAATAAAATATATTATTTCTACCGTATTTCGATACATTTAATGTGGAAGAGGGGTAAAGGACATTTTCAGAAAGACACTCCAGACAACTTCTTCTCTTTCTTCAAAGGATCTAAATAGCAAAGTAAAAACTCAGTTTTTCCCAATATTGACCCTAGTCGCTCAAACTTAGTTGTCGATAATGTACCAAGAGCGTAAGAATGAATCCAAAAGTATATTTCAGGCGTACAAACGCAAACATGATAAAAAATGTTCACCTTCGTTGGTGGTATTTTCATCTCTCTCGCAGCCTCTAGCTTCGTTTATGCAGAGAGATCTACATTCTGTGAGAAAACGCTTCAACACGCAAGTGAAACTCCTGAATAAACGTACCGCCGTAATCGAGACTGACCAAAACTCATTTCAATATAAATAGTTATTTCAAGCACATACCTTTCATTTATTTCAGAGGTCAGTCAGAATGTTATCGATTATTAGACATGTAAATAAAAAATGTAGCTGAAAGTACCTCCGACAAGTAAGCTGACATCTACGACACACATTACTTCGCCCATATGGTATGACCCAATTTTTCGAATAATGTAACCAAAATAGTGTGAGAAGAGAATCCTTGAAGGGAGATGATTTCCGAACGACGATAATGGCTTGTATATCACTTCAAACAATTGTTAACTTCCAAAACTGTAATACGAATATTGACCTCGACAATTTATGAGAGGAGTTTGTTTTACGGTATACTATTCGGGCTTCACTCACCATCAAAATTCTAATCATCCTGACATGACTGCGTACATATAGTGGAAAAGAAGGCGATTGCGATCGTGTCACACCACTACCCACCCGTTAGACTATGATGCTAAGCGCGAGGATGTCGCGTGCCATGAATTCCTTCGCAGGGTAGTAATATATAACAGTAGGTACTTTCGTCGAATGGATGGTATAGGCATGTAGCATAAAGGGAGAAGAGTACGCTTTCCATGAGAGAAGCTCGAATTTTCCACGAGCACACATAGACATTGGGGTGCGACATGCTTGTCCGTATACATACCGAGTGGTACAGTATAAGCGAGAGGTGGATGGTTCGCTTATTTAGGAATGACATTCGCCGTCGAAGCCTGTATCAATGTATTGAAAGAACAAGCGAGAAAGAGTGACAAAGAGAAAAGCGAGAACACGACACAGGGCAGGAGTTTTGAAGAGAGAAGGGGACCCTTGCATACAAGAGAATTCTAGGCAAGTAGGAAAGCCGGAACGAAGCATTCGAGGACTTTGGAATGGGTATTGCAGTGACATAGAACCGTTGCTGTTACACGTTACAACACGAAGAGGGTGTAGGGATGAGTTGGTGACCACTGAGAGAGTCGAGCTTTCAAGAGGGCGCTCTGCCAGAAGGACTGCACAGAGGTAGCGAACGACAACGACCAACTGAGGGGATGAGGAGATGCTCTGTTGCCTCTGCGTATATATAACTATGGGCGCATACGTGTGTATATACTTTGCACATTTTGGTGCGGTCGTGTCAGCGTACCAAAGTGTATAGTAACACATATAGAAAGGGGAGAAGGGTGGAAAGAGAAAGGGTGAAGGTACGTGGTGCGACGAGAGAACGGAAAAGGGGTGAGTCGCGAACGGCGGTGGAGGGAGGGAGGGAGGGAGAGAGGAAAGAGAAAGCACGTTCGAACGCGAATAACGGTTGGTGATGCTGCTAGCGCTTCTGTGGACGCGATGAACATAGGATGAGTCGGTGGGTTACTGCTTTGCCACACTGCTCTATTCAGCTTGTGGTATTGCCGTGCCCTGCTCACACTCTCTGGTATCCCAGTGGTTTCCCTTGTGTTGGTAGGTCGCGTGTGCTGAAGTTCACAGTAGGGGTGTCGATCCTACAACGATGAGCCAAGAGAAGATCCAGTTTGGCTTTCGTGTATACGTAGCTCTCTCTCTCTCTCTCTCTCTCTCCACGTTCTACACACAACGAATTTTCCCTCTCGTTCAACATAGTATACACCACAACTATTGTGTATGTCGGGCCTGATACTCCAAACGCTGATCCTCCCCATTTATGTGTATACCGGTAGCATATTCCATATACAAGTTCGCGTTGGATATTGGTAAAGTTGTACGCGACATCCTGGCCAACCATCCAACCCCCAACCACCATCATCGTGTCAACACCCTTTCTGCACCCGGCTTTCGGACCAACCTTTACTCCATAACGCGGTTGTGTTATCCCCCAATGGTGGAGAAGCAGGTACGATGGGAGAGAAGTAAGAGTTTGGAAGTCATGTGGCGCCTGTATACCATCAGTAAGAATGCCCACCGCGTTCCCTTACTCAATGCGTTTCAAGAGCAACACTGAAACGACGACTTACCCTGCTGCAACCTTCTTAACTACTACTCCAAATTTTATCTCTTTCTCTCTCTATATATATATATATATGTATATCTTTCTCTGTGGTACAATCCACTGGCAAACTCGATATCCTCAACCCCAATATGGTTTTTCAACTTTCTCAGGGAAACTTGCCTGGAAGTCCGGGACGAAAATAAAATGATGCCGGGTGCAAACGATGGAGCAGAAAAAAACATTTCCGGTCGATTCTTGACGTGCAAGTGAAAAAATAAAATCAAGAAAATGATGTAAGAACAAAGAGAGTATAAGTTTCAACACATTATACATTATAAAAGACGAGCAGTTCACCACTTATCGAACATTGTATTTTTCAACATTTTACTTATTTCATAGTTCATTTCCCTCTTCCATCTCAAGCTTAACAGGCTTAACAACTATGAGATATCTTGATGGGTTAGTAATTCAACCGCAAACGAAGGATCAATGGAGAGAATTTACTATTCTATGATCAACGATGCATTTACTATAGTTACTAACGCAACGAAACAGTACAAAAATTTGATATAGAAACTTACAGGTTTGCGGAACACGCATAGATCCCCAGCAAATAATAAAACAAAGGACACAGGGCAAGAAGAGAGCGAGTAGATGGAAAAAAGAAGAGTGTTGGACAGACGGTGGAATTTCCAGTAGATCACTGTCGCCCGACAAGAAGCCAATATAAATACCTAGACGCCTTGGTCGTCCCCATCCACTGTGTTTCGTATTGCTAGAAGGCATGGTATAACCTCTAACTTCCTTTCGTCTTTCCACTATACTTTGCCCGTCCATTTTGTTTCTACCGTACGAGTTGATGCTCACATTTTTCGTAAGCTTTACACTCTTTTTGCTTTCCTTCGCTACTTCAACTTCGTCGCCCCCTCTTTCTCACGCCGCTTTCACCAGGTTTCAGCTTTTTGTTCTTCTTCTTACTAACCATTCATCGCACGTCCCGGTCATTCTCGTACTTTCTCTATCTTTTTCCATCTCTGATGCTTTCCCGAGTACACGACTTTGTATTTATTGCTCAACCTCTCTCTGCCCCCTAACTGTTCCCCCCAAACAACGTGACATTAAAGTGATTTTAATTCTACGTTAGTGACGTACACGAATGCTATTGAGTTCTAGCAGCCGAGGTAGACTATAAAGAAAATAAAACGATTTCATGTAAAACCAACTCTGCACGTTAAACCTACGCGTAAGAAGATCCTCAGCCCCTTCACAGGCAGCTATGAAGAAAATTTAATTGAACGCGAACGAAGCGACGCCGGACGCTGTTTGTATGGTTTGTTAAACCCTTGCACCTGGTAGATCAAAATGTTTCTGCACGTGATATGTTCTATCTTGCCACTTTGAAGGTGAACCACTTTTGGATATCTCTTATGTGCTCTTCTCGTTTTCTGTTGAAATCATACGTGGCGACTAAAATTATTCCATGTGCGCAGCTGTCACCCAAGCTCACCTTACCGGGTCAACCACACTTCCCTTGGCGCTTACTCTTTCTCTTTCTGTACTTTCAAGTCGTTTGTCACCTGTCAGAAAAAGAAAGATGGAGAATGGCTTCCGACTGCTTTCTGCATGGATTTCTTCGTGACATCAACGATCGGCGACAGCGACAGTTCTATCCACAAAAGCCGTGACCTCTTAGCCTGCAGGGGGAACTTCATTTCCCAGCGGAGACAAAGAGAATACAAACAGGATATAAATGATTACAGCGTAAAAATTGCACAGATCTGACCATCCGTATCTCATGAAATCCAACCCGTTTGACATAAATGCAGAATCGGCCTTATAGCGCCTGTACGTAATCCAAAGCTCGTGTACTGCTCCCCATTCCGCCCACAGAATAGGCATTACCGTGTGACCAGCATATTATACGATTATCACATTGATGATCGGATCGGAAGGGTTGGTCCTAGAGATCCTCGTTTTATTGCGGATCCTGTATGCGGTGTAGGTACCCAGGCTGGTTTAATGAGCCACCCTCTCCTCCGTTTCTGTCTTGCTCTCTCACTCACACTGACAGAGTTCCAACCCTCGCATCCTACGTCCAACGTTGAGTTCTATCCGCCTGAGCTCTGTCCAACTCTCGCTTGGAGCCCCTGTCCTCTCCTCCTTCACAATTACGCCGCACGTGTCCTGACTGGAGAAGCATATACCACAACTACGAGCCACGCTTCGCTTCTATATAGACAATGTCTTTCCTCCTCAGTTCGTAGCCCCATCTACACAACCTCTTGGTTTCCAACCCTCTGATTTCCCACTCCCCACCTATTATTCCTCACTGCTACACCAGCGACCCTTTAACCTTCGCAGTTTTCTCTGTCCCTTGCTTTACTTGGCACATTATTCCCTTCTTTATCTTGTTATTTCGTTCCTCGTAGCCGCTTATTTTCTTTGTACTCCGCGACTCTACGCTCGTTTCGTGTGTACCAGATGCTGCAAAATTGAACACGACCAGAAAACAGAAACTCTTTTTTACGGTCCCATATCCGGAGTTCCAAAAAGCTGCATTACAAAATGGATATTAATCTTAAGTGTGGTATCACATCATGACACCAGACATCAGTCTTCGAACAGCTTGTAACTTGGCTAATGCACTCCTACATCAAGCGGAAAAAGACTGTCAAACATGCCCTTGACCCACTTGTACTTAGGAAATACCGAATCCAACAGAAGTAAAAAACGAAGAAACTGGATCTCTCAGATCTAATAATAGGTAATACGAAAACTTGGTGAGAGCACTTAGCGGATGATTTCTTAATTCAATCAGACGCCACTCTTTAGATGGCTAACTGCATGGGAAGAGAACTAACGAAAGACGCGAGAGCGAAGAAAACGTGTTGACAACTGGTTTTAAGGCCAAAAGTGCGATAGTGTGGAGAAGTAACAAGACGTGAACAATGAAGAAAACATGGTGTTTCGGAAGGTCAAACCGGAACCAGGCTTGGATGTTGCGGTGGTGGTTGCCAGCTTCGCTCTAGCAATACAATTAATGTTTTTGTCGTGTGCACATGCTAGTCCATAAGAACGTAGAATCGCTGGTAAACGAGGTTCTCGAACATTTCACCTTTGTCGTTTTCCCAATACCCAATGTTACCATTGTTTTCAATAGTGTCATAGGCGTGGGTGTTTTCATCTACCAACTGAGTCACAAAGAAAAATGTTCCGGTTCATTAAAGTTTTCGAAGGAAGTTGCACACCCGCACTTATACGCAAAACGAGTTTCGTCCACTTAGAAGTGCGGAGTTTGCTACCAGAAGCTTTTTGAGAGGAGAAACGATAATGTCGAGACACGTTCCCTATCGATCTAGTGCTCCAATTGACAGCTTAGAAACTGGCAGAACGATAGTTCAGTGCAGAGCATCGTCGCGTGCCTATTAAGAGGACTTTCCGGAAGAAGGAGGACTTCAGCTACGATGGCGCATACTCAAGGTCTAAGTGGACGTAATACGTTTAGCTGGAATGTCCTCAAACCACTCCATATGAGAGAGGGTTGTGGTTGAAGGTTCGCTGAAGGGAAAAGAGAAAGTTTTTCGGTTCTGCGGGAAGTACTACGCGAATTCTCCACAATGGTCAATCTCTAGTCTACTCACTGCCTGTGTAGTATTTCATGCTCGCATATACACGCTACTGGGAGTTTACGACATTAACGCAGTTAGTGGGGTGATGAAAACGAAGATAGAACGAATTGATAGAGGAGAATGAAAAGGGGTTGAGTTGAACAGAACAAGGTGGACAGCTGGAAAAGAGGGTAAGAGGAGGAATTGAAGATCGCTGGGTCGGAGATATAGTGGGGCTGTGGTAGAAGCTGTGGAAAAGATACTAGTATGGCAGAAAATAGCGCGGAGAAAGAGAGGGGAAGCCATCTCCGTACGTAAAGAGGGATGAAGCCGGAGGCTCACAGTCTACCAGAAAGAAGATAGTAGTAGATACGTACTACACAGACAGAAGTTCGGGGAATAGCAGACTGGACGGCGCTAGAGCTCGTCGCGCTCGTAGTAAACAAAGCTGTAACTCTCCTAGCACCAAAGAATCAATGCTCTCTCTTCCACGCTACATTCTATATAGATTTGCCACGCTATAGAACATCTCGGTAGTGCATATCCACGTACTCCTTTCTATACCTACCGTTCGAAGAGCTTCTCGACGGAGGTTGGCCCCTTCGTGCTTTTGCCTCTGCTGTTTCTCCTTTTGCTTTTCCTTCCGCCCATGCTACTCATGGAAACAAACTCGGGATGCCGAGCAGGAGCCCTCGACGCATCCATCTTACTTCTCGAGTCTCTTCGCTTGCATACTGATGCATCAGACGAGGATGGAGACCGGGGAAAAGGGCAAGTCAAAAGTATCGACGGAGATGAACGCAGCTCGTGGAAGGGGTGGATGCTCGCGAACGAATTCGATGAGTTAGGCTCCACAGGGACGTTGAAAGCTCTCGCTGATAGTACTTTCGAGTTGTGGTCTTCACTGTCGAAAGTTTCATCTTTGCAACCCATACACATTTCCCAATGTGAATTGCTTTAGAACATACAGCAATTCAATCTTAATGAAAACTAAATTAGTTATATATTAATTTCTCGAAATTGGGAGTACGTATCTTTTATTCAAAATTATTATCTCGAATGAACTACATGTTTATCTTCAACCAAAACTGAACGACAGCTGAAGAAACGGACTGACTCCGATATAACATTACTGATGTCTCTCCATTTCCGGTAAACAGATTCTTTCGAACATCAGTTTTAACGAGGTCGGTTGTCCAATACGACGCCGATTGAATCGACGCATATAATTCTGTTTACAAGGACAAACTACGTACGATCATATCGATCATCGGGTATATCTCTTCCCAAAGGAAGGAAGACACCAGAACTTTTTATCCGAAGTCACTCAACCTTATATCCTCTTAACTTAGATTTCTCTTTTCGCTATTTTCTGTTTCCCATATTCGTTCAACGTTTCATTATTGTGTTCATGGAAGTCTGGAACTTCGTAACATTCTACAAACTCTCTGCATGCAACACATCCGTGTATACAATGTAATGGACTCGCAAAGCAGTTGTTTATCATCGAAGAGAATAATTACATCGTGGTGGTGTGTATAAGTGTGTGTATGTACAATTTTAACGAGAGAACATAACTTGTTCTGCCTTTTTGCTTTCACGTTCACCCGGTTCCTACTCATCGAATAAAACAGTTGACTCGGACCGAGCGATAGTGAACTTTTCTGAAACTACAACCCCTTTAACTCCATTTGCAGTTGAAACTGTGGATCCGTTACAAGATATACCCTAGCCAGTAGACTATGTAAAAACGCGAAAAACTCTTTTGGATGTAAAACGAACAGCAGAATTGTGTGGGAAAGAAGGAATGCAGTATGGAAAGTTGTAGAGTATGCTGAGCTTTTTTACAGGATCTCCACCCTCAGCAACACAAACCCGCGACGAGATGAAGGGTGTGATCTACCCTCGAATCTTTTACGCGGGATTGCACGCGCCCAGCCCAACCAACCGCTCCAGAACTAAAATCCCGACGGGGAAAGCTCTCATGGTACAGATTCTAGCTGTGCAAGCGGGAGGGGAGGGTTGAAAAGAGAGTGGTACGCAAATCTTTCGCAGGATTCCACAAGCGGTAAACCGAACGTTTGCTCTCCAGCCCGATCGTCCGGACAAAGTTCAACCTTTTATCATGAAAACCATCGTAATAACTCTTTTCCGGCTGGCCAGTAACTCTACTGGCACCCGAGAACACACTGGAAAATAGTTCTTTATGCGATTTTTGGACTCGACTACTCTAATAGTTGGATAGAATTTACAGACCGCTGTTGATGCATCTTTCTGATGAATTTTCAAACTGCGTTGCAGTTATATCTCTCTGGTCTCTGGTTTTACACCTGTACAACTCCATGTGCAAAACAAAGTGCACATAACCTGTAGATCTAAATAAACTGGTGTTAATTACAAGCTGTGTTGCATCGAATAATATGACACAATAACGATATATCGAGAATGGGAATTTTCGCGTGACATTCGATTCAGGTTGGTGCTTTCCGATACACGGGAAGAGCATAAATATTTCATGGTTGCGGTCTCGTATATAGGTTTACCACTCGTTGTCTATGTGTGTAGAAAAGAGCAGTTTTAAAAATAAAACAAAAGTCTCAATGTAAAACGCGATTTCATAACAAAACCTCGGTGGTCGCAATACGAAACATTCATGCAACCCGTACATGCTATATAATTTAGTTACATGGATATTGTACATCGGAAAACTTCGCACCCACGCTGTGCTCGTTGACTTTCACGACGCTTCCCGACGACAATTTTTCCACGCTGAAATTCAGTCGTCGAGAATACGATAAAGTTTTACCCAGAAAAACACTCGGTTTTCGAACTTGCATATATATGTACAGATATAATACCAAGTTTGTCATGAAGGATTGATACTTATTGTTGGTCGGTTCATGTGCAAAATTTATGTTCTTCTTGGTGTCCAACCGATTTCACTGTTTGTCCATACGAGGATACTTGTTTTGTGAATATCCCCCAACTGCAATCTGCTGTCATACACATTCGTTTCGATCTTGTGGTTATATATGCCAACCGCTATTTTCCTTTCGGAAAGAGTGAGCTTCGGTGCTCTGGGTGTTTTTCGGTATTTCGAAAAACTTTTAAACGTAAGTGATTCCAGTGGGTTGGAAATTGTGAAAGGATGTGCCATAATCGAATTGGAAACAAACATTTTCGTGAATGTTTTTCCAGATGAAGAGATGAGGGTAGTTCGGGAAACGGACAAAATGTCTTTGAGCTATATACTTAACGGGTATTGACAAAAAAGTTTTTTTTTTTTATTTTATTTCTTTACGGCATTTTGCCAATCGATTTAATCTCAGAGTAACCATTATTTATTCAACTCTTTTTCTAGGTCGCTTGGATGTTGTTCGACAAGAGTGCAATTCTGACGGTTCAGCATCACGTTATAACGAGGAATCCACGGATATCGGTGACCCATGATGGTCATAAAACGTGGATTCTACATATCAACAACGTGCAGGAAGACGATAAAGGAAAATACATGTGTCAGATAAACACGGC
Source organism: Campoletis raptor (assembly GCA_948107755.1). Lineage (NCBI taxonomy): Eukaryota > Metazoa > Arthropoda > Insecta > Hymenoptera > Ichneumonidae > Campoletis > Campoletis raptor. The sequence continues at coordinate 10,436,763 of OX403626.1, forward strand.
GACAGCAAAAACGCAATACGGATATTTACACGTCGTTGGTAAGGGTCATAAGAATTATAATCGTATTATATATCCGAGTACAAAAAAAAATACTGCAGATTTAAAATTAATTGGTATTGCTCATAATTTTAACGAGACCGAATGAAAAATCCACGTTCCAATGGTCATCGTGGTACGACCACGGTAGCTTACAATATGGATTACTCAGTGGCATTGTTATTAAAGTTATTGTCAATTACTCGAGCTATATTGCGAAATAACCGTCAGAAAAGATACCGAGGATAAAATGAAGAGGGGCTGGAGAGTATGACCTATACATGGTGCTCCTTCTTGCTAAGCGGACACACTTGTGTTTTTTTTTGTTCTCTATAAATAAACGTCATCCTTCTCGCACTCCCAGCTTTTCAACGAGCTGAGAAGAGCCGAAGAGAAAGAATCCTGGGGTCAAACCCTCCAGGAGGATTTTCATTTTACCGGCGAATCCGACAAAGCGAGAGAAACAACAAGTGCTATCATAGATCCTGAGTGATATAACATCTTTTTTTGTCTCTTTCTTCTTCACCTCCTCAAAGAAAGAAGAGAGCTAGATTGTTTCGAGTATCTATCTTTTTCTGTATCCCAGCCTTATTCATAAGAAGAACACAGAATAAGGTGCACAAGATCTTCCACTATTTCTATCTTTATCCCTCCCTGTGTCTCTCTTTCTTTCATTCGCTCATTCTCTAATCCACGACAATAATAATTTAACAGCAAGAGAGAATTCGTCCGTTGGATTCTACTCGCTTGTTTTAACCTTTTGTGATAGGAGAATTGTGAGGTAGAGAAACGACAACCACCTCAACAATTTCATCACTGTATTCTCTTCACGGTGCACGGAGCAAGCGAGAGGGAAAGGGGAAGTAAGGGATAGAAAGGATAGTGGGAAAAGGCAGAGAAAGGGAGAGAGAGAGAGAGAGAGAGCGTGGGAGATCAGAAAGTGAAGAGGGCAAACCAGCAGAACATCCCCGCATTCTGCCATCCGGTAGAACATATTAATACCTCGAGTTTTGACATCTGCGAGGAGGATATCGCCCCGCTGAACCTTCTGCCTTCATGAGGAAGAAGCGGCGAGACAACGCTCACCCCCCTTCCTCCCTGCCCCTGACTCGGCACGGAGGAGTAATCAGAAGGCTAGATTAATTGTTTCCACGGGTAGGGGACTCTTGGGTATCCTCGATTCCTTTCTGCTTCTCTATCCTTCTCTCCATCTCATACATTCGTTGTTTACAGCCCCTCTCTCTTCCTTACTTTTTCTGTCTCTCTGTCTCTCCCACGTTTTCATATTTTCCCCTTTCACTATGGATACAAATCTTCACCACTACCCATTGCAATAAAGACGAAGAAGGACGTAACCAAGCAAACACTTGCAAGATTCAGAAAAGCAGAAAGTTAGACTTCTCAAGTACCTCTTTGTCTTTGGCTTGTCCGATCTTCGCTCTTTACACCTCATAGAAAACAAAGATAAAACATTTAATGGCCAATAACCTCAACGTTCCATTCAATATCCTAACTTTTCTATATCATCGAGAATAAAATAATAAATTCCTGAAGTATTGTTGTTAAAAGTGTTTTTAACTTCATGGGATCAGAAATATCTGTATTTTTTTTGACAGATTTTTTCGTGGTATCGAAAAAACTAATCAACCGTTTTATTTTTTTATTTTTTTCTTGCTGGAGCCATACGACTACGCACCCGTCGCTGTCTGTCGACCATATGGTCATCGTCTATTTAAACTTTACTGTATCTTATATGCTCAATTTTCCAAGAAATTTCAATTGATGAATACAAATGAAAATTTCTCATGCGAAAATTGTCCAATTTTTTATTATTTTTACGAATACTAGAAGCTGAGTGAATTTTCTGAACTTCCTTGGAGAAGTTATCGTATTAAGGAGTGTGGAAGGAGTTGATAGAAAAATATAAGGAACATCGGTAATTTTTCATCACGGTTGGCCAATTCCAATGATTTTTAGTCCTGTCGTTACAGACGATCCGGGATGTTTTGCGCCCTCAACCCCGAATCGTCGAAAATTTTATATAAAGCTTTTGCTCGTGCAATCGCAAAGATCACATTCTCGTAAACATCATCTACGACTATACGACGGACGGTTATATTCTTATTTCCGGCGTCGACGGATGCGTAGCTTTTCGTTCTTCATGCTTCGTTCCCAGACCAACGACGACGAAAAGAGTCGCTCTGAAATTCTCCATGTAACGGAAATTCTCTTATATATAACGTTACGTTTAGAAAAGTAAGAAACAGACGCCCATATAGACATGGAAGAAGCACTGCTAAGCTTTATTTCCAAAAGGAAGATAAAAGACAAAAAAAAAAGCTTTTTCTCTTTCAGCTTCACTCCTTAATTTCATTAATCATTTGATTAATCAACGACAGAAGGACAAAGTAAATTTGTTCCATTTCCAACACCATTAATTTGAGTCATTGAAAGAATGATAAATAGCAATTATAAACATTCAATATTATAAAAAAATTGTTTGAAAATTTTCCACAGTGAAAATTAGGTCGAACATGATAATTCACCTAATCAATTAATTTCATTATGAAAAATACAGTGGTCTATAGAAAAAATAATGATAAGCCTGTTGTTTACAATGGAATCATTGAACCGCAAAGGCATATCTTCCAATCGAAGAGTTCAATATTAAATGCATATAGCCTACAAATTGTCTGATCCTAATTGCCATTTGGAGAAAGAAAATTTATTTTCAATGCCAAATGAAATTGCTCTATCGAACAAAAACCTCATCTTTTATCTACGCTCGTTCGTTTACATGGAAATACACAAAAGAGAATCAGAAAAAGAGGTAAAAATTGCAATACAATTTCAATCTGTATGATTTATCGTTATTTCATTAAAAATTGAAGCAACCAAGTTCCCATACGTAATCTGCACTAGAATAACTGTTTTCTCATTTCTAAATTCTCTCTACATAGTCATAACCCCCTTCTGTTCATATACGTTGGTCTGTTACGCCTCGTACAATGGCCCCAGGGTTCTTCCCAACACCCCCAACCGTTACGTACTTTCAGCTCTTGTATAACCCGAGTTTAAGGCGAGTTAACGCAACCCACAACTGAGCACAACACGTGGCATCCTCCGGTCTGAATAATGCATTGACAGTCCGTGCTTCTGCTTCCTCTTCCTGGTCGTGTACAACACACATTCGTACAGGACACGAGACGTCCTCGGGCGACCCCAGTGGACTCTTGTTTGCTTGCTCTCTTGTCTATACAGCACCGTTCCTATACTCACACAAACCCCCCTCGTTCAATCCACGCTTACTCAACAATTCGGTAACAAGCTCTGTTTAGCTTTAATGTTACGATACATTGAGGAGATCCGTCGAATTGATGATCCACGATAATTCGTGCAATTGATGGTCCACCAATATCACCAAAATCCACTTTGTGCACACTCCGAATATCTCCCGTCGTATTCGATTGAACGTAGGAAGCTTTGTTGATTTATTCTACTATTTGAAGCCATTTTCGGTTCGATTGATTCTCGTTAAACCGAAAACAATGAGATAAGATCAGAAAAAACAACTAAACAGAGATGAATATTTTCTTATAGCAGCGAAGAATTAACAAACAACTGAAAAATCTTAACGCTAAACAGTCTACAAGTTATCTCCTTATTTTTTCATTGTTTTTGTTATCCCACGTTCCTTCTTATCGACATTTTGGCGATTACCAATTTTCACTGGGATTTTCGTGGCGTCTTATCTGCACGAATGCGCCTCTACGAGAGAAACCTTATAGTAATGCTCACGCAGACGATTTTCTCGATGCTTTCTCGAGACTGTAACCGAATCCTTATACTCGACTGTGCCAAGAGGACTCTTCCCACTTTTTTCGCCTTTGGCTTCCCTCTCGCTCCCATTCTTCCAGTCTGTTTATCCCTCTCCCTCTCATGCACATACACATTCTCGAATTTAGATCTATCTCGCCGTGCCTTCCCACGGCTTTGCACATGATCGTACATAGTACGTACACCCGATTCCACCGACATCGCTATCGAAGAAAATCGATTTGCGTGTGAAAGAATGCCGGCAGCGTGCACCTATCGAAACTCACTTTCCGACGATCCTGATCTTAATGCTACACTGACTATATATCGCTCTTCCACGTACGAACGAGCATCAGAACCAAAGAAAAAAAAAAAAAAAAACAGAAACGAGTCGATTTTTCAATTCCACATTTTATCACTACCCGTGAGGAAATATTTTTCGTTACTTATTCTCAAAACACTGACTCTACCGATTAAAAAAAGAACGAAAAAAAAACCCACAAAAAGATATTTCAGCATGACTACGATTTACTGTGTGAGAAGAGAAGTTCGAGGCTTTTGTTATCATTCTGTAATTGTTACAAGAGTTTATGGCTTCAGGATGGATAAAGTGTATCGTATCAGCGTATTGTTGTCATTTCGCTAACGCTGCAGTTTGCATCATCAGAGCTGGGAGCTCCGATACTGAAACACCCTGCATGGTTGCAAGTAGTCCATCTACACTGATGGTCATCCTTCCGGATAATTGCACCGACCAGAGTTTGTGGTTAATCGATCGATCAATTAAAATACGCCGAAACTTTACACACGGCATCGATCCGGAAGTCATAAACCTTTTCCTCGATTGTATGTAAAATAAACGCAAGAATAAAATGTGAATCCTTTGAAAAAAAAATATATGTTTTTATTTACTCGTAAATTTGGCTGTTTCAGTTCCTCCGGATATCGACGACGCCTTGAGCTCATCCGACGCCATAGTAAGCGAGTTGGCTAATGTTACGTTAACGTGCAAAGCTACGGGCAGTCCGAAGCCGACTATACGTTGGAAGAGAGATGACAACGCGAAGATTGTCATAAACAAGACATTCGAAGGTAAGTGAAATCTCTTGGTGAGAATCCCACAAGAATAAGTAAAAAACTTGGGAGGAAGTCAATGAAGAAGGAGGGAAAAAAAGAGTGTATTCAATGGGGAGAAAAATACAAAGCAAGAGGTCAAAGAGGACGTGGAAAATATAGACGAACTAAGGGAGGAAGAAATCTTCACAAAGTCAGGTGTTAAAGTTTTACGACGAGTCAGAAAATGGAAGTGAGAAAAAGGGGAGTAAGATAGAGTCAAGAGAAATCGAATTTCTTTTCAGCATGTATGATGAGAGTGAGAGTGCGAGAAAGAGAATCTATTCGCGGGGGTGTGTTACGTCTCGTTTTCACTCAGCGCACTACGAGAATACGCGTTTGCTTTTTTCGTTTGTCCTGTACATTTCTCTGTTATTCCAAGGGTCTTTATTATATAAAGGGTGTTCCAAGAATAAACCTCTCCATTTTTCGTGCGATAGAAAAGACAGTTGAACGACACAAATCCGAAGAGAAAAGTCGTGAAGCATTTATCTTTTTGATTCACCGTTGATGAGATTTTGACAAATTAGAGACAGCCAATTAGAAAAGCACTTGCCCTACTCTAAGATTTTCTTCGGCAAGAACCGGATTGGTTATCACTGATTAATTTATATCTCGAGAACCTTGCACCGGAGTTAAAAACCGATGAGGAGTTTCCTGTACGGAATTTCACGACCAATTTATCCTGCAATACGAGGCCATGATTATTGGAACACCTTCTATATATATATATTCATATGAAAAAAGTTGAAAGCGTTGTATATATCGATAGATAAGCGAGGCAAAGTCCTTTCAAGAAGTACAGAAGAAAGATAGACACTTAAGAGAGAACATAAGGGATAAAAACAAGGACGGGCTATACCCCTCTATACAGACCGTTCTGCTAATTCGAGTGCAGCAGTAGCACTCGCCAACTCGAAACAATCTACGAAGGCCAATTCCCAAGTTTAACCCGTGTTTAATGATCCAAGACTAGGGAGGGCGGAGATTGGGAAGTAAGGGGTGTCTTTAGGAATCAAGTGAAGATTTCTCGACAGTACAAGTTAAGTAAGAAGTGGATATTCCATTTGCTACTACATATGTCCTAGACTAAAACCTTGCCAAAAGTCTGTTGATATTAAATAAACGTCATTTAGGAACTCACCCTTCATTTTTATCGTTCAATTCTTAACAAATTAATGCTTAAATTATTCATCACATTAAAATCAATTCGAAATGATCACTTATTAAAAATATTATTCACAACATTTTATAGGGATAATGAAAATATTAATTTCTTGATTTCCTTAGTTCCTACTAACCTTTTGTTGCAGTTTTGGAGTGGGAAGGCGAAACACTGGAAATGAGTCGTATCTCGAGGCTGGAAATGGGAGTCTACTTGTGCATAGCGAGCAACGGAATTCCACCTACAGTAATGAAACAGATCAAAGTGTCAGTCGACTGTGAGTACAATTTTTTCAATTATCTTATGCACTTATCAATGATTATTAATCGCTCTACTCCAACTCGTTTATTCAATTATTCCGACCAATTGAAAATATTTGATTGATCGTCTGATTCAAATGATCAAAATGGCACAACTTGTTAAATTATTCCAACTTGTTATATTATTGAATTCAAATATCATTTTCTTTTCCTTCAAAGGAAAGACAATACAGTTTTCGATGTCTTCAATATTTTGTAAGAAATACGATGAACTTGCAAATAACATCATAGTGTGTGTATCATTTTACGTGCAGTATGTCGAGTGAAACAGGCCTGAAGTGGCAATGTTACCCGGTTTCTCAAAGCTGCAGTGCTAGATAATATAGACATATCAAGGAGGTTAAGATTCAAGTGTATTTTCTGGCGTTTCCATGTCAGTGGATTCTATTGACGCTCATACGAACTACCCTTTGTCGAATGTCATCAGTTCGTCGTTTCTGTATCAACATACTTCATTGAGTTTCCATTTCCTTATTGCGCGACATATACAACTGTGATGTTCGCAGTAAACAAATCTTTTATTCCAATTATCAGAATCGCGATTAAACGTAAATAAAAACTAAATAATCTTGATAATCAAAAGGATAATAACTTTGAAAGAACTTGCAAGATGCAAATTTGTTTAAATCTATAATCATAAGTAGATGAAAAATATATGTCAAGAACCCTTCGCACACATGGAGTGTGTTATTTGTGATTCGGTATTCATGACTTCACACTTTGTAGACGATAAAGTACAGATTAACAAATTGCTGCGGATTGTTTTCGTGCTAGTGTTCCAAAAAGAGAAACGGAGAGAAAGAGAGAGACAATGTAGCAACGCACAGGTTTCTTTTTTATGAGATAGCCAGCACTCTTTATTCTCTTCCGTCATCCCTGACATGAGGAGATTAATTAAACGCATGAACGGATTACACCTATCTACTGTAGCCTCAATGCTTAATGGTATGCTCGCAGTCACATTTTTTCGTTCTCTTTCCCTTTCTCTCACTTTCCATGATCCGACGACATCACGTAGTTTACGAGTGAAAAAAATAAAAAAATAAATAACAAAAATCTGTTGTTTTGGTGACACGGGCTCAGTCTGGATATTCCGTGTCCAAAACTCCAGAAAATTTGCTTTTTTTCTTTTTTCTACGACTCCATAACCATTGATTAATTATGAAATTCACAATTGAACTTTTGTTTTTATATTCATTAATTTTTTTACGTTTTGAATAATAATTAACAAAGCTTTGAATATTGCATATATTTAGTATTTGTGAAAATCCGGTATGGTGGAAAAAAATACATGCTTTTTTCGCACGTATATCTATTTTCTCGAAGCATTACAGGAAATAACCAAGCTCAAGAAAAATTCCTCGTTTCATCACTCTCGTCGTAAAAATCGTTGAATTATTCATGCCTGTCCGGTAGTGTTATACACGTCCTGCTTTTCCTCCTTTGTTACACATGCTACCTTGGAATTCTCAGGTGTATCGACATATTCTTTCAGCTTCGATACCCTCACATTACGAGTAAATATTCACGATACACTAGCTGCACATTTTGTAAGGTGAAAAATGGACGTTTGAAATGGCAGAAGCAAAAAAAAAAAGGTGTAGTAACGTAATTTAGCTGAGACATTTTGAGCCTTCTGACTTTTAGCGAGATAGCTGTTGCTCGTCCTCCATCGCATCTTCTCTGTCTGTTCAATCCCTAGAGAATCTCACGAGCTCTTGACTCTCAATATGCATCAAGATACTTGAACTTTTTTTTTTGTTTTTTTTTTGTAAAGTCACGCCACGGCTTCTTCGCTCGCGAACGTAATAAAGATTTATCAGACCTATCGCTCAATTCATCTATCCATCTACCATCCCCCTCAGCTGTACGTTCAAATAAGACACATGCTTAAATTTATTTCCATCATTTATGTTTGTTAACCATGCATAAAGAGAAGGCCAAAAATTTGGAAATTATTAATGCTTTGAAAAGGAAGTATTTAACATTGACGTAATCCGGCTGTCGAGCCTCGTAACGGGGCAAATTATCAATAGAAAAACACTTAATTATAGTGTTTCAAAAAGCTTGCGATTGTACCAGTGTAAATTCATGCAAAATCATACAAGTCCCCCGGGAAAAACTTCCTGTATCAAGACCCAAAGTTAAATAGCGATTCTTAAAATAGGTCCCACTCAAAACGATCAACCTTTTATTAGAAACTTTGATTCCTGCAACCTGTAATTCTTGAGATATAATCTTGTAAAGCTTCGAATCAGCCAGCCCGTATATAAATCACGTGAATTGTACCTCTTTTCCAATGTGACCTCTTCGTAGGAAACTGTAGTGTGGTGGTTGGTTGAAACCACGTTTTCACCGGGCTACACAGTATCAAGAGTCACGAGGATGCAAGGAGTTTCTTCTCAAGGAGATTGGAGAGGACAGAGGCGAGAGAAAACGTGATGCGTGTGTGTGTGTATGTAAGCATGTGTAGGTTGGAAAGGTGGAAGGTCTAATTTATTCGAACGAGAGAGTCTGGTTGGGTACAGGCCGTGGTATAGAGGTCGCCGATATCGGTAGTGCGAAAAGGAAGAAACATGTCTGCACCAACGGGGGTACCAGCTGAAACGTGAATAGCTAGGATACGGGGAAGGAAAGGGGGTTGTTTTATATATACATATGTATACGTATAGTTAGGTATAACCTTAAGGGAAGGATGCTATGAGCAAGCTATACATACGTTTTGCTGCGGCATCGCTGTGGAACAGCTCCAGTCACGTATAGGCGGTGATTCAACCCCCCTTTCCAACCCCCTTTAGACCGCTACTGTTCAGTCTCTGGCCCATACGAGCTGGACCGGAATCCCTTTTGCCCTCAACCGTTTCTCTTGCCCAAGAGAACCTTCGCCGCTGGAGCAATCTGTTATTAAAATCAGCAACGAGAAAAATCCGTGCCGTATCTCCTCGTGCCTTGCCTGTACTTCTTTCTTTTTCTATCTTTTTCTCTCTCTTTCTCTTTCTCTCTCGTTCGCTCTTCATTTTTCTCTCTTTTGCTACAGCAACTTCCTCTTTCACTCTTTCTCTCATCTTCGTCGAACTTTACCTGCTTTTCCCTGTGCTTCACCATTCCACCCTCACTAATCGCTAGCTCGACAGACGTGTTACGGCAAAAATTAAGCCACATGCAAACTCGGAATGAAATTACCGAACGCCAAACCACCCCGGGATCGTTCAGTTGAGAGGACAAGAAAAGAGAATGAACGAGTGAGAGAGGGAAATAAAAAAAAAAAAGCAGAGGTCGAGATTTCCTCGCGCTGTTCTTCAGGCCACCGCGGGTGACGATTTTTTTGCTAATCTTTTCTTTCCAACGTCGATGAGAGTTCACGACCACCCTCTATACCACCATCCTTAAGCGTAATCTTCTTCAATCCACTCATCCCCAGTACCATTTTCTGCCGTTTTTATTCTTCATCCCTTTTCGACTCTTTCACTCCGATATACAGCGAGCTTGCCAGGCGGTGATTTTTTCTTTGAAATATTAAAAATTAGTCTACACACAATGTATCTGTGCAAGTTTGACAGAAATTAGAAACGGATAACATTATACGAATTACAAAGTAATTCAACGTTTCACTAAATTACCACCCAGGAGCACAGCTTGTCAAACAACAAAGTTTAATTTATTTATTTGCGTCTATTTATGAATAATGGAAAAAACAATTAATCGATAAGCATCGATATTTGACTGCCAGGATACGAGGCCATAGAGAATAAAAATAAAAAAGGAATCATCTACAGGGTTCGCCACAGCGTGCAATTGGAGGATTTTTTTTTTTTATTTATTTTTTGTTCACCCCACAAAATATCCGGATGGCGTATATCGCGGCATTCTCATTTCGCTGCGGCTCTGCGCCAGAGAGCGATTATTTAAATCGTTGAATCGCGCGACAGCGGCGGGGCTGTTGAACCTCTCGCCCATTCTGGCACGCGGTAACGACTTTCCAGATGAACGCACGTGTCGACGATACCCCCAACCATCCTCCCACACTCTCTCACAGATTGTAATTTAATTGATAAATTCGAAGGAAATTGAACTTCGACCCGCGAACTATGTATGCACATCTAAAGCATCAATGAAATTGATATTATATTGCATTTCGTCGAGTTATCTCTACAAATATATTTTCACAATCGTTTCGTATGCTTCTATGTTTGCCTCGGTTTCTCAGAATCAAACCATAGAAGTTAAAGTGAATCTGAGAAGTTCATTGATGATGAAATTAATAAAAATAAATGGTTAAATATAGACATGATATGAACTCGTCATCCGGGTCACATTGACCCAGTGTGTTAATATGTATTTACAAATAATAATCTCCATTGTTAACTTCTATTAAATTTTCTTGAAATTCATATGACAATGCAAACATTGTTAAAGAAGACGTGTTTGGCTACAATATCGCATGTTCCTTTTGTCACTTCATCGTTTCTCTGCCTCCGTGACTGTTCGTCAACCGTTCAGAGAGAAATAAACAGACGGACAAAGATACCGTTTTTGCCTCAATTTCTTCTTCTGTCTCTATCTCTTTGTCATCTATGTTCATTGTTCGTTTGCCGTTTACACCGAAAGTGAAAATGTATTCGAAATGATGATCCTTAAACTTGACGATTGCGTTCTCGGGTTAACGCTTTTCGGCGTTTTACGTCAGAATAAATGTATAGTTGGAACCTTGACGAAAAGAGGAGTTGCGTTGTGGAGCTTGCTTTATCGTCAGCTCTATATATATGTGATACCTAGTCCTTCTAATTCCAGTCTCTTGTCGATCGTTTTGCTTGGCACGTCCCCCAAAAAACTCATTAACGCGTCTCTTGGCTTTCTCCGTGTTTTACCTCCCCTCCATCCACTCTCTTTCTCTTTCTCAAAATTCCTCTTTTTCTCTATCTTTCTATTTTAGCTCAGTAACGATAAATCCGAGTAAGAGTTCGACCATTCTGTTTCTTTTCCTATAAGGAAACGAAGCTCTTCGCAGGGTTATCTTGAAGGAGCATAATACGGTTTACAATGAAGCTAAAATAGTGTTTCTTCTAGAAGAAGAAAGAGAAAGAGAGGAGAAGAGATTAAGATAGATAAAAAAAGGAAGACGAAAAGGGATAAAAGTAGAGAAAGAAAATGCCGAATAAATGGCTAAAGAAAAGGACAGGGAGGTGAAGAGGACGAGAAAAAGAGAGAACGAGGAAGAAAAGAGTTTTCAAAAGATAAGAAGCGAAAAATAGATATACGTCTTCGCACACTCCGCTGTACAGACTTAGAGAGTGAACACACGCAAGTTACAGCATTTCTCTTCTTTCTTGATGCCTCTCTTTCGTCTTCTCACTATTCGAGATATAAGAGAGAGGTTTGAGCATGAGAACGAGAGAGAGGGAGAGAAAAGAGTAAGAAAATTCGTGACTCACCAAAAAGTCCTTTGGAGAAATAAAACGCTTGCCCTTACACTGTTACTATTTCCGTTTCCCCTCAGTCCTTTCTCTTTCTATTTTTCTCGCTCCCTTTCGTTCTCTGTATTCGGTGCGCATACCGAGCAAAGTTCACAACCTCGCAATTAAGCTCACGGTGATACAGACGGTTTCCTTGCTTTCGAAGTTAACTTTCTCCAGCGAAAACTATTCGGTTATCTACGTATATATAAAACACATTATATATGTCTACATTACTCACTGGATCTATTTTTCCTGTCGTCGAAACTCATATTTAATTGAAAATGAAGGAAACATAAGTTTTACGAGTTAATAAGAAAGATACGTGCTTGCAACAGACCATTTTTTAACGATTACTCTGTTTTTGCAGACACGATGATCAAAGTATTGGTGTTTTTACATTTTCTTATTTTAAAGCCACATTCGTTGGGATAGATTTCAAAAAGAAGAGATGATTTTTATTTATTTTGGTTTTACTTGTCTGACAACACATGGATTTTTCTACTCGACGAGTAGAAAAATTCTTATTGGACCGACACGTGTATTAAGTTTGAGGATTTCGGTTAAAATCACGAGGTCCATATCGGAACGAACACTTTATACGAAGGAGAGCTTTCTTCTGTGTTTCACCGCGAAAGTACACGCCATGAAACTTTCATAAACGAGTGTCGCAAGCTCCTTGAGGTAAAATATTGGCTCAATCTATGTGTCCTTTTTTTTCCTTCTCTACTTGAATGCCCTCGTCGTCGTCGTCGTCGTCGTCGTTCCCAGGGTGCAGCATGTTTATAAACCTCGGTAAAATCTTCTACCCGTCGCCAGAGGGAAAGAAAGGACCAGTCGCACCCCACGAGTAAATCCTCGATACCACGACCGCGCAACATCTTCCAACGCTTTCAACCCATAAGTTAGAGCACTTCAGTACCCTCTCTGTCTTATAACCCTCTTTGCCATCCTCACACCCCACATCTCCGTTACTCACGATATCTCGTTCTCCACTGTAATGCTGCAGTACTGCACTATACTCTGAATCTTCTAACAGTGCATAAAATATTATATACTGGAGTTTCCACGTCAAATCGAAATAACCAATAACCTCCAATTTTTATTACTATTATTCACAATTTTTCTCTCATTTTGTTCATTTTTGTTAGCTTTATTTAAATAACTTTTATTTAATAAAGTTACTGAAAAATTGAACAACGACATATTTTTTGAACTATTCACTCCTTCTCAGAATCGATTCCACATTTTCTCAACACCACTGTTCCTATTTCTGTTCCTGCAAGTCCCCGAAAAAGTGTTGACCACAGTCACTCTTCCCTAATACACCACGTTTTCTCATTTGCATGATCGACAAAGAAAACTGCAGAAAACCTGGCCAGATATACAAAGAAAAACTGCGGATATATTTTTATTAAGTTTCAGTTGACTAACTTTATAAAAACTCAAGAAAATTGCATTTCGCTTAGCGATTGATACGCCAGACTTTACATGGCTAAGCGGTCACCCAACAAAGTATTGCTGTCGGTAATAATACATTTATATTTATTATTCGACAGTAATCAAATGAAACTTTTCGAAAGTTTCATAATCAGGACTGCAAATAGAGGAGAATAAACGAGCCTTACGTCGTAATGTTCTGCACTATACATCCCGAGGATTTCAAGAATTCTCCAGAATTTACGACGTGGAAAACACACTCGTATATTTGTCGCGTAAACAAAACAGCACCGCTATGTATAAGATCAAGACGAAACTAAGATTAAATGCGGTAAAAAAAAAACGCGGTAAAAAATTGGCGACCCTAAGAGTTAAAACGTCGTGTATAGTATAACTAATGTGTCTTTGAAAACGTGCGTGGAGCACGTGTATCTTGAACTCTGAATCTTCGTGAGTTCTTCACACTAAAGCATTCAAATATTTATATACAATTCCAAGAAGTTATAAATACATTATGTAGTAGCCAATAAGAGAACTCTTTGTTTATCTCTTTTCAAAGCCAAAGCCATCATGAGACTCAAAAACATTCATCGCTGCTGGTGGCACATTGTTATTAAATATGCACCATATAAATATATATATATAAATATATATCTAAGGCTAGGACGGAAAAAGCGAGAGAGAACAAAAAAAAAGGCAAACGAGATGCAATGGTGGTTGTGGATGCATCTCTTGTGGCACGCGCGAACTTCGCATTCCTTGCATACGCCAGCGATCTACACAAAGAGAGAGAGAGAGAGAGAGAGAGAGAGGGAGGGAGAGGGAGAAAGAAAGAGGCAAAATGAGAAAGAGGGAAACAAGAAACGGGGATAGCGGAGGCAACAAACGCCGATACAACAGCTTGGTACATACACGAAACATGTACTTTATGTGTATAGATAAATGTTGCAGTGTATATACAAAGTAAACCGATCGTCTACAAGGTGTCGCAGAAATCATCCGAAAATGAGAACAAAGTATAACATGACAAAAAATTATTATACAAGTGAAAAATACTATGCGATAGGAATGAAATTATCATTGGCTATAAAATTGGGATACTCTTTTAAATATATTGAAATAAAATTGAAATACTCGTAGGCCCGATGTCCGGGAAACTAGACTTTTTCTATCGTGAAACAAGAATATAGAGAAATAAATAAAAATTTAAAAAACGATAAAAATACACGTGAGATTGGCTCATAAAATAACATATGATAATTATTGTACACCCTGTAGAAATAAAAAATAAAAGGACAGCAGAAAACGCTCAACGCCTCCACGCTCAGAGGCGTTCGTAAGTAGTGTTGGCATTTCACAAAGCAAGTAGTAACGGTCGAACTATAGTCAGACCGCACTTCCACAGCGCGTGTGTGTGTACCTCCATATTCTTTCAACTCATACGCGCTATTCTGAAGCTCTATATTCTATATATATATACGAAGGATGTATAACTACACCGGTGGGGTTCACCGCGGTGTGCTTTTGTTTTCCGTTTTTAAATGCGGGCACCCGACGACGCGTATGAATTCCGAGAGGCGTTGAATTTTTATGAGCTCGCGTACCGCGAATTAGCCACCAATGGTTCGAGAACATCCATATATATATATTATTTATCTACACCTACATAGATATACCGTTTTTACATACCGTCATATATTTTTTTCAACCATATACAATGGCCAGGGTCAACATATACGAAGCCAAATAAACGATACGGAACGTAAGCCTGAACTTGCATTTTTCGCTTGATCGAAACGAAACTAAAAAACATGAAGACACTCATAATTGATTTACAATTGGACATGCGCTAATTTTTATTTCATAAAAATTGTTTCAACTGCATTATTTGTTCTTTTGTATGAAACAAAATTTGGATGTTCAAAAGTTGGAAGATTTTAATCTGTTTTTTTTTTTTTTTTTTTTTTTTAAGACAATAATGGGCTTGTGCAAACTTTAAATATAGTTTTGTGCTTAAAAAAAAATTGTTTTTGCTTTATGCCTGTTATATTTCAGCTCCGGTATGAGCACATGCTTTCAAATCATAAGAATCCACTCTGTCTGAGCGAAACTACAGAGAGGGAGAACTCAGGGCAGCTTATTTCGGGAAATATTATATTGTAAGCCACTGGTAACCACTCTCATCCTCGGGACGTTGTATCTCACGAGCGATGAGAGATTCCACCGGCTCTCGTTACTGCCGAAGTTTTATTGGATCGTGGCCGGCTGTGATTTTGTCGCAGTCGTCGAAAATGACGTGAGCGAACATCAGAAAAAACGAGGCAAGGAAGAGTAAAAGAATCAGAGATATGGGAGGGAGGGAAAAACATAAGAAAACATAAGATAAGTCGAAAAACAAAAAAGATATGAAACAATAATAAAACATAAAAAAAAAAAGGTAAGCAAGGAATAAATGATCGAAATGAAGGAAGAGCGGGAGCGATGAGAAACAGCCAGACAGAATAAGAAGAAAAAGGAAGAACTAAGAATAAAGAAGAAGAATAGGAAGAACGGTAAAAAGAGCAATAAATAGAAGGACAGAGAAAGGATCAAGGATGTACTGGCTCGTAGCCAAGCGTGGAGAGTTCAGCGCGTGAAAAGTCCATTCGACGCCAAAGATCACGAAAGTTGATGATCGCATAAGCATAAAAATGTGTAGAGCTGCGTGCAGCCACCATATTTATCGTATAAAATGGAAATTATTACAAAAATTCCACCCTAGTCAATAAATTAAAAAAAAAAACACATATGCCATCATCTGTTATTCATTTAATATCTAAGATTTCATGAACGCAAATTTGTTTCATTTTTTATTGAATTAAATATCCAATTTTCAGGCTGTATTTAAATTCGTCCGTATCTCTTTTTTTTCTTCTTTAGCAGAGCTATCGCGAATCTTTATACTGCCAAAAACTTTTGCCACTTATCCATATTTTTATTTTTGACAACGACTTCCAAATATTAATGGTATTGGAAAGATGACCTAAAAACTTACAAACTAGTTCAATTACATGTAATCTTAACCGTATATTTCACATTTTTTTTCGTTCCAATCCTTAACAGGAGAACTTATACGTATGATCTTTTCCATTTGAGTTGTCTCGTAAAAAAGGTTTCATGCGTACGTTATATATAAGCATAAGCTGTAGAATATAAGGTACAGATAAAAGTGAGAATATACATCAAGCAAGTGTATACATATATATGCGAATAGATATATATACATTTATGTATGCACAAGGTTGTCCATCTCTGGAACTGCACATCGTAACGTGTCTCACACACCACACTAGACACTCATCCGCGAGCTTTGCTATCTTCGCCAAGCAGGCACACAACGAGGGTGCAAATTTTTCATTTTTTTTTTCTCGCACTCACATCAAGAGAATTTTACGAAAAGAGTTTGCGAGCGTGTCAAAGAGCGGTTTCCAAGTAGCAACGTGCTCAACTAAGAATAAAAAAGCAAAAGATCACAGGGCTTGTTCCACCGTGGTATTAACCCTTTGACAACACTTTTCCTCAGAAGTAAGTGTTTTTACGTATACGTGTAGGATACTTTCGCGCCAGAGAATCTAAGATCTTACGCCTAGTTGTTGAAATAATTACTAAACAGTGAATGGAACATTTAATAATAAATCCTATTCATCACCCTTATTACGTTATTCATTTTTTTATTTGAACTCCAAATGAAAGAAACGCACAGAATCCTTTGAGACCCTTAATGGAACAGTGTGATTCAAGTCGATTTTCGAAACAATCAGATCGCTCTATTTTATAACATAGCGATCCGAGCCTTGCCAAAGAAAAAACTGCACGAACGTCATTCAAAAGCGATCTGTGAATGCACAAAATACCTGGATTTCTACATGGTCGAGATCAATCGAAAGAGGCGTTGAAAAAGTTCACAGGTTGAAGTGTAAAACAGTTTACACCAAACACCAGAGAAATGAAGTAACAGACGAACATCGATGGCGAAAGAAAATCTTTTACGTGGAAATGCCCATGTCATGCTTGAAATATCCTCGGTACGAAATATCCATTAAGGTATATGAGGTATCCAAAGTACATCGAGAATTTAGGTATGCGAAGGTGGTACTTGGGTCGTTGTCTGACTTGTCTAGGGGTCATTTATACAGGGTTAGGATAACGGAAATGCAAAGGGTCACGACGAGTACGATACACTTGTGTGGCTGTTGTCCCGAGGTGTACGCGTGTCTGTAAACGCATTAAACATCCTCGAATTGCCTGATCCTCGTTGCCCCGATATTCTGTAGACGCAGGAGTAGAATATCAACATAGAGAACATGTGGATGGCGGTGGAAAGGGAAATTGGAGGATAGAGAGTATGGAGTGGACACACGTTGCTCCTTCGAATGACGCATTGCTCATCCACGAGGGTATATTGTAACCGTATATATGGGAGTCATATATATGGGAGTTACAACTGGACCATGGCTAAAGCTCCACTCTATCGCTGCGTAATAATCATGTCACAACACGATACATTCCGAGTACGTGATATTCCGCAGTGTGCGTTTTAGCAGCCTGTTTAACTTCGTCTCTCTCTCTCTTTCTCTCCCTTTCTCTCATTCTAGACCTCTCTGTAACATCGTCCTGCTGTTTACGAAGCCAATGTCTGCATGTCTCTTTTTCGCTCTGCTTTTCAAGCTCATCCCAAAGGAGGGGGTTGCTTTTGGTATTTGGGGTGAGAGTGTTGAAGGGTTGCATTAGCCACATACTGAAACACACTCTCGACTTCGACGGCATTATGATACGGAGAGGAACCTTTATACATTGAGCTCGACATCCCGCTCACAGGCAATGTCGAACTCTACCCCGAGGCTTATTCTTCTTCTCGCTCTGTCTCAGCTATACGCTTTCCTTCTCTTTCTCCCTCTCATATGCTCTTGCTCCCCTCCTTCCAACCAATATTCTCCGTCCATATTCTCTTTCGGCCTCGGGCGAATCGCGGCACAAACCCGGCTGTGAAACAGCATCATCATAGAGGTCGTTTTAGCGAGGCCGGAGTCACCCTCTCTACGCCGCTAATTCCCCGTTAATCCTGAAGGGACCCTGCCGAGTACCGAGTATTACTTGTCTCTCTGTGCTTGCATCGTCGTCGTCGTCCATGTACCAAAAAGGGTGAACAAATGTCGCTGTATGTTCGCATATATACTATATAAATATGTGTGTGTGTGTGTGTGTGTATTTCAATGTATTAATGTGTTAGTACATGTGAAAGACAAGAGCGGGATATGCTCATCTCTAACGGGTTACAGCGCCACCTATGTACGCTCCTCTTCTGCAGAGCACTTCCTCTCCACGGAGACCGCCATCACCATTAGCCTTATTGTTCTTATTGCAAGCTTCGCGAAAATTCCCTCTTCCCTTTCCAACACTTGTATATATCTGCCCCGTTCTCACATCTTCTGTACCTGTCATGCAAATTTTACAAAATCACGATTCTTTCATTCAATTGTTTCATGTAAAAAGAAAAAAAAATAACAAATTGTGTTTGAATTTATTTTCTCTCGTGTAATAACGTCAATAATATTTGTTATTATTTTACTTTCTACACAAGCCAATATTTGTAATTTATGAGATTATAGGCTAATCTTACTTTTTTCCAATAACCTAATGACAGATGTTTTTTCAGATACTCTTATTTATTAGCTTTTCCATGGATTGTAGACCTCGGTAGAAAATTCATACACTGTATTTATGAGTTCATAAATTCGAGTCTTTCTAACGAAGCCCATGTACAATTTAAAAAAATACCCGCGTTGGCTTATACCCAGAAAAGTTATTACGTGCACGTAATCGCGAATGGGATCTTTCTCTTCTTCTTTTTTTTCCATCCTTATCCTCGTGTTTCAAACCATCTTATTCGCCATCTTGCTGTATGTCTCTAAATTTATCCTTTTTTCCATCCTTCCACGAAGCCAGAGATCACCCTCTGAATGATCTACAGTTATGCGTCATGCATATACATACTTTATTTTTCTTGGTGCTTCTCTACTCAGCGAATAGGTGTATCTACATATCTCGAGAGAAAAGAAGAAAGAGAAAGAGAGAAATGAGGTTCTCCGGGCTTACCAGCATGTTAACCGGCGAAACGTCCCGGTGGATGATGCCTCGGCTTCTCGTGCTGGTAGCCCCGAGGCGATCCTCACTTTTCCATCCCTTTTTCCCTCATCCTCTCATCCCCTCGTTCCCGCATATTCTTTTCCTCTCCACCACCCTCTCGCGCGGGCCACTTTTTTTTATTTTATTTTTATATTCCGTTTTTTTGTTAGTCCTCTTGGATGAAGAACATCGGTTAACCCGAGGGGAAAAGATCCCAAGCACAACGTGGAAAATTACCATGTTCCATATGGGCTCCAAGTAAAACACAGAATGCACGCGGTGCCCCACCGAGCATCCCTCAAATATACCAAGGAAACAAAGATAGAGAATTAGAAGAATGAAAAAAACGACCAACGGTGCTTGAATCGCTAGGATAACTGACGCAGGATCTGTGAGAAGGTCTTTCAAAAACTGCAATGCGTTTTATAATGCGCTTACACGCATACACGAACATTGTAGAAAACTTACAGTTCTTCATGCAGCTCCTTCTTTCTCTCTACCTGCCCTCTTTCATTCCCTACGTTCATTTTCCACTTTTGCACTTTTTTCCCCACATGCTTTTTTGTTATCACGCCCTCGCCCTCCTTTTTACTTTTCTCTTTCCAACGCAGCTACGTTTTTTTTATCATTTTTACGCCTTTCCCTCTCCCTCTCTCTCTCTATCTCTCTTTGTTGTATGCTCTTTTTTCGTTCATTCCAGCCTGACTGACAGAATAATCTGCGACGAGAGAGCGCACGCGGGGTAGAACGGAGGAAAAAATATAATTCAACGCCCTGCGGATGAACGCGGAAAGAATTTTTGTGGCATCGTGTTATAGGACGACGTATATACATATGTGTATATTGTCTTTCTCGATATATGGATATAGTTAGTGGTGTATTCGAGAATAAAATCAATATTATCACAAAAGTTTATTTTCCAAAATTTTTGTGGTACAAGATTTCATTTCAATTCCTTACATTATAGAAAATTACTAACCATAAACATATCCAAACGAACAATAATTAATCCAAAATTCGCATAGTTCAAAGATATTTTTTTAAATGATTACTATATTATTTATATTTCATCATGAGATCAAGTGCTCATAAATTAAACGGAGACTTTATTTTCGAGGTGATCTATCAGTCGTACTACCGGTAAAAATACTGTCTCCATGTTTTTTTTTTTTTTTTTCAGAGTGGCTTGTTTTAAGAAAAACACTTTGTTCTCCATTCATCAAAGAAAAATGAGCAAATTTTGTTTTTCTTAAGATATCAAAAGCATGTCAGAAGAGTGAAAAGTGCTTGAAGAACATTTATTCAACAAAGGTTATCGAAAACGTAGATCTCTTCATATTTCCTCAACGGATTTCCTCTTATATCTACCAAAATCTGTAATTCTACGTAGATCATTATCAGCAAGTTTACATTCAGGAAACTCATGTAAAGGTATAAAACGGTCTAGCAGATATAGCATCAAGTTGCAATAGTCCTTTGTACGAATTTGAATGCGATTAGTCATCAGAAATATGGGAATCTCAACAAAACCCTTGATCCATCTCTATTGCTCTCGAACACACCTCTTCGTTCAATGATAACATCTCGACGCGATTTCGTTTGTAGGTCTAGAGTCGGTCACAAACGAGAGTTGGCGCGCTTTGGCTTTCATACCCACAAACTCTATCCGTGTGCCACATTGGTGTCGCCTAATCCAAGCAAGATGTTGCTCCACAACGTAGAGAAACGACGGTAGACTCGAGTATAAGAGTAACGAGACTTAGGGGTAGTTCGAGGCATGAGAAAGGGTTGAAATGCTACATGGAAGTAATTGCTAACCGTTGGAACAAGCAAGCCTTTCTCTTCTCGTACTATCCCTCTCTCTGTCTCTTTCTCTCTATTTCTCTTTCGTTTGTTCTCCGTTCCTCTCCTACTTTTGCATACTTACAGAAGCAAGCTTTGTTTGTCCAAGAACCACCAAAGTGTCGTCATACTGAGGTTATCTCTTTCTCTGTTCTATTAATCGTGCATATATATATATAATTACATATATTCGAGCTCATGAAAGACGAAATTTGAGTTTTCGATCCTAAAACTCATGATGAAAAAATTATATAAATATAATAAATATATTTAAATAAAATATATTTAAATATTCACCACGTGCACGAGAACTAGATTATATAGGCACTATAATTAATGGACAGGTACTTTAGAGAAATTTGGTTCAGTAGCCAGTGAATAGGGTCCTCGGAGATAGGGGAATGGGACGATAGAGTCGAGGAAAGGGCCAAAGCAGTTCCTGACCTCTCATCCCAAGAAAGGGGTCACGCGCGTCAGTGAAAAATGTCAGTCATATCAAGCCAAAGAGTAGAGAGAAGCCGAGAGAGAGAGTTAAAAAAGGAAAAGACAGGGAGAAGGGAAGAATATCTTGACGTGAAAGCTGCGATAATTTAATGCTCAAATTTGTCTTCCCGTTACTCTGTCCCATAGCTCACCTTTTTCATTCCCCCACCTCAGCGGGGTTGATCGCGTTCTGTATTCCTGCTTCATATCATTTCTACACGTTTTATTTATAATTACTTAACCGGATCACTGATAATAAAACAAATACAAGACTTATGCCCAATTTAAAAGAAGAACGTTTAAATTAATTGGTGGTGTACGACACAAATTCACTTATTTATTTATGAATTGATTCATTTATTGCTTCTGGCTGTAGCCATACATGTTTAAGAAGATTCAATCGATATCTGATACAGATCTGCGACATGACTTGCTTTTTAATAACGTCTAAACTTGCTCTTCCAATGCTTGGCACTAATAAAAATGGTACCATGTCCCGAAATAATAAATATCAATGTTATCAATGAGAACACACCATTCACTAATAACAATCTCCAAAATCGTCCGTTGCTAGGTGCAGGCTATTTTTACACATTCGAAGAATCGAATTTTGTATAGTTCGTTACTTCAAAGTATAACTTTTATGATATCATTCACTTTTGTCACTCAGCATGCCAGTCATACGCTTGTCAAACTTTTCTGGACTATAGACGGTGTAGAAAAAAATTGGCATAGATTAAACTTCCACGTCAGTCAATCATGAAATACATCGACGAGAGTTATCGGTCGTTTAGAACGATTTTAATAAGGAATAGTTACAGGGTTCACAATTTGGAAAAAGTGAAAGTTATTTCCATGTTTTTTTATTGTGTTCAAATCATGAGAAAACAGTTCACAAAATATGAGTCTTATTTATTTCTCCTTTCTTTTCTTCTGCCTGTTGTTATATATCAAGACAAAAAAAATTTCAACTTTTTTTAGCGTGACCCGTGCAAGTAAAAATGGGATGAAAAGGAAAGATAAAAACTCAAAAGAGTAGTACGATGCAAGATAAGACTCGGCATTGGTCCAGGGTATCGAAGAAGAAGTAAGAACAACGATGGACCATAGCCCTTGGTATGGTTAATATTCACAACGCGAAATTGCCCGAGGCCCAACGTACGTCGAACGACATTCCGAAACTTTCCCATCCCGGAAGTGCCTTTTTTCTCCCTAAGTCTCCGTCTCTTTCGCATTCGCTCCCTCTTTCTTGTTTCGTATCGAACTTATTTTCTTCCTATATACGATGTAATGTACAATCGTATATTCCAAGTGACAAGATCAGATTCTCAGATTTCCAGAAGAAAAAATAAAACCATTTCCGTCAAGTCGGAACAAAATTTTGTAGCGATTGATAATGAGAACTTTTTTTTTGGAGATATTATGGAAAATTCATTTAGAAAAATCTGTTCCTCACTGCATAAAAATATTTGAGATATGAAATCGTCACTAATGAGACTTTAAATAATAAAACGATTTTTTGACAACTTTGGTCAAACGAAATAGTTTCAAATAGTTTGGAAAGAATGAGTAAGAAAATTGCAAAACCAATTGTTCATGATCTTGGGGTAAAGGTACCTTACAAAAGATAATGGATCAAATGAGAGAAGATCGAGGTCTGAGGTTGATGAATTTAACACGAAATTCCCTATATATGCCTTTTATATCCCAAGAGGACAAGGGAAAACTTGAGTCAGGTTAAAGGGAGAGAAAGAGAGAGAGAGAGAGAAATCCCCTTGAACAACCGTCGTAACATTGCGAGGGGTAAGTGTATAACCCTAACCAACCCTCTGCGTACACCGTAGAACGGCCCGCGGGAAAGGGGAACCCTCTATAATCAAATCCGACCGTAACCGCTCCACCATCCGTTCCGCACCCTCTTCACACGAAAGGAATGTTAATGCGACAATGCCTCTGTTCTGACTCACCTCTCCTGGAATCTTCCCCTTCTTTTACACCCCCAAAACCAACCCCTTACCCCGTCAACGTCGACAAGTGGGTTCGACTGAATTCAGAGCGTTTCAGATGTTGTGTGCAATGATGTTCTTTGGCTTTTCTAATGTTAAACTATCGTTTCTTTGGACCACGCTAGTTCTCTCAAAAGCCAAGAGAGTAAAATTATAAATTGTTCTGAATCTAAATGCACACAAGACTCTCCGTGTCAATTGAATTATCTATAATTTGTATTAAATTCTAGTTGATTCTCTTCAAAGTATGAAAAACTTTCATCAAATAATTTGCATTTGCGGAAAGTATAATGAATACTGCAAAAAAGTTAATAAATGGTAAAAGAATGAAATGTCAAAGTACATTTCACGTGGACTTTGCAAAAACTTTTTCCTCGCCACCGTAAGTAACAGAAAAAGTTTTTCTCTTCGGAGGTGAACGCAATTTTGGTCCTAGGTGGCTAGAATTTTCCGATGATACGTGCGCAGACTTTGGCTATGGTTCCTGGATGGAATTTCCATTCGCAAGTTTTAATTGGTATCATCCTAATTTTTTTAGAGGTCAAGTTGATTAAAACTTGCGTAAAAGTCAAATTTTTATCTTGACTCATTTTCCGGTGTGCCTAACCGTAACAAAACGTGTATATCCTTCCGATATTTTCAAATTATGTTTTTACCTCGAAACTTATGGAACAAAAACGTCATTGTATATTGAATACGAAAAAATCATTTTTAAACTACTGAATGAAAGGGTCCGAAAAACTTGATGATCATCAATTTTTTCCGATGTTTAGAAAAAAAAATGAACAAGATGCATCGTTTGAAAGAATAAAGAATCATTACTGAACATTAGAAAGCAATTTAAAGAAAAATTTATTATGAATATAATAAAAAATTATCGATTCTTATGGCAGTTTTATTTTTATTCTCTTCTATTCGCGTCTTTTTTCTACAATCTTAAACAACAAAACCGTAAACTTTGGCACTTTTGATAAGCCGAAGAACACGATAAGCTTGAACTTCGGTAACTACGACATTCGGATCTTCATATCTCGATCGAAATGTATTTTTCCGTCGACAGTACATGGCATTACGAAAATGGAAAAGTGACGCGAGTAGAGAAAGATGGCAAAACAGCAAGAGAATGAGAAAGAGAAGAAGAAGAGAGAGCCATCGGTTACTTTAGAAAGACTTTCAGTCTCTCGGAGTATCTTGGTCCAATCTTTCTCTCTCTCTCATCCCTCTTTATCTCAGCCCCCTCTATCGACTACCGCGTTCTTGTTCTTCTTCCTTCTTTTCATGCTTTTGCTCGCCTTGCTTATTTTTTTTTCTTATTCCCTAGATTTTTTTCTTCCACCTTTTTCATTTCTTTTGCAGTTCCCTCGTTCCGGTCTGTCGTGTTTTTACTTTTTTTTTTCTGAAGACGAAAAAGATTCTCTGGCCCAGGGCGATGCCACGCTGCTTCGCTCTACACGCGGGCTCTCGGGGGCAAAAGTTTGTTCTTCAACGAATCAAAGCACGAAGTTACGGTTGTGCTACCGTTACGAGACGAAACGCCCACAATGTTCACGTTACCACAACGTCCTAACTGAGAGAAGAACATTTCGCCTTTTCTTCCTTCATCTTTTTTTGTCTCTCCCTTTCTCCTTCTCACACACACACAGACACATACTCGTGTACATTATTTCTGTCTCTGCGTTCTTTCGCTATAATATTATGCGGAAAGTCCGCTCGACTCGATCGCTGGCCCACAAAAGGTCGTCGAATGATTTTTGCTGACCCTGGACTATCGTTTTTTTTTACTTGCATGCCCTCTGGTGGCTGGAACCGTACTATTACATAATCCAGGTGGCATCTTACCGACGTATACAGACACAGTATATATCGTTCCTGTATACGTGACATGCTTGAGGCGCATGTACGATGCATCTCACGAAGACTTTAAAACTTGACTGGACGATCGTTCCGATGAAAAAGAAAGACCACTGAAATCCTATACGTTCCTCATACTCTTTACTCGTGCTCTGAACACGAGCTCTTTCTCGTCTCGTAAGTCTTACTTCGTTTTTTTTTTTTTTTGTTTTTTTTTTCCTTTAAATGCGATGCTACACGAAACGATCAATTAATCGCAACTTGCAATAAAACCAGTCCAGATCGGTAATCAATTCTATTCTTTCTATTTTTACGAAATCAGCAAGTTCCCATAATTGTGGTACATACGATTATGGTGAAAATAGCTCGAGAATATTCTCACCTACCCTGTAATCCGTTGTATTCAATTTCAATGTGGAAGCCACATTAAGATCGTTTGACGACACCAATGGTTACTTGAGACAAGACAAATTTGATCTCCTATATTATCAAGTTTTCCGGATATGGGGAATATATCTGTTCTAGTGATACACACAACGTTGCCTTATCGTTTACATTCAAGCAACTCTTGGTTAATGTACTTTACGAAGCACAGTATTGTCTCGTGTCAGACATCAGACGTATCATTTTCATTAGACATTCTAGGATTGAAGAGGCGTTAAATGCCTGTAATTTAAATATGAAATAACGCAAATACAGTGAATATTGAATTACAAAAAACTTTCAACAGTTAGAACCGACAGCGACAGTCGTTGTGTTCCTTTGGCGATCTCCAAAGTTAAGCAGTCTCGGGTGAGGTTAATACTTGGTCGAGTGACCGTTTAGCCATGCACCGCCTGTTGAATCTCACAGCGACATGAAGGGCAAACGGTGAAGTAGATTGAAAGTGATGGCGTAGCAAATAAAAAATATGCAACAGTGACTAATGTAAAGTTGGTCATGATCTGAATTTGATCAAGTATCGGACTTGAAAAAAAAAAAAAAAAAATTGACGAACTAATCGTTTTTTTGTCATATTTATATTAAAAATATATACAAGGAGCACTTGAACTTTTTTCAATGATAAAGTGTAATCAACCAAACAACGATATTAAGCTGTTTTAGTTACCGTTTTATTATAAGTAGACTCCGTTATTATTAAGAAGTATGCCATAAACATATTTCGTTCTGCTCTATCACATGTATAATATACTTGCATAATGTTGAAAGTACGAGACTTTGAATATGCTCTAAGTTTACACGTGACATACACGAGAGATTTTTCAGTGAAAGGTTTCTCGTAGACGTAAGTATGTACACGTGGATCCGACGGATATATAATCATATATATGAATGTAGCTGTGTATACATATGTTACAAGAACGACCGACTGGATGCCTCGAGCTTTTCCTACGAGGGAATAACCCAAGACCGTGAAAAGGCGTACGCGAGAAGCTCATATAACGGGTTCAATGAGAGAGACTACCTCAACCCCACTGCTCTCAACCCCTTAAACTCCTCTCACTCTTGTTACCTTTATCACTATAGATCTATAGACGTGTATGTATGTATACATATATACATATACACTGAAAGATCGAAGCTGCGTTGGAAGAACAGCCACGAGCAGAGAGTGATGCGAGTTCAAGGGGCTCTTCGAGGGAACCACGAACGACTAAAGGAGTCATTATACTCGGGTTACGGCTCACTTACAAGTGAAGGCACCAATCTTCACCCCATCCGCTCTTTCGTCCTCACCTAATTCACGAGCTACCCAAACACGTAAGATCATTAGGGAAAACGTCTTGAATCTTTCGTATGTACTAATATTTTTCGCACACAATGGAAAGTGAAACGAATCAGTTGAGATTCTTGAGAAATCTGATCACTATGCCTGCTTCGTAAAGATTTAGCAAGAAAGTATCATTCGAAGTGATTGTGTTTTATTTGCCTGTACAAGACCTGGACTCTGGAATTATTAGTGCTATCATTCTGCATAGTTTACGAGCTGGGCAATAAACTGTCATAATCGTATCGAAACTCAAAAAGCTCTTGGAAATGCAGCTGTTGGTGATGGCAGATGGGAGACTAATCGTGATTTTCTGGTATGAATTCCTCTACATGAAATCATCATTATTTACGAAATATTTCTCTATGTAGGCTGTTCGTAACCTGGCCCACATTCTGCCAGTCGTATTTAAATAAACATAAACGTACCCCCGCCAATGATAATTTTATGGTTTCATAGTTAACTTCATGATGGACAATTCTGCATCGTTTACGAGTCATGGTTAACGCAATTCTATAATAATCCAATCATTGAAGCTAAAAATATTCTCAGCAATCCAGTAGTTCGAATTGATTAATAGCATCAATCGCGATTATCTGTTATGATCTTCTAAACTGATGGACACCCACGAATCATCAAGACTTAATCTGTATAGACTATCAGTAATTTTGTTATCAGTAAGTGGACTACATTGCCAGAACAGTTTGCTCAGATTCTTTAAACACAGGACAGCCAATGATAATTTAACGACATCGTATTGAATGCATGATAGAAGCTAGCTTTACACTTCAATATGTTGCAAGCAATAGTTGTTAGTGTGATGGACGAACAATAACACTGAATGATATTCAACACTGGAAACAAGAGATCGAGTTCTATTGCAAAATGTTGAATTGGGTATATGGGGTCACCAGGAGTACAACAAGAAATTACTCGGACGTGTTTGCCAGGTGGATTGCTAAAACAGCTTGACCGTGTAACAGGACCGCAATGCCTGCGGGGATGCTGCTTAAACACGAGAGTCCAGTTCCGGAGGAGTATGCTCCCAAAGCCCAGAACAAAGGGTCGAGAGCAACATAACCTCGGGTTTGTACCCTGGGGGTGTGCAAACGGAGAGTTTAGATCATCCATTCGGCCGGTATCCGGTCTCTGATGAAGGCCAACGAAGGACAAGGTCATGCTGCTGATGTCCAAGCGGAAAATAAAAAAATAAAAAATAAAACAGTCACTATGTAGAAGTTTTCGGCTCTGTAAACATACATCCAGATTGTTGGACAAACTGAGAAAAATTCCATCCGGAAGTTTCCAGTTAGGTGAACTGCCAGCTTGATTTAGTAAAGTTCAACACACATTTCCCTTCCTCCCCTACCGCCTTCCGTCGGTCTTCCTCGGGCGTCAAATTGCCACGTTTTCGCTCACCACCACAAAAAGACCACGGCCCGTTTTTACAGGATTATTTAGAGGCTACGTGCAGTCGTGGCATTTTTTTTCTTGCACCAGCAGTAGTTATGTACGGGGTTTATAGAACCGTAGTCGTAACTGGCGGAGCTGGACAATATATATATATATCCGCGCGTTCGTGGTTAATAAATCTCGGCAAGCCCCTCTCTCGCGGGATTCTCAGGTACAGCCGAAGGAATGAGATTAAAATTCCACGGGAAAACGGGCAGCGAGGCGAGAGTCAAGGCAAACGGGCCAGAGAGACAGGAAACGTTGTATGGAAGTTTAAGCCTCCGTGATGTACATGAGAGAGGTCTAACGTTGTGATGGTGCGCACCCGGGGTAAAAGCGCCAAGAAACGAAGTGAGCGAAGAGGAGCTGAATTTGGGATCGTCTCAACCCACTGTACCTCCGCTCGGCCGACTCTCTTGAACGAAGTCGGAGTACATTATAGGATGATGTAGTATATTACACCTACTAGCAGCAGTGCACAAAGCACTACACGCAAAACGTTCAATGTGTATGTATAAATTCGTGAAAGTGCTCTAACCGCTCGTTGTCGGACTTGTCTTCAACCCGTTCATCTAAGTCCCTCGAGAAAACCACGGAACCTCTTATTCCCAAGAAAGCGGGTCTTTCACCAATTGCTCTTTTTCAGCTTCGTCGTAGTTACAGGTTTCCCATTAGACCGTAGAAATGAGGAGTAGAAAACGAATTGCTATTGAAGTTTGCATCGTTGGAAATTGAATAAAAAATCTTTCCACAATTTTTCAATTTCCTAATTTGTAATGAAGCCAACATACTTCTTTTGTGTAGCTTTTCATGATAGTCTCCTAAAAGACAACAAAGAGAAAGTTCTCTGGTTGAAATTTGATTTAAAATGGTAGATAGCGTTGTCAATGATTGCTAGATCGATTGTAAGGTAAAAACAAATGAAGCTCTATGATTTCATATAAAGAAGTAGATTTCTCCCTTACTCTTTCTAAAGTAAACGTCTGAATCTCTTCTGTATAGGAAGTCATCCATGCTTAACGAGTGCCAAAGTTAGGCATATTCCGAGTAGCTTTCAAGCTCGTCAACTTTTTCTTCTCCAGCCGTGGAAGGTGATTCGCAAAAAGCAGGCAAGAACGAAACGTCTGGCCAAGTACGGAAGAACGTTGTTTGCTGAGGAGCAAGGACCACCAAGAACTGGGAGAAAGCGACAGGAAGGACTTTCACTCGGTACTTGGACCTACCTTGGCCCATTGTTGTTTAACTTCCACCTGAATCCGTTTCTATTCGACGAGTTAGTTCATCTCTGTCTCTCTTTCTCTGCCCCTCCCTCTCTTTCTGTAGATCCTCAAACCCTCTACATTATTCCTTCGCACAATCTGGTCGCCCTGGGATATTCCATCCTTCGTTTTCAGGTTGGTATAAAGTAACTGCCATCGCCTCTCTTATGCTATGGCGTTTGCGGTGTGCTCGACGTTTACATTCTGCCAGTTCCTTCCATGCTAATATTTAAGCCTTTTGCCGCCGGCGAGGCCCAGCCTCACCGGAACCCCCTTCCACATCGCCAAGTAGGAAACTCTCGGCAGAAACGTGATGTCGTTCAGAGCACAATATAGGTAAACTCTTACTATAACTATAGAATCTCGTGAATGTTAGTTTGCTACGTCTCGAAAGTACACACATGTGTATGAGTGTATGTGTGCGTGTATACGTACTTTAGGACAAATATAGAAGGGTGAACCTCTTGTCGAAATTTTTCGTGCAAGCCAACATGTATAGCTGGAATATGAAAACTTTATCCTGCACGACAAGTCTCTGCTGCTGTCAATTATGAGAGTTCACTAGCTTCGAGCTTTTACTCGTGGTCCTCGACATATGCGAATAATCAAAAACCGTGTGTCCTTGCGATTCGGTCCTCTGCAAGCTTGCTTGTATCATGAAAAAATAATTTCGAAAAAACATTTGTTGCTCGAAGCAATTTATCCATCAATCATAAAAACTCAACTTCGACGATCAATAATGGGAAGAAAAAAAAACGTATAGAATTTTTCTTTAGTGACGAAGTATTGAATATTTTTATCCGGAAGTCTTTATCTCCGTTCCTCGAGACTCCGTCTTTCTTGCACAGAGGAATCGAGAAAATTCGAGGTGAGAAAACCAAAAGGAATATTTAAAAAATAAGAAAAAAAGGTACAAAAAAAGCCTCCGTACAGCTGTAGGGAAAATGTACTGGAATACGGAAAGGGGATGCTATACATTCAAGGCTTTCGATTCCTGGTGTTGGGCCGGGTCTTCCTTTTAGCCCGGAATTAACGACGATCTATCTGTCTTCCGGTGAGGGAATGGGTGAGGTATATTAGGGCGTTCGTGCGATAGTTTGTCCAGTGCCATCCTCCTGCCCATCCCTCCTCTCGCCGCTTTTCTCTTCGTATCTTTGGTTCTTCTCCTCTTCCGCACACTTTCTAAACGACGAAAAAGCCGCGTACCTGGTGCACCGGTTCCCTCGGCTACGTGGAAAGAGGGATTACTGAAGGTGTAGGGAAGCAAGATAGAAACGAAACGTGAGAGGGTCGTAAGCCTCTATCGGAGTAGTCTCTTGTGCCTCTTCCTTCCAATATGAACCCAGCGGATGGGAAACTTTCTCTCTCATTCTCGCTCATTTCTACTTCATTCTTTTGCACGCCACGCACCCTTGACAAAACTCTTCTCCAGCTCTTTCGGACGAAATGTTTTGCATTTTAAGAAGCTACTGAATTCATCCCCTCCATTTTTCAACCCCCTACAACCGTCTACTCAAGCCGTGTGTAGAATCCTCCGAAATTTTCGAATTTCGTTCTCGCTCGGAATATTTCCAGTCATAAGAAAAGTCTCTGAGTAGTTTTTGTGGCGATTCATTCAATACCAAACAAACATCATTTCGATGGGAACTAAAAACTTCTTTTTTTTTTTGGATATCCAGCATTTATTCAAATTACCAATTCAATTAGAAAAAATGTAATATAATTTCGCGCAACATTCCCACATCACATTTCTCGAAACCATTAAATAAAAAAGTTGACCGAGTCAATAGTTTACAGTGATTTTCAATCTGAATTGTATGACATCTACGTTTTCAACTCCGAACGAATTGTGAGTCATTCTTTACAAGAAACTTTCATTTCTAAGTGATAGTTTTCGAAAGAATGTTTTTAATGAGTATTATATTTAATGATTATTTTCAGCGTTTTATCAGCATTGAAATAAAAGAATTATAGAAAAATTGAAGGATTATTGTTAACCAACTGTATTCGTCTGATATTTGTGTTGCAGTTTCACCCATGCTTTCGGTTCCTCATCAACTGGTCGGTGCACCGTTGGGTTATTCAGTCACCTTAGAGTGTCACACGGAGGCACATCCAACGTCACTAAATTTTTGGAAGAGAAACGACAACGGGCCAATGATCACCGACAGTGCAAAGTATAAAACAACGCTAACAATAGGAAAGCCATCGTACAAAATAAACATGGCTCTGACAATAAACAACATAACGGTAAGTTTCATCGATTGGTGGTACGATTTTCAGATTATTAGTATTTCTCTTTATCGTTTTTTCATCCAACCATATACGAAAATTATTTGTCGCCATTGGTCGTCTATGCTCTTCGGGTCAAATTCTTTTCGTTCGTATTCTCATTAAAAGTATTCACCAACGAGAATTTTCCAATATCACTGAAATTGTCGAGTGAAAATGCACAGAAAGCTCGATATAATCCTCCAGAATGCAAACTCCGAAGGATCATTCAACCTTTCAAAGTGACATATCGATTTTACAAAAAATAAAAAAAATAAACACGTACATAACGATACGACCAGTCGTCAGTCTGGCCTTTATTCATTGACCAGCAACTTTTAACGAGCCATTCGTCTGCCTCTTGTCACTCATTCAGTACCAGACCATACGCATATATACAAAATCGTACATACTTTTTTTTCTTTATACAGTACGATTCATAAAAGGAACTTTCAATCGTAACGGATTATTCAGTTAATTAGTTGAAAAACCGTCCGTTATTTATTATTAAAGTCATAAAATTGCAAAGAAAAATAAGTTTTGTTATGTAAATAAAATAAATAGTTCATTTATCATTTGAATACGAGAAACAGGGGTTTTCAATTTTTTTGTACTGGCAGCAATAGGTACGCGGTTAGTGAGAGCGATCACTACAGTTATGTTGCCTCAGGCGAAGTCAATAGTTGGTAGCGGGTGTCCGCGTAGCCATTCCCGGCTCGCGTATCAATCGCTGAACGGGAGGCAGTTTTTCAGAGTTTCTGATGACGCTAACCAACTGCAACTCAATAATAATAAAAAAATAGCCGCATATACCGTTGGGTTTTTCACGATTTCCCTTGGCTCTCGTACCGAGGGTGTACTCAGGAACGAGAAAAAAAAACAAATAATGACTAATGAATCAATTGAACAAGGAAAAATAACGATGTTTTTTTATCTCATTATCAATAATTCTGTACTCTCAAAACTTTATTTATTGTCCTTTCAGACGTCAGATTACGGGAGTTATAAATGCGTGGCGAAAAATCCACGAGGAAGTATGGAGAGCACAATTCGATTATACGGTAAGAACAACAATAAATAAATTTGAATCGATATTTGAAAAATCTAAAAACCTGTAAGGACTTCATATTTTTATATTAAAAAAATAATAATAACGATAATCACTTAAAATGTTTCCCTGTGTCCTTTGTTGATGTCACCCAAAGTATTTCATTTTGAGATAATTGTCCTCGCGCGATGAATCTTTCATAGATTTTTAATTGAGAAAGGTAATTATACGGTTTTGGGATGCTGTTGTCCCCCGTGAGCAAATCCATGAATTTTTCGTTGCGAATGAGCACCGTGAGCAATCAAATCGTAGAAAATTGTCGAGACAAGAGGTCATAGGGGGGAAAGGGAGAAAAAGAGACAGACGAAACGAGACGAGAGGTTAATACGAGCGGTCGTAACGTATGCATATGACATGAAGGGGTGCAGAGAAATGGTTGGTTCACAGTCAGAAAATATACATACACAGAAACGTCCATATATATATCTATATTGGAGCTTTTGGGCATATAGACAAAAAAAAAGTTCATATATATACACACATAAGTGTAAAGCAGTCGTCAGAGTCGCCGACGGCCGTCCTCCATTAGCATGCATCGGTTTTTCGCATTAGCGACATTCAAATGAAGCGAGCGTTTAGCATAAAAGTTTTGCGAGACGTAGTTGTATATAAGGGTGCTAAAGCGAGATAAAAGAGCTCGAGTGAGAAAGGTAAAGGCTCGACGTTATTCCCAAATGCTTGAGGCCGCAAAATATATATAATGAAAAGAGGAAGAAAGAAAATGAGCGAAAGAGACGGTTTCTAAAGGGAGGGGACGGAGAATAGGGAGGGTGGGGGAGGGGAGAGGAGACTGACGAGAATCGTTTCCTCTTTATCCCATACGAGACCAACGAAGAACGTTCACTATGTGCTATTTGCGTGCAGTATGTGTGTGTGTGTATGTATGTGGATATGTGTGCCACAGGGAACGACAAGTGTCGTAAATTCAGGGGGCGATCATCCCCCGATTGGAATTTGAATATAACTCGGCGTGGCTCGCCTACCAGATTTTACGGGAAATCTCGTGGGGAAACTGGAACATCCGGGCTCATACCGCACGCGAAATCGTTACGAATGCGAATAAAGAAAGAAAGGGAGAGGGGGAGATACATTTATTTTTCAGGAATATTGCTCAAGATGGTAAAAAGCTCGTCTTATCCTCTTCTCCACGATATTTTGTGAACGTATTGATTGAAGATTTTCGAAATAGTGACTTTCAGTTTTTTCAAAATCATAACAAAAGATTTTATTTTAGTGAAAAGTCAGAGAAATTTCTCTTTTGTTCAGAACTTAAATACATTTTTTTCCAATAATTCTTTATACCCCTAGGGAAAGTACGCATTAGATCAGTCGTTTCTTTATTTTTTTACTTTTTTTGAGAGCCTAATACAATTAACTATCATTAAACTGTTTTCAACGGTAATTAAAAAAAAAAAAACCGTAGATCTTCTCCCAACAAAAGGATTTATGTAACGAAAAAGTGTTCACTATTCATGGCAACGTTCTCTCGCCGCGTACCACAAGCTTTCTTGATGGATGATCCGGTACCTTTTGTTTTTCTTGCTTCGAGTCACGTTGAACTGAATCTTCAGTGTCACTTTTATTTTTCTTGCCATATACTTGAGGAAAGTGAAAGTTTTTGCGCCGTGGTTCCGATTTTTCAGGAGGGTTGAAACAGAAAAAAAAAGCAATAGCACCAATAACCACTGGTGGGAATCTCATTAAATAATCATTAGCTCGACGGGTAAATTTGTGATAAGTTGAGAAATTAGATGACTGTGATCCAGAAAGGTTTTTACTATGGGTGCTTTGGATCTTTTACGTAGTGAATTCGTATAACAGTATGTCTCCCTTTGGGACACTCGACGTGACTGTAAACCTCTCTTTCTCTCTTTCTATTCGTCTCCTACATCAAGCTTCCCTTTCTATCTTTTATTTCTTTTATTTTCTCCTTTCGCGAGGATCAGTTCTCTTCCCATAGTGATCTTTTCTGCCACGTGACTTGCATTCGTTGGGGAAACTGAGAGACGAGAGCGTCTACATGCCACAGGCGAATGACATAACGAGAAAGAGCAAGAGGTAGACGAAAAAATAAGGAAAGAGACAGAGAAAGAGAAAGAGAGGAAAAAGTCCCAGTTCCTGGGTGGAGGACTCTCTCATGATGCGCCAAGAGGGTAAAGTGGTTGGAAAGATGTAGAAAAAAACGAACTAAAAGAAAATCTCTCCCACCTCTTGCGAGGAGCGTCTCGACCTTCGTTTTTCTTTACCCTTACCCACCCAAATCGTAGTCTCGTTTCGATCGGACATCTCACTCTGCTTCATTCAACAATCAGAAGTTCTTTCTTCCTCTTTCCAATCGCAATCCGCCACCCCTCGAATTCTCTTACAAGCCTGCGTTGCGGACGTTACTACGATCTCGTGCGGTCGCGACGAGAAATAAGCCGATGGAGAGAAAGAGAAAGTCAACCAGAGTACACGAAGGAAAAAGGTGGGTGTGTGTAGAGGCACGGAAATCGCGTAAGATTGAGCAAGACAACGACTTCCAACTCGACCCTACGGAATACTCAAGATTTTTTTATTTCCCTCTCTTTCTCTTGTTCACTCCTTACCCTCTATACCGCCTCTTTTTCTCTGTCCCACCAAAATTAAGTGGTAGCAGTCAGAGATATGTCAGACGAGTTTTATTAAGCGGCATAAAAAAGAGATTTGTAGCCACGGGAACGGGGACTGGTTTGCGTCCGGAAGACAGACGAAGAGAGAAAAGAACGCTAAGACCAAAGCAAAAAAGAGAGAAACCGATAAAAGAAGAGGGTTGAATGTTAAAACAGAAAGAGAAAGATGACACCAGAGTAAATTCGAGAAAGGGGATGGGCAAGAAATTGGTAAGAGGGCGAATATAACCATGGTAAGGGGGATCGTAGAGATATGAATTTATTATTAAGGACCACCTAAAGGCGAAAGTACCTCTGTTTCTTGATATATCCTTTGGAGGCAGTTTCACCAGAGTGACTTTGGAAAGGGAATATCACGAAGCAAAGGAAAACCAAGAACTCACGACACTGTCTATATAAATTTATATACATATATAAGTATATTATTGTCGATGAACAATGTTCAGAGCTGATAGTCCCTTTGCCAATGTTGCACACTTTCCAATATTCTACCATTATTGCTCTATTGCCCCATACCTTTGCCCACAATCGAGATGACATCTTTTCTTCGAGTACAACTATTCACTTAATAATTCGATACTCCCAAGTAATCGAGTGAATTTCATATCAATAACTGTCATGGAAAATATCATCTATTTATATAACGTACACTTTTAGATATTTATACAAAGTTGGATGAACGTTGGAATCCGAATTCACTTATAATTTAATTACTAAAATTCAATAAGATTTACTCGGATTTTATTGAAAGCTATTGATATACCCGATCGTTGCTGATAAATTGATACACACTCAGCAAAATTCTCATTGCAAATTCTTCTGTGAATGTAATAAAAAATATCGCGATACAAATATTGCATGCATTCGGTAAGTAATGGTGATGGAATTTTATTTCTTCAACAGTGTGTTATGGAATCACATTTTAAAGTCCTAAATGATAAAAATAGAACTGGAAATATTAGGTTACAAAAATGAAGAGGAAAACTTTTTAATTGACATTGCCACGTGACAGGACTTTTTTGTCACCCCACGCACATCACTTTTTCACGTGTTTTATTTCATTTCGATTTTCTCGCACCACGTTTTTGCCTCTACATTCCCTTTTTCTCAATTCTGATATTCAATCCGTGTTCGCTTCGCTTTTTATTCCTGATTTTTTGTTGATTTTTTTTTTGTCGAATAAGAAGTTTTCTCCTTCTAAATGAGAAAAACGTCTCTTAGAAGGCAGGAAAGATCGATGCTCTTAGATATATAGAACATCGGTAAAGGACACGATAAAGAGGGAGACATGAAGGGAAAGGGAGTGCGAAGAAAAGGAAAAGACTTCTTCTTCGAGCATTAGTTTCTCCGTCTTCTTCAGCTGGACCGTGAATGTCAGGCGTTCCTTTCAATCAATGGCACAGCATAGGATTTACTGCCTCGAACAAGTCAATCACTCAATTTTTTTACTCCCCCTCCCCCTACTATTTTATTTTCTTTAAAAATCTCAGGACAATGGACGATGAAGAGAAATTATTATTGAAAATGAAAGATTTCGCTCCCTAGCTCGAAAATTATGAACACTGCGGTGCAATTTCGTTAAACTCCAATTTGAAAGAGTAAAATTTTTTCGTGGCATTTCAAATTCAATGTTTTTTACACTTGGCTTTGATCTTATTGCCACTATCGACGAGTTTTACTCTTAGTTAAAAGTTTATAACTTTTTCAAATCCCTCAATAATTCTGCAGAAAGAAGGATTAATCGTTCGTTTTTTTTTTTTTTAACATGACCGAGTTTCCTCTTTTCACCATTTCATGCAATGACAATCTTTCCTGTCAATCAGACTGGAATGAAGCTTTAATGGCTTAATATTTAATAACGATGAGACTTTGTGCAAAAAAATCGTAAAAAGATTAATGACACAAAAATGCTGAAAACTTATCATATCTGCCAATGAATCTATTAAGCGACAAAGAATTTTAACATTTTTCTAATAAAATGAAAAATATCAAGCGTCATTCTTTCGTATGAACATCTCAATTGTTATTCCCGCAAAGAATCTTCAAAAATATGGTCGTCACGAAAACACCGCAACCAGAATCACCTGAGCGAACGTAATAAGGACTGCTAACGAAACAACATTTTGTTTAAATTTACTTATTTTTTTTCTTCTTCACGAGACACCAGAAAAAGTAAGAGACAAAACTTGTCGCGGAATTGCAAGAGCGGGAGCTCCAGAGTGGAGGCAAGTGCAAAAATTCTTTAGTTTTTACGTTAGCTTCGGCATTTTACAGGTAAATCGAGGCCGTGCGTTGTATATATACGAAGTAAAAGTTCGGTTGAATGTTGAAACTCGTGTGGACTTTTGGAAAGTCTTTTACTTTCACGAGATCGCAGTTGTGGGACCACAATACTGTTTTACGTATAATATATATGTATATTCGTGTGTACAGTTATATACAAAGTAGATATGTGTATATGAAGTCGATGGTTAGGCAACATGTTGAGGTTAGGTATACAAGGAACGTATATGGCGCGAACAGAGCTGTTTAACTTTCACAGCGTGCAACCACCTTCGTTGCTAGACTACCAATGTGACAGAGCCCTTGGAAAAGCTTGCCTTCGCGAGATCTAGCTCGTGGAGTCTACCCTTCCACCCTTCTGGTAACGAGATCTCTGTGAGAACAGAGGCTAGATTGGAATACTCGTCAAAATGTGCCCCAAAAAGTCATCATTATGTCTAATGCGATGAAATTAATGACGTGGATTACGTTTATTAAATATAATTACACGAAACAACGTGGTCTAATTAACTTTTAGTAATTAGGCTTTGGATTATTGCATGTTAGAGGGAAGTTGAACAGTCGATAAAGTTTCAACTTTTTATTATTAAATAAAATGGAAGTAGAACCATTTTTAAGCAGTTTTAAAAATTCAGGCTACGATTTAAGAAGCTCTACTAAAAGGTACGAAAATCTGTATATGTTTTTACAAGAGTAAAAGCTCCAGATGTAAAAACGATAAAGAAATAAATTGTGAAATTGGCATAAGATAGCATCTCACCTCAATTATGCCCTGAACGATTTTAATTCATCTCATGATTCGTCGTTCCCTGCATTTAAACATGTATATATATGTTTTAAAGCTCGAAAGGACTTTTGTTGTTCGTCGAAGGAGCGAACCAACACAAAGAGCGAATAAACGAAAAAAAAATAATAAAAAAAACTTAAATATCCAAAGCGGATTGTAAAGGGTAGAACGGGGAAAAGTCTCTGCGAAAATGCGCAGGGTAGAGTGACGTGAATGGCTTTTTCATTTGGATAAAATCTTTTGGAACTCGTTCTCGCGCAATGGGGGACACACTTTCACTCTGCGGGCAACTTCTTTTTTTTCTTTTCCTTCTCTCTCTCTCTTTCTCTCTCCATCTCACTCTTGTACTTCTCCCTTTTTACTTCTTTCTCCCTCAACGTGTACAATATTATTTTGCAACGTTTAATACTAATGGATGCGAGTATTAAAGAGTGTTACTATATATAGATATATGAGGAACGGTTGAGGGTGACATGATGCTGTACTACACGTGCCTTTTCCGGTGTGACGAAGATCCGGTCCCGACCGCGACATTGCCATTACTTGGCTCTCTCCCTTCTCTCGCTTTCCGCTGCTTGAATCATCCCCCTAGCAGCGTTATTCATTAACTCTCCACCCTCCCAAACACTCCCGCAGCGTTCACATAAACGTACCACTCGAAGGTCTGTACCCGACTTAAGGCCTTGCTCTCCCGACTGTTTTAACTGTAATATTTAACCCATTTGAAGGATTAAAAAAATGTTTTCAACCCTTAAATACTCCGATGTTCTTGCCCATGACACAAACAACAACAGGGTTTCTCCTTTTTTTACATTCCACCCTTTGAAATTTCCATAAAGGATTTATGACAACGTCCGATTTATGACGTCTATTCAAACAATTTCAGGTTAAACAAAAACACTTTCGCTTTTCCGTACTACTTTCTTTTTACAGTCAATTAATAAACAAGAGAAAACTAATTTTTTTATTAAAAATCTAAGATTTTTCAGCAAACGCGTAGAAAAATTTTATTACGAAAAGAAAAATAGTTCTCACAGGTGACAAGAGACGTATGCACGTGCATTGCGCACTCTAACAACAATTCACTGTTCATGAAAGAGATAAAGAATAGAAAGAAATCAAGAGGAGAAGAGGTGGAAAGGGTTTTAAAGGAGTGGGAGTTATATTACCGCGCATTAATTTACGAGACAGTTTGAAAACGTGGCCGAGGGCGATTTCCGGTTAGATCCACCAAAAAGTATCTTATCGAGCCGTCTCTCTTCGCGTTCCCTTTCTTTTTTTCTTTCTATCTTTCTTTTTTCATTCTTTTTGTCCCTCTGCAAGTTTACCCCTTTGCCTCGTTTTCCACGAGAGTCGTGGCCGGTTCTCCGTTTCCTTCTCGCACGGGCACGCTTGAAGAACGACTTTTAGAATCGACTTTGCTGGCGTGGTTCGAAGAAGTTTGGCAATTTCCTGGGGGCTAATCTGGTGGTCGGTCAGCATTGAGATGCTCCTGGGGTTCGCAAACCAGCCAACCCCAGGCAAGTGGAAAAGGGCAACGTCGAGACGAGATGGACTTCTATATACGCCTCGAAGACTTTCCTCTCTCTTTCTCTTTCTTTCTTTTGCTCTTTCCCTCTCTCTTTTTCTTTCGGACGAAAAGTAACCTCGAACGATCCTATGAATTATACAAGCGAGTGCTCTCAGTCTCGAGAACTAAGGGAAAAAGAGAGGCATGAAAAAGACTATAATGAAGAACGTGACATACGAATATCAGGGGGAAGCCAAAAAAAACAAAAAGAAAAGTGAAAACTGTATCCGGCTCTCTCTTATTCCCTCTTCATTCGTTATTTATATCCACGTACCTTGTATATTAATACAAATGCAAAAAGTTTCGATTCTCATATCCCCTCGTCCAAAGATCCAGTTATTACCAAAAAACAAAAAGAAAAAATCCCACAAAACTATTATTTTTCACATTTCAATCCTATTAGTTCCTCTGCCACGATGTTTCATTCTTTACTCAGTTTCAAATGCTCAAACTGTTAACACTTATTAAATAATTACGGAAAACCCCTCGAAACTGATGTGTAAATATATATTCATTATCACATTTTATTTCGTCTGTCTTTTCGAAAAGTTTCGAATCTTTGTAATGAACGAGAATAACAGAGGAAAGTTAAGACGATTGGAAAATGTGGCATGATTGCAGAAAAGTTATTGAAACATAGAATCTTGGGACTATGAAAATTGTCTGATTTCGTAAAGCTTCGTTGAAGCAAACGTGGAGAACAGTTCTCGCGGTGAACCCTACTAATATACTCGCGTTTACAAACCCTTAATTAATACCTTGCGAGCATCCGGGCGAATTTTGCTCAGCTCTTGTAATTGAGAGAGAAAGGAAAGAAAGAGGAGGAGAGGCAGATGAAATAGAGGAGGGAGAGTTGTCTGCGAAAACTCAAGAGTGAAAGAGACTAAACGAGACCGAGTTCCTTGTCAAAACGATATACGAAGGGCGTCTCCGATGTTGATATTTCATTCCGCAGTCGTTCATCATTTCCATCTAATGTTGAGTACGTTTAAATATACAAGGCATTTCACGGCAAATTCATCATTTTGCAGTCCATCATGATTTTTCATTATTTTCCCTAATATCCCAAAACGACACGACAAAAAACGTGCATTCAATATTTGATTGGCCAACGAAAAAAATCGAGAAGAATTTAACATTTTCCCTTTTTATATTAAAATTTATCATAAAAATGAAACAATTCATAAAAAATTTTCAACAATATAACATCACATGATCGAATAATCATACTGTTTGTTTTATTCATGTTGTTAAAAAAAAGTATCCGTTAATTACTTGCAAAAAAAAAAAATCAAAAAATAAACATTAATATGCACTATTTATTTGGCATCGAATGTTTCATATTTATGAAAAACTTTCTGTGAATACTTCATAACGAACAGCAAACAGGCTTCCTTCAATTAAACACTCAACAAGGATCCATTTCTATATAAATCAATAAATATAAATGTTATATTTGAATAACCGATCATAACATTTTCGACTCTTTCAATCAAAAAGTATTTTCGTATCAATTTGAAGCTAATGGACCTCATTGCGAAATGTTAAATTTTACGAGATAAATAAACTTCAAAATTGAAATTGATTGAAAAGTTTAATAAATATTGCATAACAATATATTCTCATAATTCATTTTTGTTCTACACCGATGTTCACCATATGTGGATATCATATGGAAGAGAATAGTGTTTACTGTGTGCGCATAAGTGTATGTAAGTGTGTGTGTCGTGAGCAGAAGCGAGCCAGGATCCTCCCAAAGCCCTCTCACACCGGAGGTTGAAGCAAGAGAGCTATTATTAGAGGAAAGATTGACATGTGACTGCAATATCCTCAGAATTCAGATTAGCCTTCCGGCTGGCGCTGTTCCTGGCACTCTACAACGTGTAACATTCACACACGCACATCCACACACATATATATATACACAAAAATACATACATACACTTATACGAAGAGCTTTCGACCGGCGTATATTAGCTTTCGATTTTTCATTAAACTTCCAGAGGTTGCCAACTCACGCGCTCAGCTTACCATCAAGCTCTTTCTATCCTGGCGCGTGTTCTCGTTTTTCTTTCTTGTGTCTGCTCGATCAAGAAAAAAAAAAGAAGAGAGAGGAAAATGAAGAAAGAGAGCTTGCAAGGCATCAAGAGATCTCGAGCCAGAAACTCAGCAAGCAAACACCATTCCTTTCAAGATCGTTTCCATTACCATTATCTTTCTCTTATTTTGTATATAGTAATATATCTTCAAATGTGTTTTAGTATCCAAATGATATTGTGAATAATTGGGATGATAAAATTTTTAAGTTTTTTTTGTCAATTTACTTTCTTGAATCAGTGTTATGACGATGGAAACTATTTTATTCTTATAAAATGGCAGTCACACTTTGGTTGTCTCTGTCACTAGTAACTGCGCACTTAGTTATATGTATATATAGTTGTTGAATGGATGAACGTTGAACGCACTTTACTACAGCGAAAATGTCTGTTGTGGCGGTAGCAACAAGAAAACAACTTGTACAAAGCCCCTGAAGCTCCTGTCTGAAACAGCAAC
Organism: Campoletis raptor; assembly: GCA_948107755.1. Taxonomy (NCBI): domain Eukaryota; kingdom Metazoa; phylum Arthropoda; class Insecta; order Hymenoptera; family Ichneumonidae; genus Campoletis; species Campoletis raptor. The sequence continues at coordinate 10,480,155 of OX403626.1, forward strand.
GAGCACATTTTACTCTCTCGCCCCTTTCACAATCCCTTTCGCTTCTCCCTCAGCCAATATCATCCCGTCACACATTTTTAAACACTCGTATCTACGTCTATGAATAAAATACACTGTTGTAAAAAAAAAATTTGCAAGATATTTCAGGGGCAATTATCTACCAGAGCGCATTATGAATACACTTGCATTCTGTCGAGTTTTCCTATTCTTCGAGAATCACGCACACGATTTGTTACTGAAAAAAAAAAAAAAAAAAAAAAAAAAAAAAAAAAAAAAAAAAAAAAAAAAAAAACTATTGGATGTTGTGGATATGCTGAAGGAAAAACGTAGCTGCGTCGACAAATTTTTGGATCGTTAATCATTCGGAACGTGACAAAGTACGCGTGGCCCAGTATTGAATTTAGTGGCTGTTTTAATTTTGAGTGTAAAGAAAAAGAAAATCGTTGAAATTTCGATTGTTTATACAAGACGTTTGCGATATATGCGCGGGGAATTTTGTCCACAGAATATATTTGCTTTGTATTATCGAAAAGAGGGGAAAAAAAATTGAAAAAAATTGAAGTTGAAAAATTGAACGGACGTTATTTCTTGACGATTCATTTTGAATAATCGAAGCCCGAATCGATGAAAAACTTGACAGTTGGTTAATAATAGGTAATGCAAAAGTTTTTGGACAGGAGGGAAGAAAAAATGAGGGAAGTGCACGTAGAATAATTCGTATATGAGTGTCGTTCGCTTCTTTCTCACTTTTGCCATGACACAGAACCGAAAGCGTGCATGGATGGGCGCAAGAACGTGTGAAACGTGATAGAAGGAGAAGCATAAGGAAGGCAACGGAAAAGAGAGGAACGAGAAGCCCAGCAGCACTGACGGGCCTGTAAGATTGATTGGAGTCACGAGATGGAAAATTAACGGTCTAGCTCGGTTCGTGTTTTTCGAAAGAAAGAATGAGATGAAAATGGGAGAAAGAAGGAGATCGGTAGAAAAAAAGAGACAGGAGGATAGTGAGAGAGAAAGAGAGAACTCGTGGAGTGAGTTGGGGTGAAGTTGAAGCTTCTAGATGTGGTGAAAACCGAGAATCCGTGCGAGAGAGAGAAAGAGAGAGAACAGCTATAAAGAGACAGCGAGAGAAGGGAAAGAGAAAGAGACAACATCAGGAGAGAGGTGATCGAAGAGGAGGATGAAACGTGAGAAGGGAGGAGAAGTGTGACAACCACCGCATACTAATCCTCCCTCTGCCTGAACTCTCTTTTTTCACGTCTAGAGCCTAGAAGAGCGATAAAGCAAAGAAGAGAGAGCGAGAGAGAGAGTAAAGAAGGGCAAGGGAAAAATTCGAGAAAAAAAGACCGAAAAATAAGTGAGGGGCAAACAAAGATAGAGGAGGTTCAAAAAACTTTCGACTGATTTTTATCTGAAAAGTAAAAAGAAAAAAAGATGCAGGGTTGGTAGAAATTTTATCGCAATAGAAAAAGGAAAAAGATTCGACCACAAAGTCCACAATCGAAGTAAACAGGGCCGAAAGTTTAGAAACAATTAAATGTAAACAAAGCTTGGGTGAGTGGGAAAAGGCTCAACGGAAAGCAGGCACGGAGGCAGTAAGCAGTGTTACGAAATTCGAACAACGTACACCTCGTTTCAATGATATGATGATTTTTTTTTCTGTCTTTCCTCTCCTCCGAATCCAAATTATTTTGACTGTTCAACGGTGTCTTTGACAGATATGAAAAATCATCTGAATATCGTTGGATGTAATTGGAAAATGATAATTGCAGAATACAGTTTATTTCGTTATGCCGACAATTATCTAGAGTAATCCCTCAAGGATGAGAATAAATTTCAATTATACAATCAGAGCCGGAAGTCATGACCTAATTCATAGCTTTTTTCATTAGTCCAACTCGAATGGACCGTTCGCATGATCCCCTGAAACAATTTGCAGTGCATTTTGCAAGTGGTAATGGAATATTCGTCTCATTAAAAAACGGGAGTTATTATCATTTTTTACAATATTCCAATCGAATTATCATACTTTTATTGAGAAATGAATTCAGCGACACGTTTAAAATGACGTATTCACGAAATTAATGGAAAAATGTTACTATTTTACGACTTTTTATTCTCGCCGAATAAAAATAATATTTAACTGATATTTAAATTCATTTAAATTTATATTATGGCTCGAAATTTTGCGGTAGCCAAGAGAATATTTGAGGATCGTGGAGAAAAGATTCAAAGACGGTTGTTACTTCTACTGGTTAAATGTATACCCTTCTCCTTGAGTCTGGGCTGTTTGCTTCATAATGCAAACAAACGACTGGGAGACAGATAAAAAGAGACGAAGAGTGAGACTAAGAGCATACGAAAGAAAGAGACCAAAGTACAGAAAAGAAAAATAAAAAGAGAAAGAAAGGTGAAGGGAGAAGGAGAGAGAGAAGAGAGTTTATAAAGCCGATGAAAGATACGATATACATTGGACGAACTGAAAAGCCCGGACGTCTCTCTCTCATCGTGCCAATATTCTAATTAGAACGCCCAGTCATGTTTAAATTGCCCATCAAGCTCTTTCCACTAGACTGTCTTGACTTCTCCAGAAATACTCAAAGGCTAAACATCCACAGCAAATTAATTGATCGTGAAGAACACCCAATTTCGGTTTATGCTTCTTCCACTCTCAATTTTGTTTATTATTCTTCTTGTTTATGTATCACTATTAATTATTAACATACGAGATAATATTAGTTTTTAATTGTGACCAAATTCAGTTCGAATCGTTTGACTTTGTGGCTCAATATTGTTTAGGCGTGAATTTTTTTTGTGTCACATTGTTTACTTTATTTCGTATACTTTTTCGTTCATTCGGAGGCGAAATTTTTTTCAATTTACTACTAATTAATCTACAGACATGAGAGGATCAATCTTCACTCAATTTCCTCTACAATACCTTGCATGAAACAGTGCAAACGTTAAAACAGCCAGATTGCAAGGTAATGTTTGTATATACATGTCGTGTGAACTATATAAACACATACATATATATATGTATATATAAAATTGCCAATCATCAATCAGAGAGACTGAAGTTAAATGCTCGGGACAACGGGTTTTAATATATCCCGAGAGAAATAAAAGTTAGCGCGATAAATCAAAAGTGAAAAGTCGCCGGCTAAACTCTCCGGGACTGGCTGCCACTCAGTCGAGTTGAACAAAATGGCGACTTGTCTCTCTCTCTCTCTCTCTTTCTCTGTTCTCTCTCGCTCGTACCTTTCTCACTTTCTCTTTTCAACCCTTCTTCCACTCTCATCGTTCTCTCGTTCTCACATTTCTCACATCGCGATTTTCTATCTCTCACTGCCTTTTCTCTCCCTCACTTATTCTCTTCTTCTTTGTATCTCTCTCTCTCTCCCTCTCTCTCTCGCTTTCTCCCTCTGATCCTTGATTTTCTTCATACATCGGCGTCTTTTCTATATCACAAGTGCAGACATCTTTCTCTCTTTCTGTCTCAGGTTTGTTGGGTCCGTGACGCGAAAAAGTGATAAATGAATTTTCCTCACTCGTCTATTTATATCTGTGGCCATTCCACGTCCGCGAAACGTCGACGACGAAATCCCTCGTAAAGGGGAAAATCTTTCGATCTTTTTCTCTTTTCCTCTTTTATTCCCTCTCTTTATCTCTTTTGCTCTGTGCTTCCTATCGGGAAATCGAGTGATAATCTCCCAGTCTACAATTTACTCGATTATGACATCTCATCGGTAATCGATTCAGGTCGAGTGGTCGGAAAAAATGTGTGTTTGTTTTTACCACAACTTTCCGGGTTACGGTATCACAGAAAAGTTTCTATCTTTCAGCCAATATTACGAGGTACGATTTGCTTTTTATTCAGCTTCGATGAAGAGCTCAGTTTTTCATTATATTTTCATTTCCAGCTTCATTAATAGCAATTTTTTATCATAATTATTTAACTATTAGTTATTTAGCTTATTAAGATAGAACAGCTTTTACTTAAAAATTTCGATGTACACAGCGTTCAGCAAACATTTATACGCGTGACACTAAAAAGTTTTGAATTATTGCGACTTCATGTACTACTCACAAAAAAAATTTGTTCATGTTCATAAATTTTCACAGAATATATTCACCGCAATTTTCTATTATTCTGGACACAGCTTCAGAGACATAAAATTTCACTAATTTTTTGGCCCGTAATTGAACTTGTAATTGTATGTTAACGAGAAAAAAAATGCATTTTAATTATACATTGGAATTCACTGTTCAGATTTTCGATTATGCTCAATTCTTGTTTATATCGAAGATCTACTTTTTCCTCTCTTTTCTCCTTTGTGCGAGTGCGTAAGACCATGCAACGTATACATCGAATCGCGTCAAAGTGAAAGTCAGAAATTAATTCTGTAATGCTGAGCAGGCTGATTGGCCTATTCAAACAAGACGACAGTGACGATGAACCCCAATCTTTTGATTTTGGTCAGAATTTATAATTAAATTATAATTATAGGGATGTTTACATATAAACGTCCTTATTTGTCGAGTCCAAAGTAATGACATTAGTAAACGATGTCTAGACGTTGCACGATATACATCTAGGTTTATAAATCAGAATAAACGATTTTGAACGTGAGTTGAAATATTCTATATGCGTGCGAACAAAAGCCTTGAATTTTTTTCGCCAGACTTGGTTTCAAAGAGAATTCATAAAAAATAAAACAATGGTTGAGGTTTGTTTCAATTTTGTTTTTACCGCTTTTATTTATACTCGTGTAATTCACCTTGAATTTCAAATGAATCAGGTATTCAGCATGCGATATTGGAAAAAACATGGCGTATTTTTTTCGCGATGCATAACGACAATGCATCCAACGAAGTGTGAAAAAAAATTGATTGATATTCCATTTGAAAACTTTTTTCACTCAGTCAAAAAAAAAGAACTTTTTATAAATTGAACAATTTTTTCACGTGTGCATAAAAAAAAAAATGTTCTTGAAACTTTTTACGCAATATAAAAACAAGAATATTTTTTATCTTTTTCAAATATTAACTAAAAGAATTTTTGAATGAAAAATAAAACGAGAAAATAATTGGCGTTGGTGTTGTTGTGAAGTAAAAAATTTCGACTTTTTCAAGGAACGAAAATTTTTAAAATATTTAGATTTAACCCCGGACGACCTGCTCCCCATAAATTTCGAAAAGATCCAAAAAATTGATAAACCTTAGTCTCGATGAGAGTTTAATTAATGTGAATCTTAGAATAAATTGATGCAAATTTAATCCCGATTCCTGTCGATCTTCTAAATGTGTAAAAGAAAGTTTAAAAGCATTGAGACACGTCGCAGGGAGAGCTTAATATAGTTGGTAACATGAGAGTTGTCTGACATATTGTACAAGATCGATCTCGGTGGAGTGTTCCGAGTTGATTCGAGCGGCTCGTTAAATGCTCGACGAACCATGTGCGCGAGACCGTTCGCCACTCGGATATTCCTCTCTCTACATATATAAAATTAATACCCTCATATACAAAACCGAGCACATGGTTATACACGTATGTGCCGAATTTATACATATTTTTATCCATGCAAAAAGACCATATCTATATGTATTCATATCTATATATTAGCGAGACTCGTTGAAATTCAAAGTCGAGAGATAAATGAGGGAGCTGCATGACGATTTGTGCGGCGAAGGGAAGGGGTGGGGGGATGGGGGGAGTGAGGCAAGAGAAGGAGATGAAAATCGTACGAAATTTCGTGGCAGGCTCTTCATATATAGAGAAGCGCTAGTGTGACCGGGACGAGGACGAATGACGGAATTAGGAATAATTATTCAAGTATATTCGTCGAGAGAGAAAGACGAAAGCAGGAGAAAGAGAGAAAGAGAGAAAGTGGTCACGAGACAGGGGATTGTGGTAGAGAAAAAGGGTAGTACTGTAGTCAGTGCTTTCGAAGATGTGAGAGGGTGAGAGAGACAGAGAGAGAGGTTGAAGCAAGGGTGGATACGCGTGTACCCTTGGGTAAAATATGATCTGGGAGTTGAGTGTGTAGTTGGGCTGGTAGCGGCCTGCTCTCTGGTGATTCTAGCCCACTCTCTCTCTCTCTCTCTCTCTTTGGTGCACTCCTCTTCCCCATCATCCCCCTCTTCAGCTTTTGCCCCTTGCACGCTCTGTGGTGGCTAATACGTTTGAGGGTGAAGTTAGTAACAGGTGGCGCGATCCATAACCAACCCTGCTTGCTCTCCAAATGTATATGTCTATCTATAGAGATATATCCTGCCCGAAATCTTTTATTACTTCCAGAATCCCCCATCTGATTATCCTACCAATATTTTTTATCTTCTTAATATGTTTCTTCTTGTTTTTTTTTTTTTTTTCGTTCTTTTTCTCTGGAATATTTAGCAAATTTTTGTATGGGATTTTCATTACTCCTGCGAAAATAGACATTTGCAGTAAGAATGTAAATTGTTATGAGAAAATCAAGGCATTGACTCGGGGAAGAATTTATTTTTTGATTATGATACGCATTTTTATCGATTGGAATGGAATATATTAAACCATCGCTTTGTCTCTTTCTCTGTTTCAGCCTCGCAACCACCGACCACTAGTCCGAGTCCAGTGACAACAGACCTGGCTGTAAAATGTGAGTTAATTTTACACAATCAATAGAGAATAAGAATTTGTTATTTAAAATCAGCTATTTAAATTTAAAATTGAATGATTTTTTTGTAGCCTGGGAGGAAACAGCGGAGATGGACAATTCGGTGGATGGAAATCCCAGCTCGTTAACGTTTCACAATAGCAAAGGTTCGAAACAAGGTAAAATGACACATGATATTTTAATTATTATAAGAAGAAAAATATTCATTGGCTTATAACAAAGTTCAATCAACTACGAAGTAGTGATCTCACGAATGGAAGAAAATTAAAAAACAGTACAATTACTATTACAAAGTTCACTTGAATTTGAACAAATTTGAAAATAAAAAAATGAAACTAGTCTCGATAAAAGTATAATTGGCAAATTATTGACACGGCATTCGTGAGAAAATCCTTTTTGTCAAAATTTGTTGCCTCTCGTTAAAACCGCTGGCAGTGAGTGACAAAAACCAGTGAATAAGAATAAAAGGTGAAAAATAAAAAAAGTGTTGGATACAGGCAACGATTTAAAGAGTGCGGTTGGGAGACAATGGGTTTTCTCCTCCCTGCTGTTTCATAACGTACCTACATACAGAGGTTATGACAGCGTCGTGGAGGTTAACCAAAAGACACGACGCGACAACGGAAAGTTCGCACTCGGGGGGGTCATGGCTCCATGCTGCACTGCTGCAAAATTACGAGAGAAGAGAAAAGAGAAAGGGTTGATGTACAAATATATATACACATACTGTGTACATATTAATACATACTCCTGTATGTACTACCATAACAAAAGGGCGCAAGTCACACAAATTTACGTGATAAATTAAATGGTTAAGGACCTTTTCTTTTCAACCACTCGTTCTATATGTTCGTATATATGATACGAAGGAATAACGTCGAGGTGCATATCCTTCGACCCCTCTGCACAACCTTCCATCCAGCACCCTCGACAACTCAGAGTAACAGAGAGAAAGAGAAAGAGAATGGGAGAGAAATAGAAATAGAAAGAGAGAGGGAGGGAGAGAGAGAGAGGAAGGGGATGAAGGTATGGAGTAGGGGTTGTTACATCAATATTTCATGTATGCTAACACGCCAGAACTAATAATGCTCGAGCGCGAGAGGAAGAACCAAGAATAATATCAGCCTCCGCGAAGCTACTGCTCCCAACACTTGCATGCATATATATATATATGTATTCACGTATGTCTATACACGTATTTCACCACCTACATTTACATATCCATATGTATATAATATATTCTAGTTTATATATATATATACATATATACATATGTATATAAATAAATTATCATACATAATAAAATGACGAATATATATAATTAATCATCTTTAATTAAAGAGCTTCAATTATGTTCTTATGTTATATTTCGGTCGAAAAACTAACAATAAGTAAAGTTTATTTATTTACTAAGATTTGGAGCGAAGCCAAAACCATTTATTAAGCTAGCAAAATAATCTCAGAACCTCTAAAATTGATTGTTGCATATCCATTCGTCTCCCATCAGTTGATTTTTGGGTTAAAGGATACTGTTCAAATCGTGGGTACAGAAAAAGGCATTTAGAAAAAAAAAACTGTTTTACAAAAACTACGACAGCCCGTGCAATTTATTTGATTAAAATTTTCCAATTTTCCACAACATGTGTTTAAAATAAACAAAAAGTATTTCGAATCGATACATTTTATACAGTATGAAAAAACCTATTGTAATTGACCGAATATTTGACACTTGCAAGTGTTCATAAGCCTTTGATCGAGCGTTAAAATGCGGAAGTCTTTGATGATGGCCATCTCAAACGTATGGCCAACTTTCCCGGACTTCGACTAATAGGGATTAAAACGTATAGATACTTTGATTGAAATTGAAATCACGGAAAGACAGTTTGAATGAAATACTTCAATACGAATCGCACGAATGATTTATAACCTGTACTATATTCCTGCGTTCAACCGACGGGAGCAATTAGCACTAAGTCGATTCTGAATTATAAAGTTTGGTGAACCGGGGCTTCTCTGGTGGCCGTTTGCGGTCACGTAATTTCACTACCGATCCTCACAAGGCCCCATAATCAAACATACCCACTCACACATACATATATATGTATAGAAATATTAAATCACTCCAATTAGTCATTCCATCATTGAATTGACTCAACTAAAGTTTTCTTTCAGTATGTAAAGAAACGTTTATAAAAAACATGTCCGTTCAAGGATTAAAAATAAGTAAAGAAAATAATAATAATAGACAATATATCGCTGTAAATACCGTAGAATTGGCATAATCGTCGAATAATTAGAAAAATTATGCTAATTTAAGGGGTCGTGCTAGTTTACTTGTCTGCGGTACTGCAGTGTCGTAGATCAGGTTGTTCAGGAGTTATAGTCGGTCGAATTTTGCAGATACAACATGCACACGTAAGCACGCATACGTGCACGGATATCCTGATATATTTAGAACTAGTTCAGTATTTCGATATTTAAGGATATTTTTTAATGTGCGAGTATAAGCAATATGAAGAAAAAAAAAAATTGTCATGTAAAATATTATTTATGGGAAGAAAAGAAGCAGAATAACGTTTAATTTTATTGGGACTTTGTCCATTTTATTCGGAATGTCCCATACATGTGTAGTCACGTGAGGCAATGACTTTACGTCGAACAATGCGACGCGGTATATACAAGTCCGTATCCGGTGCGGTACCGGCGTGGAGAAATGGCTTGTGCTTGAAACGCCGTGTGAGCTGGTTCCCTCTTTCTCTCTCCCTTTCTCTTTCTCTTTCCCTTCTCTCTCTCTCTCTCTCTTGGTTCTTCTCCTCAAGAGAACCTCACGATGCGAGGGGTGGAGGTGAGGTTTGTAATTGGCGCAACATCTGCGGTCTGCGGGGTGGCATTAATGTTTGCTATACTACTTCTCCCTCGTACTCATACAGTTTGCTCTTCGTGTTCTTTCCATACGTGAATGTCTCTGGTTGTGTGAGTAGAGCTTGCTTGCACGAGCCACAACCCCACAACGTCCTGGAATAATGCTCCTATTCTTTCACTCTCTCTTTCTCCAAGCTCTCGCTTATTATGGCATTCTACAAACTATCGCGTTCTCCTCTCGTCCTGACGGTTACCTACGTGCTCGTACGCAAAATCCACGCAAACGCACTTGTGTTCACGTAAAACTGCGTATATTAATCGCAAATCTCAGAGAAAACGTTAAAAGAGTGAGAAAGTTAAGAGTTTAAGAATTAAAGACAAATTGCGTTAAAGTATGAGGTCCAAATGGAAATTTTGAGTCTGCTAAAAGCACTGAACAAGTGTTTATTTTTTTCAATCTCTTCCATAAAACATAAAAATGGGAATTTATTTTAAAACATCGATAACTGTATTGAGAGTTTATGGAACAATAATGTTCCAGTTAGTAAACAAGAGATTTAAATAAAATTGTTTACATGTGAGAATTACTATGAAAGTTGAGTGAACAGAATTATGGATTGGATATTTTGATAATTTACTTAGACTGATTACAACGAAATGTCGTAATTACAGAACTATTCAAATTTACAGAATATACTATGCTACGAATATTGCATAATACGATGTGCGATCATTCGAAAGAGAAGGAGAGAGAGAGAGAGAAATGACCAATTAATTTAGACGCACAGTGACGCGTTAGTGGCTTCGAGAAATTCCGAGCTACCCAACGATGCTCCAGGAATATGTTCATCAATGTTTGTGTGCGGTTCTCAATGACACGAGCACAACCAATTTAGCTGGCACATATATTAAACATGAAGGATTCTGTGTCAAACAATCGAACCACAACAGAAATTCATCTCAAAAATCAAAACACACGTTATTAGCTCAATTCGCAGAAAACAAAAAATTGGAAAAAAAAATTATTCCCCCTCCCCCCAAACTCGTTTCAAATAAGCAATTTTTAGAATGATCGATTTAGTTTCTTTTTTTAGCAGCAATAAGTCCATCGAGGGAAGATAAACAATGTGCCAAATTTCGATCAGGCTTACATGCGATTAATCATATTATTTTATTTATTTATTCGCACCCCTATTTACTGTTGTCAAGTGATTGATGATTTGTCCATGAAAAATCAGATGGCCTGTTTTTTAATAAACATGACTGTTTCTCTGCAAATAATGTCAAATGATGTCATCCATTTATCGACTAATACGTATATACGTGTGTATGTTTAATCCAAATGAAGCACCGCTTATAATGAAACGAGAGAAATAGGGGTGCGAATACGTAAGCGCGTGAGTAAGAAAGAGACAGACAAATTGAAATGAGCTTTTGGTTATAACTGTTTAAATGCAATATTGCGGGAAACGCGATTTTAATTAGCGATAGCAGACTGAGTGTATATCGTCTATCGAAATATGCGATTGCAACAACGTATACCATAATTGGAAAGTGTCGAAAAAAATATGCATATGTTCGATAATGCTTTTTAATAGTATCGTTAACTCTGACACACCGCAAAATTTTCTCTCGAAACGTATTCGACTAATTTTCGTATTATATGCAAATGAGTCCAATCAGCGGAACTTAAATTACAATATGCGCATTTTTTTCTCCTGAATAATTATTTGAATGATCAATTTTCATGCAGCCTTCACTTCAGCTGTTTAATAGAACTGTTTCATACGTAATATCGCACATTAACCTTACTTTCGAATTTTCGATCGTTCATTTAAATTCAATTCGAAAGAAAATATTTCACATCTTCAGAACATACGCCTCTTGTTTGCTTTTTTACCAAGAAATGAACATTTTTGTTCATTCTTGGTAAAACATTCTCTGATTCTCTTCGTTACTTCGATACGAAATTTTTAAATTTGAGCTGTGAGGTCAAAATATTTCAAATCCTAAACGTCCAAAGATGTTGATGCTTCATGAAAATCTCTCTTTTTTCATGTAACGACACAACTTCCTTACGTGAAAAAACTCGAATCTATAATGACGATTATGAAAATATATGAAAATACTATTCGTTGCGGTTTCCTATTGGACATGTAACGATCAATTTTGTATAGGCATAATACGTGTGGAAAGCTCGAGAGACGAACACGCAAACACCGAAGCACAATGGGCACAGCTTAGAATGGAGTTTGCATGATATATCCATAATCTATATGCGTAGAGTAGGAACCACAGGATATAGAGGAGATTTGGTGGGGGGCGTAAGTGGCGAGAGGCTATATGGAATGAGCTGAAGCTCGATGGCCTAAAGGTAAGATTGGCCGCCTATAACTTAGAGAGCATGGTCGAGATTGGATTAGCCTAGTGGCTGCATATGGTTAACAGGAGAGTCTCGTAACTAGGATGTGTGCGTGAGTGTGTTGGTAAAATCAGACACACGAGAACATACACACATTCAGTGTTGAGGTTGTTGAAACATCGAGGGTCATTCGTGGAGCTTTATACGATAGGAAGAACGAACTATTTCCAGCTTAGGCATAGAAGGATGGAGAGAGTGGTTTCGTAGTTGGCCACCAGGTGTCGTGGGAACAGGATCACATTGTATCCTTCTTCCATCTTGTGTTATATTCATCCAGTATGTGTAGGAATAGCGTCACAGTCGTGTTGTTAAACCAGTGATGCAGTAGCTCGTGTGGTTATATGTCTCAAGGCATCAGGAACCCTCTAAGGGACAAGCGCACACATACGAACGAGAGGGAAGGGGTGACTCGTGCTAGCGGGTACACGACTTGGTCTATTGCTTTCGTGGAGCCACCGAAATAGCTGAACGTACAAAATGGACCTTACACACTCGATCTCACAGATACGCACTCACAAACGTAGTTATGTATCGCCTGATCCAGCAGGCAAAAGGGCATAGCACCAAAATCAATTTATGTGTCAAGACATGTTGGTTACTACCTTCTGTTTACTAGCCGATCGATATATGTTGCTACAGTTACTTGTATGTACAGGGAACTAAGCATGTACACCATTGTAACTGACTTAGGTTCACAGGTATACCCCGGAAGCAATGGTAAACTCATCCTGTGTATAACGTGTTATATACATTAGTACACCATTGCACGATAAAGGGCTCTGCCATTGCTCACTCCCCACCTGTCTCTCTCTCTCTCTCTCTCTCTCTCTTCACGCACAGAATCTAAAGTGTACAGCATCAACGCCAATGTTTGGCCAAAATTTGCATACGTCTAACGCCCCCACCTGTACACATTCCTGAAGGCGTTAGCACTACCTCTGTGTCGTGGAGATTTGAACTATTGGGGCATTATAACTTAGGCATCCGAGATACCGCGAGTACAGCACTTGGAGAATACCTCGCGTATACGATATTAGGGACAATTGAAGACTGGACACTTTGGAATATCAATTAAGCAAGTCACCCAGGCATCCGTTTAATTACAGTCACGAATTCTGGCTGTAGCTTAAATGTTGATGATTCATAAGCTTCCACACATGACATATGGGCCATTTATATTTGACGAAATATCTTTAATGTTTTCTGACATGTTTGATGGATGCTCACTGGAGCGTGTGTACTTTTTTTCAAAAATACAGTTATATAAAAAGGTTTCGTACAAATGACAGCGAATGTATTTAATCAAACAAGTTCCCACGACCTCATTGCTCGAAACTTAAGGGCGAAGTTTCTGACACTATTCTTGCAGGTAACATTTTTCATTGCAATACGCTGACAGTAACGACGCAACTTGAAAATAGCGTCGTGTTTCGGATGATTATACCTTGCAAGAAAGTTGTGGGTAGGAGTATGACGTTTCGTGAGAGGTTAATCTGGTTGCTGTAGCCCCTGGGAAAGTCCTCTATGTTCATGGTAATTGGATTTGTTTGGATTATGATGTGACAGGAGTTGTTTGCCTTCAAGGAATATCTGCCAGCATGAATTCAAGGTCATTTCCTCGTGATGTTACGTGTCTGTGTCAGAGCTTTGCTGAAGCTCAATGTCGAGAGAATACACACGATATTATCGGGGATACCTGATTCAAAGTTGAATGTGGAATAACCGCGAGGCTCATCGCTTTTCGAATATGTGCTGGTAAGATGGTTGGCAACGAGATAACATGTTGTTTCATGTCCAAGAGCCCCTTGTGTCTCCAATAGCATTGAGGGTGGTGTACGTGACCAGAGGAAATAGTGATAGCCTCGCAGCAGCCTCAAACAAGGCTTGCTTCTGATCACCACCAATAATTACCTCACCGAAATGCTCTATTGTGTGTTCACCGCCGGAGGGACATTGTGGTGTGTACTCTCTACCTATACATGCGATGATGCAAGAGAGGCCAAATGTGGGCTAGGAATTGCTACAGTCGTGCTGATATTCCATCTACCAATGTTATTATCGACTAAAAAAAATCTACTGAGATAAACCTTTACCTCTGTGAACATAGTTCGTTCAACAACAAAAACTATCCAAACTTTGTGACATCCTTTCACAGTCCATTTAGCAGATTAGATTGTATATCGAACTGTGGCAAACCACAACACCAAAAAAAAAAAGAGATTCAAGATTGAATTGATGAAAAATTGTTTTCCTACCATCATACAACCAGGCGATCTAACCCTCATCGGATCGATTTGAACTCGGTAAACCTCTTTGAGCCTAAGTAATGCAAAAGGACGATGATTGAGGTCGAACAAAACGATCGAATAATCCAACTAAGCTTGTATGAAACACCCAAGTAGACCTTGTTGTCTAGAGATGGAAACAGCAGAAGGGGAGACCCGAAGAACGCTTACAAAGTCATGGTGGTTTAACGTTGTGATGTTAGCATCAAGGTGCAAAGCAGAAGCTGTTATATCGTTGTACACCTTTCGTGGGGTTTCCGTGGTGTTGGCGGCGGCGACAATCTCCTACCCAACGATGAAAACGACAACTTGGTAACCTCCCTCGGAGTGGGGATAAGGGAATTGTGTTTACCCAAAGTTTGCACACTAGTTGCTACCCCTGTCGCTCGGTTTACTGGCTAAAGGAGGCGTAAACATCTTCGGTCGAGGGCCATTTGCTTGCTCTTCTCCCTTTATGTGTCAGGAAATCCTCTTCACCTCTTTCTATCTTTCTTGCTTTTTATTCCTCTTCGTTTTGTATCTTCAACTCTCTCTCTCTCTCTCTCACACACACACACTCACTCACTTTCTTCTCTTTTTTTATTTTCTTTCTGAACCATCTATTTTTCTCACTTTCTACGAACTCACCCAGTCTCCATTTAAGCCCCCATTCCCTAAGCTTTTTCCCCAACTTGGCAGTTGTAAACCCTTTCCTGGGGTGAACTCGTAATTTGGCCTCTTTGCCCTTGCCGCCCTTTAACCGTTTGCGTAAAAGGTTCATAAACCTCTGACCACTACGATATTGGAACGCTTGACATTTTTTTTCTACACTTCGTCTCCAATCCATTCCTGCAATTCTAATTCTCACATCGAAAATATGACAAAACGATATTTTGCGCAAAAAAAAAAAACATTGTGCGTGAAACTTCACGGATAAAAGGAACGAAAAATCAATTTACTTCAAATACTTGAAAATATTTTTGGCAAAGAAACATAAATTTATTTCGTGTTAGAATTTTATCTCTAAGATTAACACGAAAGATTTTATTATTATTATGACTTCATTTTTTGTTTTGCAGGTAAATCAGGATCAAATCTCAACGAAATCGACAAATCGGAACAAAAGTCCGGCGTTCCTGACAGAAGCAAAAATTACAATTGGGAACCACCAAACGGTAAGAAATATCGATAATTCGAATGCTGATGACAATCAAGTGATAACGAATAAGAATCATGACAATTTTTAAAGGGGAAATAAATCAGCAATAATAATATTTATGATTGTAATAATAACAAGCTGCTGCCTAAACTGCTTATGAAGGAGTGACTTCCTAAACGAAAATAATGGGAGAAAGTTGGTACATCCTGAGATATCTATAAGTTAAAGAATTTCAGGAGAAAGAACGAAGTGAGGGAAAGAAATAAAGAGTACGACGAAGTGGTCGCCCGCGGCTTTTCAGCAGGGTAGTGTGGATAAGGGTGGAAATCTGGGGATGCGCCAGTCGAAAAAGAGAAACAGCAAAAAAAGAGAGAGTGAGAGAGAATTGGAAGAAGAGGAACCAGCGAGAAAACGGATATACAGTGGCTTAATCGGGCTTCCTGAGAACTTTGGCAAAAGTTATGGGAGCGATTCTCGACCCCGCACCAGGGGTTCGTTTTACGGGAGTCTGAATCTCGAACAGCATTTATTCGCGCGTTTTGTCCTCCAAGCTTTTTCCGCTCCGTCCTCCTGCTCCACATGTACAACCCTATTTTCATCTGCATTTTCCTCGACTCCGAACAAGAAAACGTACGACTCTGCGTTTTCGTTTAATGTAAAAGAAGGAGAAAAAAATATACACACAGAAGAAGAAAAATGTCCAATTTTCATCGAGACTATTTACTGCCCTTTAATCGAATAGTAAAACATGGAAAATTCAGATGGTTTCTAAGCTAAAATTTGGTCTATGAGGAAAAAAAATAATGCTTCGAAAAGATATCACTCGTTAAAACACCGAAACGTTTCACATCAGCCATAAATATTAAAGCAGGAAATACGATATGACTGCGGGGAAGGATAGGCAAAAGCATTTCGGAAATAAACTGATCGCTGTCGTGCGAATTCTATGTACGATTTTCATCGCGATAACGCGATCGAGCTTTTATCGAGCATTTTCCCGTGTTATAATTCGTTAATGGTCTCTCGGTGACGAGCTGAATTCATCAAGCAACGAGAATACGTTGTTAAATAATATTTCGAATTTGTTGCTCGCTCCGTCCAACGGTAGAACATATACATGTATATATGGGCATTTAAATGGATATTCTGTACAGAGGGACGAGTTGTTTTCGCACGACCAACGCTATATGCAAAGCATTATTATTTCATTCCCCTCAACGGAGAATTTGGATTTTATGTATACACTCTTACAAACGCCCACCGTCATATACGTACGAAGCGCAGACACTGTTGCATATTTGTGGCAAAACCGATAATTGTCGATAGTAACGAAACCAGCTTATGCTTTATATCGATACATTCACTAGACAGAAAAATAAAAATAAAAATCGTATACACGATCATCCAGTTTGGTTTGTCGGAATATAAATGTTTACGTGTTTCTCTCACAGGATTGTCACCTTCTCGTTTCCACTTTACAACTGATTTTTTCCACGTCATTATTATCGGATTACAATGACAGCCGTTTTGTTTTTTTTATTTTTTCGTAACGTATAACCTGATAAATCTGTCGAAAAAAAAAATGAAAAAAAAAAAACTTTGCTTCGATTTATTTTTCACGTCGGAAAATCTCGTTGATTTTTTTATCATTTTTTGAAATATATTTTCTATCGTTTTTCATTATTTTCGGAATATATATTTATGATTGTTTCAGAGTTGTATTGATTTTTTAATAAACTCAACAGGGTCGTTCAAATATACTTCATTTTTTATGTGTCGTTTTTGACTGTGTTTAGTTTATTTTTTTCTCTTATCAACCTCAAAACCGCAGTGTATGCCGGTTTTCCATTCGATATTGTAAACCCGACTCGAAGGTGAAAAGAAATGTCGACAGCTTCAAGAATTCAGCGATCAGAAACCACAGATACATCAATCAATATATAAATATTTATGTATACACATAAATATATAAACATAAAAAAAGGGCAAATTCCTACAGCACGTTATTGGATACTTCTCGTCGACGTCGTCGTTCCCGTCGCCCTTTCTTCTTCGCTCCTCTTTCGAAGCTTTTCCACGACAGTATCGTCGCGTTCTCCTCCTACTCTCATATATTTATCCCCGACAACGCTTTAGCCGGAGCGGGCGCGTGTCGAGTTACTCTCCATGGGAATTTGCATAATTGGCAAATTGCACGAATCCCATATTACCCAACGACATTCGTCGAGTCCCAGGTGCCTTCAGGTAATTCGCCTACGGGCGTCCAACAGATATTCAGAGAAAGATAGAAACCGGATGAGAAGAGAAAAAAGAAAAACGATAAAGGTGTCAAGTGAAGCGAAAAGCTTTTTCATACGTTGTTTTTGCTCGTCGTATCACACGGCCACATATATGTATTTCCATTTTTTCTGTTCTTTTGGTTTAAAGTTCAATCCAAAATTGTCCTTTTTGTTGTGTTTTATTAGCACTTGACCCTTTGAGCTATGAAGCAAATTATCCGGTGTCCAACCCTATTTTTTTGACATCTAAGTTTATTTGTATGACTAAAAAGGTCAAAATTCGTTTGTTTCCGTCAAACCGTGCAAATATCCATTGTTTTTGTTTGTATCAAATATTTCGTTTCTTCCTCTTCATTTTTGCATCTAAATGCCGAATGATCAATGCTTTCAAAATTCCCCGTCGTACAGAAACAAAGAATTTCGAAGTCGTAAAATGACGGCTGTTCCAGCATTGAATCTCCTTTTGGCTTTTTTTTTATTATAGTCTCCGCAGTTTCTTTTTTTGGAAAATAGTTGAATGGAATGAAAAGTTATAGAAGATAAAAAAAAATAGAAAAGAATATTTATGAATGGATACGAGACTCTGTATACGCATAAATATATATCTCTTTGAGGAACATCGCTGCATGGAAAAAGCTCCGATAAGTATAGCGTCTTTTATAGCAGTGAAAATAGCGCCAATTAAAATCATTTGCGTGAGTAGCTGAGCGAGTGTGGTTGGGTGAATGTGGCTATTTGCGAAACGAGCTTGAATAGAACCATTTTACCCTCCCTACTTCGTATACTTCGAACTCTTCATGTATTTAAAATTTACATATACATATATATGTATTTGTACATATATAAATATATATATAAAAAATTGTGTGGTTAAATATGCGTATGCACGGTCATAAATCATCCATTTGATGGAAAATGGAGGTATAACGCAGCGCCCTATGAATACTGGGGTGAGAAGAAGAGACGGAAACGAGTGCTCGGATAGAGACACGAGAGAAAGAGATAATGAGTGAGAAAGAAAGAATGAAAAATAGGTGAGCAAGTAAACGAGAGAACGAACGATACCGAGCAATAACTAAGTCGAAAAGAAAATTACTTTTGAGGGTAATGAGGGTCACGTAAGAAGAAACTCGTGGAAATATTGTTGGACTTATTAAATCATGAAATAAATTGACTTTATTAATAAATTTATAAGTTATTTTCCATTGGAATAAAATTTCAATATTTGAATGTGCAATTAAAGGTTTTAGTGGCATAAATGAATTCAAAATGATGGGTCTTTTTGAGAATTAAAATATATCAATGTAATAGATGAAAAGTAAAAGATAATTATTTATTCGAAAGTCATTTTCGAAATAGTAAGAAAGAAAGAATATTCAAAATGATTCGTAATACCCACTGAGCCCGTTAAACCTCATCATGCTCGCGAGAAGAGCAACGAAGCTGAATGGATTGAAAAGAGGAGAGTGAAAAAAGAAAAATAAAGAGAAAAACGAGGTGGCTGCGAGAAAGAAAGAAGAACTCGAAGAGAAGAGAGCATTAAAAAAGGAGGAAAGTTGTCTTTCTCTTGCTGGCGAGTCCCCCAGGGAATGACTGAAGGGGAAGGGGTTTGTAATGCCTTCTCGCTTCAGCGGCGAAGTGGAAACAGCTCGGAAGTAGCTATCCTTTGACGCAGTTGAAACTGCAAGAGAAAGGGATAGTAAGAGAATAAAAGAGCGAAAAAGAAAGAGAGATAGAAAAGGAGGAAAGTATGCAAGTAAATATATACGCTGCGGCGAACCAGGGTTGTTTTGGATTCGTAATTAGAGATGAGCGAGGCCAGAAAGAGCACGACAAGAATACACTTTTCTCGGGGAACGAGTAATGGACGAAAGAGTGAAGAAATAACGTCAAAAAAAAAAACTTCAACGCCTGTATTGCTATGTTTATACTCCTTGACTACTCTTACAATATCATAAATTGTAATGTTTCCATGAACATTCTTACACGTAAAACAAAAGCCTTTTTTTCAATTTCAACAATTACAGGCTAATTACGATGTACATACAACAATTACACTGTAATCACAGTTATTTTTTTTTTATTTATACAAGAGTAAGAATTGTTTACAGCAGAAAACTTGAAAAAAAAAAAAAAACTGACAACTACAGATGCGCGGCCAGTGTGCAGCGATCACCACAGTTAAGCAGCCTCGGGTGATGTAAATACTTGGTTTGGTGACCGTTGAACCATACACCGACTCGCGTATCAAGTGCCGGATCCAGAAGGCAGTTTTTCTGAGTTTCTCATATTGCTAACCGACTGATACTTCGTGAGAATATAGTCATCTGTATCGGCCGGGTTTTCCACAGTTCGCTTTAGCCCTCGAGTTGAGAAAACAGTGATGAAATGGGCTCGTAAAACCCCACAAGGGTATACGCAGAAAGACGACTCAAAATAAAATAAATAAAAGTTTTAATTTTATAATTGATTAATAAATCAATAAGTAATTGGAGTCTTTGTGTTTTTATATTTTTCAGACACTGCAACGAGTTTGACGACAACAGGAATTCTGCTCGTACTCGATGTCATCGTAACGTGGATAATACGATAAGCGAGGTTTTTTCCGTTCTTTTCTTATCCCTAAAAGGCGAGTCACAGGCCCGATGAATTTAGGCGAACAAGAAAGCTAAAAAACGTAAGAAAAAAGCGTGTACTACAAGACAAAGATCGAAAGAAAATAAAAATGAATAAAAACGTGGAATAAACAAAATTCGCAAAGACTGACCGAGTAGGTAGTGTCGTTTAAAAGAAAGAATAAAAAAAAATTCACACATACACACACACACACGAACGAAAAAAAGAAAGCAAGAATTAGAGAAACGTTGATTACGAAACCGAAAAGAAAAATAAAACGCATGAAAAGGTCGCCTGAAAATAGTGACGTAATTTGGGCTTTCTATACGAGTATTAGGCGCAATTTTCAATGGGTAAAAAGAAAATGGCGACAATGGAAATGTGCGAAATAACGAAACCATTGTCGACGTTTTCGTCGACGAGTAATACAGAGATTAGTCTCAATAATACGAAAAAATGTCAAATTTATAATAAAAAAAATATTTAAAAATATAAAAAAAATGAAACGATGAGATAAAAGAAATTCAAAAAAGAAAATAAAACAAACATACAAAAATCGTGGAAGATCATAACGAAGAAAAAGTCGTTCACATATTTTTACCAGTTTCTCTGTAACTGAAAATCATTATTCCGTTTAATCACTGACACCAAGAACAGACAGACGCATCCAAAATGCCCACCAATCATACGCAGCTTCATAAAATAATCGATAAGTTAAATTATTCATTAAAATAAAAATTATACGGATGCAAAAAAAAAAATTCAACACATAAACATAGGAAAAACAGGAAGAAAAATTAAGTGCGAAAAGTATACATAAGTGTCACCAAGTGCAACGAGACTATCGCTTTCGGTGTATAACATTGTAATAACCTAAGCCGCATATATACGTATATATATATATATATATATGTGTATATATGTATAATTCTATATGCTAATATGTACACGAAGAGAATTAAAACTGAAAAATAATCGTTACAGCAATAGAAACGACAAGCAATCTTGAATTTTTTGGTGATTTTGATTTTTCTTTACTTTGAACAACAGACCGGTTGAAATGAATGAATTTCCTTGATTTTTTTTTTAACAATACTGTTTTCCTCGAAAGTCGTAGCGCGAGTTCAAAAATATTGTAACTTCTTAACTTAACTATCGTAATAATAAATAAATAAAATATAATTCTATAAATGATACGCCAAATTTTTATATTTTTTTATATTTTATATTGTCGATTATCGAAGAGATTTCATTTTCTTTCCATTAAAATTTGAATTTTGCTTGATGAAAATCACAAAAAAATGCAAGATTGTCCCCCGATTCTATTGCTGTAACGCTTACTTTTGAGTTCTAATTCTCTCCGTGTAGTATAAATAACTTACAGTGAAAAATTGTCCCCCTGGTATATTTTTAGGCAACTCCCAGCCCCTTGCGACTCTTCATATTAAATTTTGTTCTTCCCTCTTGCAAAACGACGAAATTAAAGCTTTTACCAATGAGCGTGCCAACGACGAACTATTTAAAAGTAAAAATTAATCATAAAAACTGCACATTGATCCACATCAGGTTCATAACGAACAAGACATTTTACATGTCAGTCAAAATCAATAGAAACGTGAATGATAACATCTCCATATCCAGGACCTAACGAAATATTTCGTGACACGATTGCAAATTTGAGCAAACACCATTTTCATTCCTCTCGTTTAAAATTTCGTGTTTTATTGGTTATTGAAGAATTGAATGAATTTACAAGACAATTCAAGTAAAAATCATGATTTATCGTGATCTTTGAAGTTTATACATTTGTACACTATCGAAACTCGACGTGGTTTATAAAGCAACAGGTTAAGGAAACTCTCAGTGGACAGGACAGCCCAGAATCGAGGGAATCCGTTGATCGGATTGAGGATAAAGGGTTCACAGGATTTACGGACTTTGAGCTTAACGTTCTTTGAATTTGAACTCTTAGCTCAATATCACATAATTGAGGGACAGTAACACACGTCCACTTAGTGCATCGTGACCCTCTGCAAAGGAAGATCATTCGATGAATACAGGTCACTACGTAATTTATTAGAGGTCAAATACACTAAATCTGATAAATTACTCTGACGCTCCCCTGATCCTTTGATGCAATTGATTTCAATATACAATCCTAACAAATCTATCGAGAGTAATGACCTTGTGTAACAGCGGTCATCGTTAATCCTTTGAGCCCCACATTTTCTTTACATGCAATTAACTCCAAGGTTTTCGGGATCATTGATTGGTAATCAGAACGTGAAATTTGGAAGTTCAAAAATCCTCTTTACTTTATTTTTTTAAACAAAATCCATTGTGCAAAAAATTTTGAAAAAAAATTATGAAATTCTTCGAAGTGTATTGAACTCATGAAAAAATTGTCATTGCCGTGTTCATAGCAGTTGAGTGGAAAATTATTGATTTTTTTTTTCTTTTCGTGAAAAAAGTACGAAATTCGACTATTTATTTATATAGAAATAAAAATATAAAATATATAAAAATAAATAATAAAGGACTCTCGAAAAT